>CM063501.1:19698312-19745812 GCA_032207245.1 Pardosa pseudoannulata
AGCTTGGAGGATATTATCAGCCCAAGTTCCCGCTGACAACTGTCTTTTTCGACGTTGCTAAGTAAGCAAATTCCTATGTCTACGTTCGTGTCAGTTTCTTAACTCTGTATAATTCCGCTCAAGTGTGTCTTTCTCCTATTACGTTATAGTTAATGAATTCTAACTATTTTTAGTTATAACTAGCTTAATTCTTAACTCCATTTTTAATCCGAACACACACACATATATTTATATACATATGGAATTATATATTAGTTCAATGATGTGTGTGTGTGTGTGTGCGAGTGTGCACTAACACTAGTAAACTTTACAGCTATTCTCTAATAAACTCTATAAACTCTATGGACTTAAATAAACTGTACAAACTTTCTAGAATGAGATGTAACTGCTATAATTAACAAATTCCTGTATAAGACATTTGTAGAGTGTCTGAGATGCTGGTGTGAAACCTTTAAAGACGCTGTTTTTCTAGGAGTAAATGTTATTTCTAGCCAAAGTTAAACACCTATTCCATTTTAATTACGCAGAATGATGAATTTTCGCCCATTTTACCTTCCCGGAGATTTTACCACGCTAACCAACATTTAATTTTCCATTTTCGTCTTAAGCCAGAAATTCATTCCTTGAAAACGCATTCCGGGTCTACTCAGGCAAACATTAAATTCTAGCAATTAATTCAGGTTTGTTAAATTCTTGAAACTGCTGCGTGTAATTGTGTTCCGGCATTCTGGGCACCTGAGTTTCGAAACTGCACGGGCTGACCCCGTAATTTCTGATATGAGGTCATGTCAAATGATTCAGACACGGAAAACCCGGAGTTCAAAGGTCAGTCTGTGCGTGGAAAAGGAAATATTGACTTAGAATTCTGCACGTCGCAATAAAAAGGGGAACAAATATTTGGTGAAGTTCTGGAAAAAAAAATTTCTATTCCTGATCACTTGTGTTAAAACCTGTTGAAAAGGCTCTTTCTATACCAGTTTAAATTCAGTAGTTTGGTAGGTAATACATTCGAATTCATTTAAATGTACACACATACACATATAAGTCAGGTTTAAAAATCTGAGATAAGAATAAGTTATAATTAAAAATAGTTAGAACTCATTAAGGATAACGCAATTAGAGAAAGACACACCCTCGAGCGGAACTATACAGAGTAAAGAAGCTGACGGGGAAGTAGACATAAGAATTTTGCTTAGGTAGTAACGCCAGAAAAGACAGTTCTCAGCGAGAACTCGGGCTAATAACATCATCCATGCTTGTCGTGACAAAAATTGAGAACAAAAGATATCTAAATAGCATAGCCATAGAAAGAAGGATTACAATAATGAAGTTTTTATATATGAAACCAAATGTGTCTTCCATGTCTTAACCACTCGTCCTTGTCATATACATATATATACACACACACACACACACACATATATATATATATATATATATAATATATATATATATATATATATATATATATATATATATATGTGTGTGTGTGTGTGTGTGTGTTTGCGTATGCATATATATGTGTGTGTGTGTAATATGCAAATTTAATATGCCTAAAACTTCTATCCAAAGTTCTCCCTTTTCCCCTTCTCATTCTTTAATACCTAATTTCCCAGCCACAAAATGTCAGATATAAAGGAGTATTAGCCGAATTAAATTCTTTTTACCCATCTTCCAAAACTAACGCTAGAATAAATGTTAATTTACTATACACTGACCATATTTTCCAGCTGCCGCAGAAAAATTGTTTCACTTTTCGATTAAGTAACTTGCTGGCTATGTGATTTTCGAGCTAATTTAAATCTCCAAGGTTTATTTCTGACTCTCAAAAAACGCTGAGTAATCTGTAGATCTCTTGGGAAAAATTCATGTAATCACTCGCTCTTGGGTGGGAAAAATAACTGAAAGATTTATTTTTCTTGAGCATTTGATGCCAACCTCTTTTCTTATACATTCCTTTTTAACCCCAATTAATTTAAAGTTTCACAAAATCGATCTGTTGTGATTTCAGAAGTTCTAACGACTATGTTGACCAGGTGGTTAAGTAGTACTTTTTTAATATTTATTATTATTATCATTGTCTGTTTTGGATTCCTATTCAAAATAATCACACGTTGCAAAATTAAATTATTAACAAACAACCTTTTTATTTAACATTTCTTAAAAAGTTCGGAATATTCAGGTATTCTTAAATACTAAACAACAAATAACCTCAGAAAGATTCTGCTAAAAGCCCAAAGATATCAATTACATACATTGCACTTAACATACGATACATTTTACACTATAATAACAATAGTATTTGCACTAACTGGAGGCACATTATATATTGTTTAAGGTAGGTGCTGGGCGTAATAGTCCCAGAAGCTTCTGAAAGTTTTTTTGGCTTTAAAACTTGTCCCAGATGTCTCCAAATGGATTTAATTCCCAAGCATGTTAAGTTTCTCTGCAGGAAAAAAGTTAATTTAATTCGGTTAAAAAGGATTAACACTCGAAAATTTTTCCATTTAGAAATACATAATTGTTAATATTATATGTGTATTAGAAAAAGTTTAGTTAAGTTCTTTTCCATACATGGGAATGAAATAACGTTATTAAATGTCTTTATTTTATTTGACAGGGAAGAAGAAATTGAGTTCTGGAGTAATTTTTTCTCAAACTCAGGGAATTAAGTTGGGTTAATTATTGGTTAACCTATTGGAGAAACTTCTATAGAAAAATTGTCGCAAATCAGAATTGAATCAAAAGTTGTTCTAAAATTTGCTAAGAGGGCGTATATTTTAATATCACGTATATTTATTTTAATATTGATTTCAGCATAACACCAATATTAAAGTAAATCAGTGTATCTACTCTGAATTTTGAATTCAGTTAGGAAATTCCAACGAGCAGATCTAAGAGCATTTTCTATGTATTAACTTTTTGGTTAATGGACAAACTAGTAACTAAATATGTACAAAATCTTCAATAAATTTTTTAAAAATATTTTAAAACTACAAAAAAATGGAGAAAATATAACACTAACTATTTTATATCCGCTCCATTCCCTTAAATCTTGGAAATACGCACATACTCAACAAAAAGCTAATCACATAAAAGTTTTTAATGTGATTTTGTTATATTTCGTTTCACAGCTCAAAGTTAACAATTCACATAAAAATTTTTTATATCCGCTCCATTCCCTTAAATCTTGGAAATACGCACATACTCAACAGCTAATCACATAAAAATTTTTAATGTGATTTTGTTATATTTCGTTTCAGAGATCAAAGTTAAAAATTCACATAAACATTTTATATCCGTTCCAGCCCCTTAAATCTTGGAAATACGTACATTCTCAACAAGTAGCTAATCACATAAAAGTTTTTAATGTGATTTTGTTATATTTCGTTTCATAGCTCAAAGTTAACAATTCATATAATAATTTTATATACTTCTCCATCCCCTTAAATGTTGGAAATATGCACATACTCAACAAACATCTAATCACATAAAAGTTTTTATGTGATTTTGTTATATTTCTTTTCACAGCTCAGAGTTAACAATTCATATAAACATTTTATATCCGCTCCATTTCCTTAAATCTTGGAAATACGCACATACTCAACAGCTAATCATATAAAAATTTTTAATGTGATTTTGTTATATTTCGTTTCACAGCTCAAAGTTAACAATTCACATAAAAATTTTACATCCGTTCCATCCCCTTAAATCTTGGAAATAAGCACATACTCAACAAACATCTAATCACATAAAAGTTTTTAATGTGATTTTGTTATATTTCGTTTCATAGCTCAAAGTTAACAATTCATATAATAATTTTATATACTTCTCCATCCCCTTAAATGTTGGAAATACGCACATACTCAACAGCTAATCATATAAAAATTTTTAATGTGATTTTGTTATATTTCGTTTCAGGGCTCAAAGTTAATAATTCACATAAACATTTTACATCAGCTTCATCCCCTTAAATCTTGGAAATACGCACATACTCAACAAATAGCTAATCACATAAAAGTTTTTATTGCTATTTTGTTGTTTCACAGCTAAAAGTTAACAATTCACATAAACATTTTATATCCGCTCCATCCCCTTAAATCTTGGAATACGCACATACTCAACAAATAGCTAATCACATAAAAGTTTTTAATGTGACTTTGTTATATTTCGTTTCACAGCTCAAAGTTAACAATTCACATAAAAATTTTACATCCGTTCCATCCCCTTAAATCTTGGAAATAAGCACATACTCAACAAATAGCTTTAAAGATAAAAACATGATGAAAAGGAAAAATCGGAAGAAAAACCGATAGAAAGAAAACAGAAAACAGAAAAGCAAAAGAGAGTGCGTTCACAGTTTCATTGTTTTTCCCACGGCAAAACGTGCAGAACGTGTAAGGGTGATTTGTCATGATTAGAGTCAACAGGGATATTCGTAGAAACGGGAATTGTTTCTCGCTTTTGAAAAACGCGGCGTAATTCTTTGTTAGGAGGTCAACTTCACTTCGAAGGTTTCTTCATGACATAAGGGATTTGTACTCAAGAAGAATGAGCTGATTTCCTTTTTTTTTCTCTATGGGATATATGATTAACTTAACTGTGATTTGTAAAGCCTTGGGGTTTCTCTGCAAGGCCATAGGGGGAACACACTTAACTTTAAATAATAGCATTGGTAGCTTGGTGTGACAGCTTTACTCTTAAATAATAGCGCGAAATTATACATATCTTTGATAATAAATATTTTCTTTCTTTTTCAAAAATAATTTTATCAATTGAAAAAAAAATTATGATTAATCTTCCAGAATATTTATGGGCATTTGAAACTTGTTCTGAAATAAAACATTGTATATTTTTTTATTAACCACGAATTTTTAATACAGTTATAAAAGCTATACTTATTTTTGAACATAGATCTACCATTAACTGTAAACCTGTTTATGGAACTAGAAAACATTTCCTGCTTTCGTCATAATAAATGCTTCCTAGCACTGTTCTACACAATACCTTTGTTTAGAATAAATGTAAATGAATGCCTACGAATGTTTATACGAAATGTTCTATACGAAATTAGACATAATCTATTACAAACTTTAATTGTTTAAAGTTCATATTTATGTTATGGAAAAATAAATATCTGTTATCTCTATCACACTAAAAGGAACTTTATTATCTAACCCTGAAACAAAATGTATGTTTTTTATTTACCACGAATTCGTAATACAGTTATAAGTGCTATACTTATTTTTGAACATAGATGTATCATTAACTGTGTTTACGGAACCAGAAAATATTTCCTGCTTTCGCAATAATAACTGCTTCCTAGCATAGTTGTACACAGTATCTTTGTTTAGAATAAATGTAAATGAATTCCTACGAATGTAAAGTTATATATTAATATCCCAGAAATACCAATACGAAGTTATACACTGTCTATTCCAAACTTTAATTCTTCAATGTTCAAAAATAATGTCCATATTTATGTCATAGAACATTTCCTGCTTTTGTCATAATAAATACGTCCTAGCATTCTTCTACACAATACCTTTGTTTAAAATAAATGCAAATGAATTCCTACGAATGCAAAGTTATATGTTAATATCCCAGAAATAACAATATGAAATTAGACACTGTCTATTACAAACTTTAATTGTTCACAGTTCAAAATTAATGTTCATATTTATGTCATAGATAAATAAATATATGTTACTTCTATTATACCAAAAAGAACTTTAATGTAAATGAATACCTACGAGTGTAAATTTCTATGTAAATATCCCAGAAATACCAATACGAAATTAGACTCTGTTTATTACAAACTTTAACTGTTCAAAATTAAAATATACTGTTCATATTTATGTCATAGATAAATAAATATCTGTTACCTCTATCACACTAAAAATAACTTTACTATTTAATCCTTTCTGCCCCATATATAATTTTTCTCATCCCAATAGTCTGGCCCAAACTAATACTTTAATCTATCTCTGTTGTGGTTTTAACAGAATCAAACAAATGTGACAGTTTCTGAAATTCAAAAATCATGTCGAGTCACACTGGAAGTTAGTTTTACTCTTAAATAATAGTACGAAATTATACATATCTTTGATAATAAATATTTTCTTTCTTTTGCAAAAAATAATTTTATCAGTTGAAAAAAAATTATGATTAATCTTCCCAGAATATTTATGGACGTTTGAAACTTGTTCTGAAATAAAACATTGTATATTTTTTTATTAACCACGAATTTTTAATACAGTTATAAAAGCTATACTTATTTTTGAACATAGATCTATCATTAACTGTAAACCTGTTTATGGAACTAGAAAACATTTCCTGCTTTCGTCATAATAAATGCTTCCTCGCATTGTTCTACACAATACCTTTGCTTAGAATAAATGTAAATGAATACCTACGAATGTTTATACGAAATGTTTTATACGAAATTAGACACAACCTATTATAAACTTTAATTGTTTAAAGTTCATATTTATGTCATGGAAAAATAAATATATGTTATATCTATCACACTAAAAAGAACTTTATTATCTAACCCTGAAAAAAAATGTATGTTTTATTATTTAAAACAAATTCTTAATACAGTTATAAGTGCTCTACTTATTTTTGATCATGGATGTGTCATTAACAGCAAACATGTTTATAGAACCAGAAAATATTTCCTGCTTTAGCAATAATAAATGCTACCTAGCATAGTTCTACATAATATCTTTATTTAAAATAAATGTAAATAAATACCTACAAATGTAAAGTTATGCTTTAATATCCCAGAAATACCAGTATGCAATTAAATACTGTCTATTACAAACTTTAATTTTTCAACGTTCAAAAATAATGTTCAGATTTATGTCATAGATAAATAAATATCTGTTATCTCTATCACACTAAAAGGAACTTTATTATCTAACTCTGAAACAAAATGTATGTTTTTTTATTTACCACGAATTCTTAATACAGTTATAAGTGTTATACTTATTTTTGAACATGAATGTGTTATTAACTGAAAACATGTTTACGAAACCAGAAAATATTTCCAGCTTTAGCAATAATAAATGTTACCTAGCATAGTTCTACACAATATCTTTGTTTAGAATAAATGTAAATAAATATCTACGAATGTAAAGTTATATTTTAGTATCCCAGAAATACCAATACGAAATTAGATACTGTCTATAACATTTCTATTACATTTAGTACAATGGTTTCTACATCTGTTTCTTTTGCATGATTGTTGAAATTGTCAATTCTTCCGTGAGTCAGTAGCATGAATTTCTGTCATTGGAGTGGAAGTGTTCTCCACTTCTTTTCTATATTTGGTTTATACTATACTTTATATACTTTATACTATATTTATTTCTATATTTATTTATTTTCGTATACATTCTATGAGTCAAATTTCTCAAAACCGGGAAAATAGGTATACCATATTTTATAATGCGAAATGAAGGGGTCTGCGGGGAAGAGGAATGAAAGTTTACATATATTTTATTATTTAACTAAAAACCAACGAATGTTCTTCAAAAAGGATATTAAAGTTATATATCGAAGTTTTAATGAGTCAATTGGCTTGGTCCTTAAATATAGTGTTAATCAACATTTTAACAATGAAATCAATAATTATTCGATACTTTTAATTGGTAAAAATTAGAATGCTAAAGAACAGAACGCTACATATATCTGATGAATATGATTTTATTATAAATTATTTATGATAAATCTCATACTTAAAATCACTTGTTTTTTTTAAATTTTATTTATTCGACACAAATAAACATTAAAAATGCAACTACCTTACCTTATCAAAACTTGTTATATTTCCACTTTTGTAATCCACTCTTTTTACTTAATAAACACAACGCATATTTTTTAATATTTAAACACTAAAAAAATGACGAGAAAAACTCTCAGGTTTTTATTTTCAACGCATTTTTTACAGTTTTCATCTAAGGCTTATCCTCAAGTGAGAATCATAAAAAAATGTGTTTAGTAAAGGGTAAATAAAGAATAACACCTTCGGTGAATTTTTCTGACATGATTTATACATTCTTTTTTTAAAAAAAGAATGTATAAAAATCCAAACTGAAAGTGATTTGCCATCCTCGGATATTTCTAAAAATATGTTTAAAAATACTAGTTGAAAAATGTGAATAACATCTTTGGTAAATATTTTTTACGGCATGTTCTTACAGATTTTTTCCCCGTGAAATACATTCTGTCACGTTCAAGATTATATTCAGTGTTAAGTATTTTTTCATGAAATGTTTCCTATTTGTTTGAAGCTTGAAGTAATCTGTTATAAAGGTTATAGGAGATATGCATATATATTATAAATAGAAAATACTGTTTTTTTAGCCTCTATACATATTCCCAAAAATGATATCTTTTTATCAAAGATAGTTGTCCTACATATGTAAGTTTCAAGTAGTGTAAGCAGATTTGGAGTATAGAGGGATAAATTTTCTTTTATCCAGCTATACATTTCACGCCTATTTCTAAAATGTTTAGGATTTGTTAGAGTGAACAGTTTTTCAACAAATAAATGATATGGAATATATTCATATAAATATTATCAATAAAGTTTCCTTTTTATTGTTTTCATTGTATTCTTTGTTTACTCTTGAATTGTTGTACTTCTTTCTAAACGTTAGAGAAGATTAGACTTGTTTATATATTTATAATATTTTAAAGTAACGTTAGGGTACTTGCCTGTTAGGCAATTGCCCTTTCTACACTTTGGAAATTGTTGATCATTTTTATCATGAGAATACCGTATACACGGCCAACATTACTCCCTAAAACAAAACAAAAGGGTAATTTAGAGGAAGGCCACCCCTCCCTAGTCCTGGCCTTTAGCTTCCAGTAGTACCTTTTAGGAACTTAAAAGATAAACCTATTTTTCATATCCTAACAGCCATTAATGAACAGTCTGGATCTTTGGCCGGCTCGATCCTTCATCCTAAAACCTCCAGTCTGCCAACTAATCTGCTATGACTTTATATTTATAATATTTCATACAAAACAGTCGTTGCCATATTTTGATTGCATCAATTAATGTTCATATTTTTGAATGAACTTGAAATATTGGTGGTCTTAACGCTTCAGGATAATCTTTTCCATTTTTATATTTTTGTTCTATTAATGCAGAACTAAATAAGTGTAATAAAAATAAAAGTTTGAATTACAAAACTTTTTAGAAATGTTAAAATATCCCTATTTTCGACTTTACATTTTAATTTTACTGTTATTTAACCAAAAGTTTTATTATAGCTTGTTAACTGGAGTATTTCGTATAGATTAAAAATAATTTATCTGAACTGTAAAATAAATCATTTTACTACACGTCACGTGACACTGTAAGCAGGTGAATAGACAAAAATATGTTTTTCTATTTATTTTATAAATAACTTTGTTCGTTAATTTAATATTTCAATTCGTCAATGAACGTTTGAAATGGAAGTCCTCAAAATTTGGAGTAAATATATATTTTTATGGTTTTCGAATTTTGGTTAAATTTTTCATATTTTAACATTTTCATAAAAAAATATGAAAAATTCAATTAAAGGGGCAATAGATCTTTTATGTAAAACTTCTATACCTAAAGAATGATTTGGACCAACTAGGTCATTGTCCGACATATTAATAAAGAAATAAACGATATCTGGATTTTTATGTTAAGATATATAAAGTTATATTACTCGTCAAATTATCATATATGAAGAATAAGTAAATGAAATTAAAGGAATTTATATATTAGAAAGTTGTCATAGAAAATATTTCAAGCTTTTAATCCAAACTCAAACTAATAATAATAAAAAAATTAATTTTTTAGAATAAGTAGATTGTGAGAAAAATTTATATCAATTTCACTACCTGTATTCCATTCTGTTATGTAAAATTATATTTTTAACTTTCATCTAAAATGTTTCTCTTTGTGCAGATTATGATTTTTGTGCATAATTACGCAAAGTATAAGGGATTCCAACAAACACCCTGGTACTTGATCACTTACGACCCATATCTATTATATCCCGCTCCTCCCCTGATTTCAGTTAGAACGGTCCATTTTGTTCCATTGTATGTACCCTTCAGAGCGGGAACTTTGAACCTCTAGCCCAGGGCTCGGCAACCTGTTTGTCCTTAAGGGCGCAATACTAAATTTGAAAATAACGGAGGGCGCATATTTTACATATAATCAACAGGTATAAATAGGCATTAAAAAACAGATTTTTTATAACTTTATTTTGTTGGTGTTATACATAATGATACATATAATTCAGTGTGAAAATTGGGTGTCCATATTTTCAGGTAATTTCTTATAATTGGAAATATATTTAGAGTTCCCAGTCCTTAAACAATTATCTAAATGTGAGTCATTAAGCTTTGTTCGGTATTTTGATTTCAAATATTTCATATTTGAGAACAAAGACTATTGTATATTGTTGCACAATATAAATAAATTTTTAGCGCACATTTCCTTAAAATAGAATACTTATTTTCATCGACTAAGTTCCAAAACATTTTATCATTACTATGCGCTTTTAAAATAATATCACTTTGCAAGCTTATTATTTCTAATTCTAGGTCTTCGATATTATGAAGCTCGAAATACGTTGAAACTATTTCAAGGACATCATCTTCAGTAACATTGGATTTATGAAAAATCTTAGAACGGGTTCTAATGCTGCAAATTCTTCAAATCTAGAAGAAAACTCTTCTATTAGCTTATCTATAATTTCTAAATATGATGTAGCAGTAAAATTTTCATTATTCAGATTTAAACTCTCAACAGTATATTTTATATTTGGGAAATATGATAATGATTTTTTCAATAGATGGGATTTCTACAACACTAACTTGCATTTGAATGCATTTACTGCACTAATCACGTCAGCGATATGCTGATTTTTCCCTTGTATTTTTAATTTTAATTCATTCAACTTTGCCGTTATATCTGTCAGAAATCCGAGGTCGATTACCCAATCCTTATTATCTAATTGCTCTTAAAATTCGCCTCTTGATGCAATAAATTCCTTTATTCGTGGCAAAAGCAGGATAAACCGCTCAAGTATTTTACCTCTGCTCAGCCACCTCACTTCAGTATGTAAAAGAAGATCTGTGAACTGAACGTCCTCATCTTCTAAAAGTAATTTAAACAATCTGTGTTGAATAGCTCCCGATTTTGTGGAATTAATAATTTTTGTTACTATCGTAAATACGTGTTGAAAACCGGTTGTTTTTGCGTATAACATTTCCTGATGTATGAGGCAATGATAAGAAATAAATTTAGGGAATAAGGAATCCTGTCTACATAAGGCAATAAATAATTTTTTCTTACCAGTCATCGCTGGTGCTCCGTTTGTTGAAATTGACGATAACTTTTGTACAGGTAATTTTACATCTGTTATATACTTTTTAAAAGTAGAAAAGATATCTTCTCCTCTGGTGCTTCCCTTTAGTGGCAGAACTTTAAGGAATTCTTCTTTTGTTGTAAAATCAGAAAATACCATCTTCACGCAAATTGCGAATTATGATATACTTGTCACGTCTGTCGATTCATCCATCTGTAGCGAAAAGAAAATACAATTTTCCATATTATTTACTAATTCTGCCTCCAAATTCTCCACAATTACATCAATTCTTCTAGTAACAGTTCGTTCTGATAACTGCAACGTGTTTATAGTTGAAACTATTTCTTTTTTATTTTTAAAATCTTCAAAAAGTGAATCAGCAGCTTCTAACATGGCTTCTGTCACTAATTCTCCATCTGTAAATGGTTTTTTATTCTTAACTAGCAAATGCGATATTTTATATGACTCGATCGTTGCTGCTTTATGTTGTTGCAGTGGTTTAGTAAAAAAAACTTTGCTGGTTAGTTATTGAAGATTGTAAAGAAATAATTTTTTTTCTTCTAATTTCAGAATTTAATTGGATAGTCACTATCAAAATTGGTATGAACGGTCTTAAAATGTAGTTCAATATTACTTTTCTTGGGAATCGCAACATTATTTTTACTCAGCAAACAAATACACTTCTCTTTGTAATCAACGAAACAATATAGATGTTTCCATTCATCGTTAAAATAAATGTTCTTTTTCTTGACCATTTATCAATGAAGGGTTTTGAAAGAAAAGAATTATTTCGGATTACGTGGTAGTTTTAAATGCATGGTCTACGTGTGGTCTATTCGAAATACGATCATACACTAACAAAAAATACGTGCATGTGATTAGATACGCTCAAGGTTAGCAAACTGCTCATCTATGCACAATCCTAAACTCAACTGACTACTTGCTGTATATCGCTACTTGACAAGAGTAAGTAAATCTCTCTGGATATTATACATTAGTCCAGCGAGGGCGCATTAAAAATCGATCGGGGGCGCCATGGCGCCCGCGGGCGCGCGTTGCCTACCCCTGACATACAGGGTTAGCAAGAAATCAGTTTCCCTCTTCTCAGGGATCTAGAATACGTTCCATTGGTTCAGATGTGATAAACTGGAACTACAGATAATGTGGAATTTACACATGAAAATAAAATACTGTAGCCTCTATTCTTTTTACTAGACCAGGTTACAGGTTAGGGGTAACCGAAGCAAATAACTTGTCAAGTGTAAAGCATTCCTGTCTCCACTGAAAGAGAACAACTTAAATCTTTATTAAGGAGCTGCTAAAGAGACATCTTCAACAGTCAATGGCAGACAAGAGAAGGTACTTAAAAACACGGGCTGGAACAGGGGAGGACCAAAGAGCGAGGCAGAAAAGCAGAAATAATTTCCAGAGAAAGTATCTTATTCCGCGTTATTAACAAGAAAACAAACTTACATAAGATGGAAAAATTAAGTCATTTGTCAGAGACACCTGGAAAAGGATGTGAGTGGACAAAAAAATTACATCCATTGCAGTGAAAGCTTTGGGAAATGAATTGGAAGAATTTTAAGTTCTTTTTATTAAGACATTTTGCAGCTTGGAAAATATATTTTAAGGAATTACAATGGAAGATAGGATGTTTGTAAAGAGATATTAAAGTGAAATAAATTTGATATATAACATATACATACATATATGTTTTGTGTGTGTCTAAGCAGACACACACGCATATATGTATATGTTCGTAATAAATTTCAGTTGTACTAGATGGTATTGCTATAAACTTGTAAAAGCTTTTACATGTTTATACTACATAGGTATACTTACTATACCTAAGTATACTTTCTATACTAAGTAGTATAAAATATTAAGTTACATGTTTCTGAACAGTGAAGTATTACATTTTGCAAAACATTTGTAAAAATTTGTCTCATAAAATACTTATTTTAAAATTTCGAGTCCAATACCATGCCCAGAATAGCAATTTGTATTGCAGGATTGCCATTGTCTCAAAAATAGGTTACATGTCACACTTGCTATATTAGAACTCTTTCTATTTGAATCCAATGTTAAATATGGATTTAACAATGGATTAATTAAAAATATAACATCAATTTTCTAAAACTGTTTATACTGTATAAATGTTGATTCGGAAAATATCAGCAGAATAAAATGCACCGTAATCGTATAAAAGATAAAATTCAGTTTACTAATCCTTCCTAAATGCAAATTCCAAAATTTCTGGAACTGTAGAGAAGTTTAAGTAACACAAATCCTGGTGGTATAACATAAATAGAATATTAATATGAATAAAAGTAAAATTATATAATGTCCATTATTTTCATGATAACTACTTCGATAAAATTAAGAAAAATATTTAATATTAGCCTCAAAATGTAAATATAGGAAACAATAACAATACCATGAAATAATATATGAAAAAAATGAGAAAATTTCTAACTACCAGAAACACAAAATCAAACAGGAATATGAAACGTGAAGCGTTTCAAAATGGTTATTTTACTGTTATCTTAGTATAAATAATCATTAAAATTTACAATTTAATATAAACATATTTAAATAAGCCTGAAATATTACTTAACTTTAAAAAATGTGGGAATAATAGGTGAAATATATTAAGAACTTCTTAAGAGATTTCAGGCTTTCGTAATCAGATTATACAAAAAAGAACTTTTTGAAACTTTTAGAATGGTTACATGGAATTTTAAAATAAGTAAACATGATATCATGCTTTAACCGACAATTCTGTAAAAATGAAATCCACAGAAACCTCCTAATAAAGAGGTTATTTGACTATTTCCGAAGGAAAGTTCCAAAAGTCATTGTGGTGTACAAAAAATTACAAAACATGCTATTTAAAATACTAACACACAGATTGACAGAAAAAGAATTAATAGCAAAATTTCGAAAATCCAAATATCTAAAAAAATAACAAAGTCTATGAAATAAATTTTGAGAAAAAATATTTAAAAGAAGAAAATAGTATTGATTGTTTATATATTTAAAAGAGGAAGAAAAATTATTCATTATATATTTAAAAGAGGAAAGGAGTATTAACATTTTATATGTTAATTTTCTTTTACATTACAATAAACTGTCTAAGAAAAACTCTAGCAATTTCTTAATAAATTATAACATATCTAACGGTCTCATTAGCCCTCGTGTTGCAAAAAAGTAGACCTTAGCACTCCAAACCAAACCAAACCTATAACACATCTAAGAATAAAAAATATAGTTTTAGATGTCTTTTCTATGTGCAAATAAGAAATAGAACTTCTGTAAGTCTGTCATTTTCCCTGGTCTTACATGACACACGTTGATAACCGCTGCAGTATATAGCTTGCGTTCTACGGCTTTATTTATATAAAATATTGGATTTTTTACTATAAAATAAACAATTAGAATAATTAGAGTTTTGCTCTTTTTCTAGGAGCAAAAATTAAAAAAATAATTCAATACACAAAATTATTCGAAAACCTTCAGAAATAAATGGCATACACTTTAAATATAGTATGTTTGACAAAGAGAATAAAATCAGGCAAACTAATAAAGCAATATCTATTTAAAAATATTTTATTTCTATAGAAGGTTATTTATTTCAATAGAGAAAAGTTCCATTAACTTGACCATCTATCAAAAGGCAGAACAACCAACTTTTGCAGAGCTGACCGTTGCGGGACGACCAAGAAGACAGTCAATTCAGTGCCTGAAGATGTTCAGTGGAATGTTGAGCCTTGCCGACTCCAATGCCGTGGCCAGATGAGCTGCGTTACGCGACGAAGGTCCCTGATGAGAACAACCCGATTGCGATGATTCCACAGATTGTCGATTAAGTTCAAGTCTGGGGAATTCCCTGGCCAAGGGAGTACAGTAAATTCAACCTGGTGCCCTTCGAACTGCGCACGGGCACTGCGAGCTTTATCACACTTCAAGGATTGTCCTGTTGGTTGATGCCCTCATCCTGAGGAAAAGTAATTCGCAAGTAGCGGTGAACATAGTACACAAGGTTGCATGTTGATCCATCGTGTCTTCCACAATGATGAGTGAACAAACGGAAAACATTTCACACCGTATACGTCAACGTGCATCAGTCTGATGGAGTACGAAACGTGATTCATCGGAAAAAACCACCTGTTTCCACTCAGTGGAAGTCCAGTTGCGGTAGAGGCGTACGAATTCCAGCCTTCGTCGCCGATGAGCAGCAGTTGGCATAGGTGCACAAACCAGGCGTCTAATGCGGATGCCTATACGCAGACGGGCGCCTGGAACCTGGTATTCCTCTCTGCCTGTGACTGGTTGGTAAGTACATTGGCAGCGATTTCTAAAATTGGCGAAATATCTTGGACGATTGGCTCCCTATACATTAATTTAGATTGGTTTATCCATTTAGAATATTTATTATTAGTTTATCCATTATTAGTTAATTTAAGGTTAAGTTAGTTAATTTTTTTAAAATTTTATTATTAGTTTAGTTTATTCACTTAATTTATTATTATTATTCCATTTAGATTTATCCATTAATTTAGATTTATTTATTTATCATTATTTATCCATTATGTATCCTTTTATTTAGAAAATTTTGGAACGTACAAAGAATGAAAATTGGAAGTTTTAATTGTAAATATTGTGGTTCTGTTTTGTATTAGTGTTAAATTTTTTGTGTTAAATTTTTCTACATGTAAATCTTTATTTAATATTTTTTATTTAACATATTAATATACTATGAATGAATTATATAGATATACATATGTATTTAACATATATGTATGTATTTTATAGATATAATATATACTTGCTGTTTTTAGAATTTAGGCAAATTTATGGGTTTTTATTTTATTTTATTTTATTTATTTATTTTGTAAATCTGGGATTTTTAGAATATTTAGGTAATTACCAATTATGTCTTACACACAAAACACATTAATAGTTGTTAATATTTATTGTTAATCATTATCTTTATATAGTTTCATTTAAAAAGAAGATAAATTGGGTAGTATATGACTGAATTTAAATAGTACACCTGTGTCTGAAGCTTTTATCCTTTTTTTCTTGCAATTTTGTCACAGAATGAAATTATTGAAGGAAGCTAATATGTTGATAGGAAAATATTGTATGTGAGCATAAATTTTTGTATTATATTGTATTTTTAATCATATAATTAACAATAGATTTAAATGGTATTTAAAATAAAATTTTATTTTTAAGATATTATTCTTTGTCTTTTTTTCATCAAATTTATAAATTTACCCATCCCTTTTATTTAAATACCTCAGTAAAAAATATATGTTACCATAAATATATGATACCATTTAAAAGCTTCATTCAATATTAACAAATTTTCAAACCTGTAATTTCAAAAATTAATTTAATAACGAATCTGAATTAATTTAAATTTTTAAATAAAACGGAGACGTCTACACACACGAATATATTAGTAATTAAATGTATCGTATGACATTAATAAAAAAATTGCTTAATATTATTGTTATAAAATTCTTATTTCGATAAGTTATAATTAATGTAGATTGCAATTTAACTTTAATTAAATATCAGTAAGCTTTTCGTTAAACATATACTCGACCCCCTCCCTTTTGAAAAAAATTCTATGCATTAACCTGTCTCTTTTGGGTTGTTTAAATCATATACAAATTCACGGAAAGCGTCGCAAAGTTATTTCGCCAATTTCAGAAGTCGCTGCCAATGTACTTACCAGCCAATCACAGGCGGAGTGAAATACCAGGTTCTAGACGCCTGTTATAAGGAGCAACGTTCGCTGAACCGTCGCCGTGGAGACATTGTTGGTAGCCGATTGGTTCATCGGGGTGGTCAGTTGCTCGACGGTTGCACTTCTATTAACCGGAACGCAGCCGTCGTACACCTCTCACCCCTATACACATTTGCAACGTCGCTGAACTTTGAATAATTCCGTTTCGTCAACCACGGTATGCTTTTACCACGACGGCACCCGAACAGTTTACAAAATTTGTCGTTTCGGAAATGAAGAGAAAAGGTGATTGGTTAAGGGGACAGAACTTCTAAATACGAGAGCAGTAGAGAAGAATTTTTTCGATAATGATGGGGTATATGGACTTCAATTAACCGGGGCTCAATGTCAATGTGTGCTATCCATTTAATCTGCTGATCGAAAATGAGACCTAGATACTTGAGTACCCGAGTGGGATAAATATTATTGTCATAAAGGATTAAAAGTGGAGCCCTACGATCAGATAAACCCCTTTTAAGAAAATGTAGAAAACTAGTCTAATTGAAAATTAACAAAAGATGAGGATGATTTATCCAACTGACAAGATGATTATTAACGTACGAGCAATTTTACTGAAAACCAGGGATACCAGTACTTAAGGAAACTAATAGAATATCGTAATGCAGAAAAACACATGTAGAAACCGAGGCATTTATTCGACGTTCAAAAGAGCCTGATCATTAGCTTTCAGAACAAAGGTGGAAAAATTTCCGAAACGTGTATTTTGATAACTGTAAGTGGACCGTCGTTTCAAAAGTATACCGTGCATGGACAAACGGCACTATCCAAACTCGGCGACGTGGCAAATGTCGTTCCCCCTCCGTAAATGTGCCCCCTCCCCTAGATGTGCAGTCGTTGAGTAACTGACCACCCCGATGAACCAAGGGTCTACCAACAGTGTTTCCAAGACGGCGGTTCTGCGAACGTTGTAGCGTATGGACATCTGCAGCAAACGCCTGGTTAATGCACGCATGTTGACTGCTGTTCATCGACGACGAAGGCTGGAATTCACACGACTCTACCGCAACTGGTCATCCACTGAATGGAGACAGGTAGCAATTCCGATGAGTCACGTTTGGTGCTCCGTCGGACAGATGCACGTTGGCGTATACGGAATGAAATGTCATCATTGTGGCAGGCACGATCGATCAACACAAAAATGCTCTATTCTCGCGGACCATGTTCACCCCTACAAGCGAATTGTTTTTCCTCAGGATGATGGCATCTTCCCGCAGGACAAGGGAATGTGTCATAAAGCTCGAAGTGTACGTGCATGGTTCGAAGAGGACAAGGATGAGTTTTCTGTTCTCCCTTGGCCAGCATAATCCCCGGACTTGAACCGAATCGAGAACCTGTGAAACCATCCCGATCGAGCTGTTCGCACCATGAATCCTCGCCGGCGTAACCCAGCCCAGCTGTACATGGCACTGGAGTCGGCAGGGCTCAACATTCCAGTGAACCTCTTCAGGCACCGAACTGATTGTATTCTTGATCGTCTCGCAGCGGTCGCCTCTGCAAGAGGTAGTTGTTCTGCCTTTTGACGGGTGGTCAAATCATTGTTAGAGTGTGGGCGGCGGATATAATTTTGACATACAGGATTCTGAAAAAGAAAAAACAGTGTTACATGCTGCATTTAAATAAATAATTATTATATCATTATAGTTATATTAAAAACAAATTAATTTCTTTTCATTTAAAAAATTAAAACTTAATAATACGTTTAGATGATATTTTTTACCTATGCTAAAGATATCTTGATTAGATTTAATTTAAGACCTTTTTTCAGCTTTTGTATCTTAACACACAATTTTGGTAAAAAATTTTTACTGTCATAAAGAAATATGTTTTATAGTGAAGAAAGCCCTCTTACTTTAACTGAACTACCAGAATGAAGTAAAAGACGTGACGACATTGTGTACTTATATCGTTATATATATGGTATCCGAGATAGGTTTATGTATATTTTTTTTCTACTTTCAAGATATGAATTCAGGAATTTTCACCTACAGGTTCTCTGAAGTAACGAGTAATGTAGTCCAATAACATTTTCTATCATAAAAGGAGAAAAGTTGATAAATTCTGTAAAAAATGATATTTCACCTCACTGATGATGTGATATTTTACCTGACACTTGTATTGATGACTGACGAAAAACACATTAAAGACTTGAAAGGTTCATTGTATTTAAACATCTTTCAATTTGTAAGCCATCGCTTAGTATAAATATAAATATAGGATATTATGCTGTTTTACAAGTATTGTACTGTAGCATTTTTTCTGATTTCAGTTGTAAACACGTAACTTCAATTCCATTCTGTTGGTTTACACATTTTTATACATTTGCACGTTAATGTTTTTTCCTTGAATTTCCATTTCTTTTGGTGTACAATTAATAGGATACTCATAATGTAATGGCTATTTCGTGTATAGAAATCGAAATTTAAACGATGGCTTGGGGCTGGGTAGGTGGTTGAAAAAGTACGAGGAATAATAAATAAAATTTAAGATATTAATAAATTAAAAAATTATTGTATACGTATATATATGCCTACTACAAATACAGTCCGTACATATGGATGTGTACTTTTGACTTCAACATTAAATAACTAATTGCAGAAGGGACGTATCCTCATCCAATTTAGTGGATATACAAAATGTGTTGTGGGCATTCGGAAAACATTTCAGTTATTGCAGTCATGCAAAATTTATTATCACTAGAACGTCCCTCGGTGTCGATTGGACATCGGAGCCTGTTTATTTTTTTCTCCAGTTAGTATTTTTCAGAAATTTGAAAATTTTTCATGACTTTTAGTCCTTTTCTATGGTGAATACACCGAAACAGTTTTGTGGTTCTATGTTATTTAAGAGAGATTATACAACTAAATGTACCTTGAACGTCCCTGGTGTCTTTCAGACACCGAGATATTTATCATTATGAATTGCTGTCGTTCAACAAAAGATAATTCACGAAGTAGATACCACTGCAGCTTACGAGGGTTGCTATTTATATTTCTTGCCTAATAATGAAAAAACAAATATGTACGATCGAAATTGGTTTTATTGTTTTTCAAAATATTCTCCTTGATGTTCAATACACTTTTGCATGCGTTTGAACCAATTTTTAAAGCACTTTTTCCAGTCCGATTGAGGTAACTCCAAAACATGCGTTTTGAATGCATCATACGCTTCTTCGGGGGTCGAAAATCGTTGTCCACGTAATTTATTTTTTATGGGTGGGAATAAGAAGAAGTCATTGGGTGCTAAATCAGAGCTGTACGGCGGATGACCCATCAGTTCGATCTTTCGCTCCGTCAGAAATGCCTTTGTTTGAGCCGATGTGTGAGAGCTCGCATTGTCATGATGAAGAATGATTCGACTGTTCTGCTTTTTTCGAATTTCTCCGATGACTTCTGGCAAACAAATTGTCGTGTACCATTCAGAATTTACTGTCCTGCGGTCCTGCGTTGCTCTAATGCCACTGTTGCCACATGACCGTTAATGCCGAAGAAACAGGCAATCATTTGTTTCGATGTGCTTCTTCCTCGAACTACTTTTGTTGGTTTTGCCTCGTCTTGAAAGACCCATACCGTTGATTGCTGTTTTGTTTCCGGCTCATATGCATAGATCAATGATTCGTCACCTGTGTAGATGTTATACACAGCCTTCGATGTACCTTGAACGTATTTTTCTAACATTTCCTTGCACCAATCGACACGAGCTTTTTTTTTTGAGCGTTTGTCAGATTATGCGGGATCCAACGCTAACAAATTTTTTTTACATTCAGATGTTCATGCAATATTTTATTGATGCTAGTCATACTAATGTCCAAAGACGCCTCTATCTCACGGTATGTCACATGACGATCTTGCTTTATCAGTTCACGCACAGCATCGATCTTTTCTGGCACAACAACGGATTTTGGACGACCTGCACGGGATTCGTCCTGGATCGAACATCGACCACGATTAAATTCGTTATACCAATTTTTTACAGTGCTGTAGGATGGCGCTTTATCGCTGTATAAAGAATTAAGTTCATCGAAGCACTCGTCATGACAATCTGCGTCGAAAGTTATGGAAAATAATGACACGAAAATGTTCACGATTTAATTCCATTTTTTGAAAGATAAGAATTTTTCAATTTACTATTAACAACACAAATAAAGCTATAATGGTAAATTATCTGCTGAATTTAGGTTTAAAAATATCAAACTTTCGATTAAAATCGTCTGCGGTCGCCTAGCAACACTTACTGTTGCCAAGGCCAGAAATATAAATAGCAATCCTCGTATCAATTAAAATATATATTCAAACAAATATTTGTGATTATCTATTTTTTTCAATATTTACTTAATAGAAAAATTTAACATTATTAAATATTTTTACCTTCATATTGATGTAGAAATATAAAATTTAAACTTTAAAATGTTAGATATTGTAATATAATGTTTATTTCAAGCATGGACAACATTTTCTTAGTAATTTTCTGAGGTTTTTGAATCTGTAAGAGAAAAAAAAAGTAATATATACTCTATCTCATTAAATATATTATGTTATATAAAATTATATTATTATAAGTTATGAAGAAACATTAAATTCTGCAGATTTCCAAAAGTTTACTCATTATTAATAGAAACTCAAAATTAGTTCTATGAAAGTAATAAATTTAACATTATTCCCTACTTTCTAATTTTTTATATGCTTTTTCCACATATTTTTATTAAAATATTGTTGTATGTGACCTTATTTATTGCATTATAAAACCGTTTTCGCTTATTTTAAATTACGAGCAGGGAAATTTGTCTTTTCGTACTATGCAGAAAAATGTAGTAAACCTAATATAAAACTTCCATTAGGAAAGCTACAGATATCCTGTCTAGATTTTTGGTCACTGCATGGAATTGCTTGTTCTGGCTTCAGATTTTTCTCAACCGTCGCCTAAAAAATTCTTAATAAAATAATATTGGTTAAATCAGTGACTAATTGCAGGAAACATTTTTCATAAAGAAGAAAGCCCTCTTAGTTTAACTGTACTGCATGAATGAAGTAATACACCACTGTGAGCTGATATCGTACATGTATGGTATCCGAGATAGGTTCGTATATATACTTATCTGCACTGAACAAAAGTATTCAGGAAATAATTTCGGCTACAAGCAGCTTAATAAAGCTTTATTTCTGCTTTCAGCTGTAAACAATTAACTTCATTTCCATCCTGTTGGCGAGTTACGACTTTGATATCTTTTCGCGTTAATGTTTGTCCAAAATTTTTTTTTCTCTTTGTGAACATTTTTATATTTGGTGTACTTAGTGTACTATTTGTTGCCTGTTATAGTTATAAAGAATTAAGTGAAATAATTTACTAAAAATGGCTGAAAGGGAATAACACTGTTATACCAATGAATAGGGTATAAGAAGGTTTAAGTTTATTCTTAAAACGTTTATATCTTCTCGAAGAGCTTTAATGATATGTAATACCTTACTGGTGTTTGTAAAGGCATTACAATGTGTTTTCCACTATTATATAATGCAATTATAAAATATTCTTAGTTTAATTTCAGTCCTAACATTATGTCATCCAGTGTATGTGGAAAACGCAGTTAAGTGAAAATTTAAAATCACATTTTATCTGAATGTAATGTAAAATTTCCGTTTAATTTGCACTAAAATGTTAAGTATATCACCCTTTCTTTTTCTAGCTGTATAAAAATATTAAATGTGGCGCTATTTGCGGTTGGGGACACTTTCGTTGTCAACTTTTGTGGGGTGTTCAAATTAAGTTAATCAGGAGTATTTTCATAACGAGGAGTATTTACTTACCCTAGGTAGTCGGAGAATATCCTTAATTGTAAACAAGAAAATATTGTTCTCGCTTAGTCTAAGTTTACAACTTTAATATTTAAACTACGTAACACGATTAATAAATTTAATTCAAATATGTCAAAATCTTTATATTCATCGAAATTTGTTTTATAAAATTTTATGTATTGACCAAATAAATTACAACTTGATACTTTGAGAATGAACTAGTTTCTATATTGCTCTGATTTATATACAAGTTATTTATATTTCAGATTTTTATCATGTAGAACGAATTTATTCAATTAGTAATAATTCTCAGTTTTTTATGGCAGTTTTTAAATGAATTTTTACACATTTATATACTTGATTTAATTTTCAGCTTCAAATAATACCCTTTTATTAAGACGCGTTATGAAATGTTGGTGTTATAGGGAACATGAATTGATTTTGCTCTGCATAAAAAGAAATATGCTAAAACTCACCTAATTTTTCTATTTTTTTTCATGGTAATTTTTTTGGTGGACTTGTTTTCTTCAATGAAATCTGCAGTTATTGTGGATGTTGAAATATGTCTTGAAATTTTTTCGTAATTTTCCTGCAGATTACTTAAAGTTGTGGTCGAAGAGCCAGATGAATAATAACTATTGTGTATACTAGTATATTCTTTTCCGGCGACCTACAAAAATTAAATAAAGTATTGAGTTTAATAACTGTAACTCAACCATTCTTAATTTTTATTCCTTGTACAAGTGTTACTTGTACAACAAATACTCATTTTCGTCATGCCTGAATCAATTTTGATAATGTACCTATTTGTAAACACTAGCTTTCAACCACACAGATCTTATGAATGCCTTGAACAATGGCGAGTGGTAAAATTTATGTTTAGGAATAACTACTACTTGTGCACTTCTCCATTGGATCCCAACGTACAAATCAAAACAACGAAAAAAATCCAAAAATAACGTATTTTGACTCTATCGACATAACTGAAAAATGATTCGCCTTAAAATGGTGAAATTTAGTATTTATTTCTTTTGTAACATTTATGTTTACGCTTCTTTTTTTTTATTTCCTTCCGCGCTATAGGTAATGAAAATATTCAATAAAACGTACAATATCCCTATCAGTCTACAAAATTAAAATCGGAAAGATATCGGCTTTTACAGATGCAGTTGAAAGTACGCTTTCTAAGTGAATTCACTGTAGTTACATTAAGTACAGATATAATAATATGTTATACACACATATATATATAATTAAGATAATTCTAAGTTTATATCATTCAATCGAATTAATACAATGTGTATAATTTAACAAGCACACAAAGAAATCATATGATTCCTTATCACATTATATTTCAGATTTCTGTATTTTCATTAAACGAAAAAGTCAGTGAAGCGCGGTACATAAAAAGTTTCAATTTATAAAATTCGAAACCACGAATCCAGTACCAAAGAACAGCACACTAAATAGTCAAACATCGTTCCCTGTAAATGCTAGTACTATAGTATTGAGCGAAGCATATGTTCGTTTATATTTTCTGCTTAATTTTTAGTCTGTGTAATTTTAGTTTGTGTTATGTAAGAATTTAAACGAAAAAGCCACTTACTTCTTGAATGGGATTAATTTCAACAGACTGTTCCTGCGAAAAAGAGAAAAATCAATATGAACGTCTATAACATAAGTTTCGATTTATTTCAGTTTCATGTTTGTTTATGAAGTATATGGAAAGTCAAAATAGTAGTAGGAGAAAAAACGTGGGAAAACGAAACCGTCACAAAGAGATAAAAGAGCGTAGCAGGCGGTGGAACGGATTTTACAAACTACGCAAAGATTTTATATACTGTTGAGTTCAATACTCTGCAGTTTAAAAAGTTCTTGAAATAAATCTATTTCTGCACTTATGGACCATTATTAGAATTCTAAACTTGTTCTGATTTCGGTAACAAAATGCCCAATATTAAATAAATGTTCTTTCCTGTCAGACGGTGAAGGAGTGTGGTCTAAACATCCTTTTTCATTTTATTTTACGACAAAACAAACACACACAAAATCAAAAGCTACTCGTCACTGTACCACACATATCCCTTGTCTAACGTCCTCCAGTAGCTAAAAATTACTGGAGTTACAGCAGACGATGTGTTGCCGACTGCTTTTCAGAGTTGTCGGCAATATGGACACTGACGTTATTATCCGGTTAAATTAATTCACTGCGTACAAAGTCATAAAAACAGTGTCTGGAAGAATGAATAATGAAGTTTGCATAACAAAAATATCCGCAAAGTACTCCGAAACATAAAGCACTTCCACCCTTACAACATCTGCTACACCTAGTAGTTGTTGTGCGATCTGGCGTGAATATCAAATCACAGAACCTTTGATCTTGCTTAATACTTCAGTATTAATCGTAAAACTCAACTACTGGGTCATAGTCAAAAGGAAGTATTTATTATAAACAGCAGCACATGTTGAGCACACTAACTCAGTAACTACAGACATCAGAATGAATAGTACAGTGACAGTTATTATATAGATAAGTATAACTACAGCTATTAAAAAGATGACTACAGTTACAGTTATTAAATCATTTCTAATATATATATTACAGTTGCTTGATACCAAGATATCTATTGTGTTACATTTCATGTCTTTCCTGAAAAAGGTGTATCTGGTTGAAATTTTGGAACTAAATTTTTTTTCGAAATTACGTGATCGCCTATTGTGTATAGGCCTTTGTCGCCTTCCTTTCATCCGTTTGCGTTGTATGATGCCGTTTATAGGGAAAGTTTAATTATAAACATTAATTTGACCGAAACTGAATTGAAAACCAAAAATCGGATTAAAAAAAAAGAAAAAAAACTTTATTTTGTTCTCAATTGATACCGGAATTGAACCGAAATATAATATGGATTTATTTCTTTTAAACATATTTTGATCACAGAATTGTCGCATATATAGATATTGCTTTTGATTCACACGTTTACTTTGTACGATGCTGCTTATAGTTGTTTCATTATAAACCCAGGTATATGTATATGTGTGTATGTGTGTATACGTGAATGCATGCACCCCTTTGACCTCTTGGCTCGCTACAAAAACTTACAAAAAATGATTTGCACGATATATATATATATATATATATATATATATATATATATATATATATATAATGTACACGATCGCAGATACTGATACGCATTGCCGTAAAAGTAATAATTTAATTTAAAATTAAAAGCCACTTATTATTTTGAAGGCAGGTATTTCGTTATTAAGAGGTTCCTGCAAAAAAGAGAAAAATAAATATAAAAGTCTATAACATAAGTTTCGATTTATTTCGGTTTCAGGTGTGTTTATGAAATATATAGACCCATATCAAGTCAAAATAGTAGTAGGCAAATTTAAAAAGAAAAACTCGAAAAAACAAAACCGTCGCTATAAAATAAAATAGCGTCGTAAGAGGTAGAACAGATTTTACAAACTAGGCACATCTTTTATAAACTTACAAGTTCAATGCTCTGAATTTTGATAATGTACCTATTTGTAAACACTAGCTTTCAACCACACAGATCTTATGGATGCCTTGAACAATGGCTAGTAGTAAAATTTATGTTTAGGAATAACTACTACTTGTGCACTTCTCCATTGGATCCCAACGTACAAATCAAAACAACGAAAAAAATCCAAAAATAACGTATTTTGACTCTATCGACATAACTGAAAAATGATTCGCCTTAAAATGGTGAAATTTAGTATTTATTTCTTTTGTAACATTTATGTTTACGCTTCTTTTTTTTTTACTTCCTTCCGCGCTATAGGTAATGAAAATATTCAATAAAACGTACAATATCCCTATCAGTCTACAAAATTAAAATCGGAAAGATACCGGCTTTTACAGATGCAGTTGAATCTACGCTTTCTAAGTGAATTCACTGTAGTTACATTAAGTACAGATATAATAATATGTTATACACACATATATATAATTAAGATAATTCTAAGTTTATATCATTCAATCGATTTAATACAATGTGTGTAATTTAACAAGCACATAAAGAAATCATTTGATTCTTTATCACATTATATTTCAGATTTCTGTATTTTCATTAAACGAAAAAGTCAGTGAAGCGCGGTACATAAAAAGTTTCAATTTATAAAATTCGAAACCACGAATCCAGTACCAAAGAACAGCACCCTAATTATTCAAACATCGTTCGACTGTAAATACTAGTACTATAGTATTGAGCGATGCATATGTTCGTTCATATTTTCTGCTTAATTTTTAGTCTGTGTAATTTTAGTTTGTGTTATGTAAGAATTTAAAAGAAAAAGCCACTTACTTCTGGGATGGGATTAATTTCAACGTTAGACTGTTCCTGCGAAAAAGAGAAAAATCAATATGAACGTCTATAACATAAGTTTCGATTTATTTCAGTTTCATGTTTGTTTATGAAGTATATGGAAAGTCAAAATAGTAGTAGGAGAAAAAACGTGGGAAAACGAAACCGTCACAAAGAGATAAAAGAGCGTAGCAGGCGGTGGAACGGATTTTACAAACTACGCAAAGATTTTATATACTGTTGAGTTCAAGACTCTGCAGTTTAAAAAAGTTCATGAAATAAATCTATTTCTGCACTTATGGACCATTATTAGAATTCTAAACTTGTTCTGATTTCGGTAACAAAATGCCCAATATTAAATAAATGTTCTTTCCTGTCAGACGGTGAAGGAGTGTGGTCTAAACATCCTTTTTCATTTTATTTTACGACAAAACAAACACACACAAAATCAAAAGCTACTCGTCACTGTACCACACATATCCCTTGTCTAACGCCCTCCAGTAGCTAAAAAATACTCGAGTTACAGCAGACCATGTGTTGCCGACTGCTTTTCAGAGTTGTTGGCAATATGGACACTGACGTTATTATCCGGTTAAATTAATTCACTGCGTACAAAGTCATAAAAACAGTGTCTGGAAGAATGAATAATGAAGTTTGCATAACAAAAATATCCGCAAAGTACTCCGAAACATAAAGCACTTCCACCCTTACAACATCTGCTACACCTAGTAGTTGTTGTGCGATCTGGCGTGATTATCAAATCACAGAACCTTTGTTCTTGCTTAATATTTCAGTATTAATCGTAAAACTCAACTACTGGGTCATAGTCAAAAGGAAGTATTTATTATAAACAGCAGCACATGTTGAGCACACTAACTCAGTAACTACAGACATCAGAATGAATAGTACAGTTACAGTTATTATATAGATAAGTATAGCTACAGCTATTAAAAAGATGAGTACAGTTACAGTTTTAAATCATTTCTAATATATATATATTACAGTTGCTTGATACCAAGATATCTATTGTGTTACATTTCATGTCTTTCCTGAAAAAGGTGTATCTGGTTGAAATTTTGGAACTAAATTTTTTTTCGAAATTACGAAATCGCCTATTGTGTATAGGCCTTTGTCGCCTTCCTTTCATCCGTTTGCGTTGTATGATGCCGTTTATAGGGAAAGTTTAATTATAAACATTAATTTGACCGAAACTAAATTGAAAACCAAAAATCGGATTAAAAAAAACTGTTTATTTTGTTCTCAATGGATACCGGAATTGAACCGAAATATAATATGGATTTATTTCGGTTAAACATATTTTGATCACAGAATTGTCGCATACATAGATATTGCTTTTGATTCACACGTTTCCGTTGTACGATGTTGCTTATAGTTGTTTCATTATAAACCCAGGTATATGTATATGTGTGTATATGTGTATACGTGCATGCACGCACCCCATTGACCTCTTGGCTCGCTACAAAAACTTACAAAAAATGATTTGCACGATATATATATATATATATATATATATATATATATATATATATATATATATATATATATATATAATTTACACGTTCGCAGATACTGATACGCATTGCCGTAAAAGTAATAATTTAAAATTAAAATCCACTTATTATTTTGAGGGCAGGTATTTCATTATTAAGAGGTTCCTGCAAAAAAGAGAAAAATCAATATAAACGTCTATAGCATAAGTTTCGATTTATTTCGGTTTCAGGTGTGTTTATGAAATATATAGACCCAAATCAAGTCAAAATAGTAGTAGGCAAATTTAAAAAGAAAAACGTGAAAAAACAAAACCGTCGCTATAAAATAAAATAGCGTCGTAAGAGGTAGAACAGATATTACAAACTAGGCACATCTTTTATAAACTTACAAGTTCAATGCTCTGCAGTTTAAAATAGTTCTTGAAATAAATATATTTCTGCACTTATCACAGCATTATTAGAATTCTAAAGGTGTTCTAATTTCGATTACAAAATTCCCTGCATTAAATACACGTTCTTTCCTGTCAGACGGTGAAAGACTAGGATCATAGATGGGGCAAAAATATCCTTTGTCATTTTATTTTACGACAGAACACATAAAATCAAAAGCACAGTTCCACACATATCCCTTGTCTAACGCCCTCTAGTAGCTAAAAACTACACGAGTTACAGCAGACCACGTGTTGCCGACTGCTTTGCAGAGTTGTCGGCAATGTGGACACTGACGTTATTATGCTGTTAAATTAATTCCCTGCGCACAAAGTCATAAAAATAGTGTCTACAGAATGAATAATGAAGTTTACTTGATAAAATTATATCTTGTTCTCTTATAGTAAATGGAAGCTATTCTGATCAAGGCCACCGCAACTGTAGAGACAGAACGTTTCTTCGAAAAGAGGGAATTCAAGTGCATTCTGCTTCAATCACATTACTATTCCTCAAAAACTATATTTTATCAAAAGCATTGCTACTTCCGATTTTATAAGTAAATTGGTTCCCTGTTTTTGTTTTTCGTGACAAACTTTTCTTTCAAGAAATGTCAGGAGGCTCAATATTTTGTTTCTTGAATTTACATTTTAATTTCCGAAATTTGAAAAACATTTTTATCAGATTCGTAGAAAAATAATCATTTACGTATTACGAATATTTATCTTTCTCACACAGAAATATATATTCCAAATGGCACATTGAAAGCTTCTGTACTTCACAGCCTTGAGTTTTGCGTTGTAATATCACAATTTCGTTTCTTATATATATATATATATATATATATATATATATATATATATATATATATATATATATATATATATATATATATATATATATATATATATATATATATATATATATATATATATATATATATATATATATATATATAATATATATATATATATATATATATATATATATATATATATATATATATATATATACATATATACATATATATATATATATATATATATATATATATATATATATATATATATATATATATATATAATATATATATATATATATATATATATATATATATATATATATATAGATATATATATATATATTTAGATATATAGATAGATAGATAGATAGATATACATACATACATGCATGCTTTATTTGAGGTATAACTATGTTAATTCAGAAAATCAATTTTAGACTCAACAGAAATAGGCTCTAAGTGGGTTGCTTTACAAATAATCAGCCAAAAAATGAGTTAACGACGCAAATGCGGACTACCCGGATACGTTGAATTTTGTAAGACAAATGTAAAATCGTTGTTAATTGTAGGCCATCTTCCTTCTGTATAAGTCTCGCGTCAATGGTTGGCTAGCAAATGTCTAGTATGTATGTGTGATGGCTATCTAATAAAAAAAAACTTATAACTTTGTGAAAAAGCCTTTAAGTACTCACTGATTTTTGCCAATAATTTTTTAGAAGTCTGTATGCCAGATAACCGCCGCCCAAGGCACCGGAAAAGATTAAAATATTTTTTAATGTTGGCATTTTTTCTTCCAGCATTAAGTGAATCGAACATTAAAATGAGCACAATTATAATTTCTCTCCCGAATCAGTATTGTTAGTTCAACAGTGATGATGGTTGAAATGTGTTCTTTCATGTTTGATTTCATTGTTTTATAAGGCACTTCAACAATGCAAATGTGTTCTTTTGTAACAATGATAGTAATATATATATATATATATATATAAATATATATATATATATATATATATATATATATATATATATATATATATATATATATATATATATATATATATATATATATATATATATATATATATATATAAATAATATATATATATATATATATATATATAAGTAATAAATGAAAATTTCGTATAAAAATCTGTTCCAAATATACTAATACAAATTTATCTCTAATTGCAAGTAACAGCCCAAAGTCGAGTTAAAATGTTTAATTTTCAAATAATTTGAAAAAAGTTCTAGAAACGTATAATAAAATTTTTTTACTTTTCACAAAAAGAAGAGAAAATTAGAATTTAATACTTTAAAATGAATATTTTATACGTGCCTGACCAGCATTAACAGCCAACGTTTTAAAAATGGTTAATTTTAAATACACATAAAGCTCGTCAAGTCTCGAAGTTCATCCAATAAGAAATAATGGATGATAATAAAAGTACAGATAACAATATTCTTTGACAGACTTATTTATATTTTTATACGAAACATAATCCATGATATTGAAGTGGTGCAATTAGAGATACATCAGTTACCACAAACGGAATACTTCAAAATAGAGATTTACAAAACCATGAGAAGCTATGAGCGTCTTTGTACCTCAGGGGGTAGGGGGCATCCTCAATATATGTCAGTCAAAGAGGGGTGCAGTTCCCAAACAATCGACTGGACCCTCCTACCGCAAAAGTCCACTGAGGAAAGAACTGCCAGAAATGTACCTGACATCCACTATCGAAGCGTTTTTTTAGGTCGAAAATTGTATGTGACAACCGCTGTACAGACATCATCGGTTTGCCAGAATTGTACGTGCAAACCGCTTAGAAGGCTAAAAAAATATTTTTGTATTAAATCCGAGGCCCACAGACAGTTAAAAAATCTAGTTTCTTAAATTTTGATAAAAATAGGATTTTCAGACAGTTTTTCCTCTCTAATTAAATAATAATAAAAAAAGATTTTAGTCTAATTTTCATGTTTAAAAGTCATTTCCAAACAGAAAACTTCCAGAATTATAAATATTTAATAAAAACTATTTTGTATGGAATCTGAGGCCCGCAGACAATGAAAAATGCTGTTTTTCAATTTAAATATCGTCTGGACAGTTTTCACCCAATTTATCTCTAAATTTAGATGTCATTTGATTTTTTTTATATTTGACTTAAATAATAAATAAGGTACATTTGAGCTAATTTTAATTTTAATCACCGATTATTGTTTGTTAAAATGAAAATTTTCTCATCGGTATTTTGACAACAAATTAAACTTTTGAAATTTAGACTTTCAAGTCTAAATTTCAAAAAGTCTGTTTCTTGGCCGAAAAAAATATCTAGAGTTTAATTTATATATTTTTGTACATTAAATTTGTTTGTTTATGTGTTTGTTTTTTATTCATAGCCACACGTTTTGCCTGTGATCAACAAATTTTCGACAGAATCTTTTATCGCCAAATAAACGCTGTTAATAATAAAACCTCTGTTGCCCATCTCATTATGTTTTATGAACTTACGTCATCAGTCAGTAAAGTTATTTTTTGTGTTAGTTTCATACTTTATTATGTCCAAAAATGTTCTTTTATGTCAGGACCAAATTAACATGCGTCTTACTACTTACTGTGTAGAAAAAGAAAATAACCTGTTTGACATATTTTTTTATTTTGATACAAATGATCAGTCTTGATGTAAATGAAGTTTAGAGGATATTTAGCGATATCGAAAAATGAACGTTACCTTTGTCTATTTTCTCCCTATCCTATCACGTGATATGGCAATATAAAGCTAAAATATTTTACGCAAATATGGGTGATATCAAAAATTTAGACTACGTCAGGAGTGCCATTTGGCATGATAAGAAAGAATTGTTCTCGCCAGTTCATGTCTATTATCAAATAATTTGTTTTTAACAAAATTCATCATATGGGAATAATCATTCGTTTGACTCAACTGTTGTTGTATTACATATTTTACCATATTACAAATGGCGTGTTTAGAAGTTATTTCTTAAACTTTCAAAATGTTTTTGTTTTTTCCAAAATTAATAGAAAGACAAAGTAGGCAGTGGATGGCGTGATGGACCAGAGTGTTATATGGTATAACGTTGGCCAACGAACTGTGGTACTGAAGAGCATCACTGTAACGATTGGGCCATTATTAGGCTGTATAACATAGGCGTACCGGGTAATAGTTTTTTCCCTTAGGAAGGTCGGAGAGAGAACGAAAATAGAACAGATACAAGGATTACGTAAAATATCTAGACGAGACACAATATATTTAATGGTATTTAATCAGTTACTTGTAGTATATATATCAGAAAAATGTGTAAAAAGTTTTAAAAATTTTGTCATTATTATCAAAACGTTAGATGTAGATTATTTTTTAAAAAGCAAAAATTTAGATTGAAATTGATTTTTTTTAAAGTGAACGTTATCAGCAGCAAACTGATCTCATTATGGAAAAGTCCGGATGACTGGACTACTAAAAAACAAAAACAGGCTATGATAATGATTTTAGGTAACATCCTTTCATAATTTTCATTTTGTTAGGAATGGCAGTTAATAAAATACAAAATTATCAAATTACAAACGGCGTGTTTAGAAATAAAAATCTAAATATTTTAAACTTTATTTTCTACAAAATTAGTAGAAAGACAAGAACACCAACAGATGACATCAACGGTGTATAAACCTAGGGTACGAGAGAGTGATGCGCTGCAATGAGGGGGGGGGGATTATCTAAAGTGGAATATGTAACTATTTCAATATCTCAATAGCCTCGATAACATAAAGTTCCGTATTATGATTTCTATATGTATGTAATTGCCAAAGTAGAATATTATTAATATTTGAGTTAGCTCTAAAAATGCACTCATAAGTGTGTTTTTTGAATAAAAACACACCTGGTAAAGGAACAGAACATAGAGTTTGTGGTCCAGGTGAGTTACGTTCGCTCAACAAAATACAAGGTCCACTGTAAACAAGATCTACTGTATAAGAGGTATTTATATTACCGATCAACGTCAGATAGCAGCACATAAGTATTACTTTTTATATTAATTGGCTTGAAAAATATATATGCTAGATATTTCTTGATCTTAGAAGCATAATTTATGAAAAGAATAAATTGTTGTATGCTTTTAATTATGGTTAACAATAAGGTGAAAATACATTTGAAAAAATTACATTCACACTTAACCCATAAATAGATTAATAAAATTATATGGAACTTATATGGAAGTTTAGTGGGCACGACAAGTGTTTTTCTTTATTGAAATAAAATTTTCGTACTTTTAATAGGGAAACGGTTTTCTATTTTATAGAAGCTTAATACAGTTCTAATGTAAATTAATGTATCATGAGAATCGAATATGACTATAATACGTGTATATTAGAAATATACTTATTCGTTCATGACTTAAACTGCTCTGTGTAGAATTTGCGGAGTAATATACGAAAAAAAAAATGATTAATAAAATATACAAATTTCCCCGTAACGAAGCATGGGCACATTTTCTAGTTTCTTATAAATAAAAGTCATTGTATGTATGTATGTTCCACATCTCCTAATAAATTATCGGCCCGATTCTAAAATAAATTGGTGTGAATATGCTTTATATCACTGCAAAAAATACTGTCAACTTTAAAACTTTCGAAATCATTCCTTTCCCCCCTTTTTGAGCGATTTATGTCCTTTTTTTTGAGCACTGTTTTCCCAGGTTAAAAGCAGGCGATTAAATTGAACAATCTATCACATAAATAGATGAATATAACATTTTTTCAAGCATTATGACGTCATTTCTTTAACCAACTCACTAATTAATTTCTTATTTTATATTATTTCAATATCGCCTGCCCAATTTTTATCCGTTTTATCTCTGAATTTATATATTATTTGAATGATTTTCTTTTAAATTTGACTTAATATATTAGGTGCATGTGTGCTAATTTTGAATTAAATCATGGATTATTTTTTGTTACGACGAAAATTCAATCATCGTTATTAACAACAATTTTTTTTTTAAATTCACTTCTAGACAAACTAATATCTAGCATTTAATTTATATAATCATTAAAAATTAAGAAGTTTGTTGTTTATATGTCTATTTTTTTCTATTTTATTTTTACAAACACCCATACGGTTTGCAATCCCTTCCCCAAATTTTGGACAGCATTCATAATAACCACCAAACACTGTCAATAATTAAACCTCCGCTGTGTCTTCTATCCCGCAATATGACAAGAGATATTTAAGTTAGTAATTTACGTACGACAGTAGTCAGTAAAGTATATTTTTAGTATTAGTTTTATATTCTACCATTTCAAAAATGTTTCGAGCAAATTTGAGACAAACTCGAATCAGATACAGTCACGGGCAATTAAGCATATATCTTGTTGTTTATTATACATATATCAAGAAAAGTGCATGCAAAAAAATTTGGATAATATTCCTTGATACCGAGAAATTAACGTTACCATTATACCGTTTCTGCCGATAATATCAAGTGATATGATAATATAACAGGAAAATTTTTTTTCATATTTGTCTCCTATTAAAAATTTAGAGTACCTCAGGATTTCTCATTGGCATGAAAAGAAAGAACTGTCCTCGCCAATTCGAATCAATTAATTTTTAAGAACGACGTTATTCATTTAATTAAGAACGGTTATACTTATAATAGGGTAAAAAAGCAGTGCGGTTATAGCAGAACGTACATCATCGAATAAGATCCCGGAGAGAACCTATCAAGGTGGTAAGCTCCTAACCTTCCATCGCATTTCAATTTTATAGTTTCTTTCCCCTGGCGGTGGACAGTGAAACTCACTCTATCCCAGTTAGCAACGTTACGTTGGGCCAACTTTGATATAACGGGTTGGCTAACCGTTGGCCAATGGTTGGTTAATGATTGGCTAATGGTAGTTGTTTACATATTGCCAACGCAATACTAATGTGGGTCAACGTAATATTACGATGGGCCAACGGAATGCCAACGTTTATTATTTCTGCTTATTATTTTGCTATAGTGTATAATATAGAATGGGCATGTGCTATTACTTTGAAATAAGCTGATATTTTTATAACATAAGTCCTTTTTAAATTTTGCAAGAGTTGAAAAATAGAAACTAGATATAAAAAAAGAATGAGATACGTTATTTTAGTCCACACCACACATTTCATATAATACTTACTCTGCGGCAATCCATTTATTCCTTTGAAATCTGTATTAATTTTTTTAATGATACAAACTCTTTCTTAAATAAGAAAAACGAAAATTTCCCCTTCCGAGTGTGGCGAATGACTCATCCTCCGTGGTTCGAGAACAGATCGAGCTACGTGCAGACGATAACAAAAAAGTTTTGTGAACTGGCAACGAGTTTTAGTATTGCAACGAAAAAGAAGGATGTTGTGTGTGTGTGTTTTTTGTTTGTTTGTTTGTTTGTTGTCATGATAGATAAGTTTAGTGTTTTGTGATGTGAATAATAAAGTGTTTTTTTCTAAAATCCTGTCATCATAGAAAGGATTAGACCGAAATATAATCTACAAAGTTTCGGCGGCCGCCCCAGGAACTGAGAATGACTATCTAAGAAGGTAAGCAATATTGTTCTTATTTGCTTATCTGTATTTTAAAATGTTTTTTTGAATTTGATGATTCGAGACACAAATAGAATGAAACATGACACTGAGAGCTAGATATAGATAATTGAAGAAAAGCACAACACAATAGAGGTTAAACAAATATATATATATATATATATATATATATATATATATATATATATATATATATATACATATTTGTCATTTTTTTTATTTACAATTTTTTTTTATTTAAATTCTTCCATTTCCATGTATGAAAGTTCTCCACATTTTCTCTGGATTCAGTTTCATGGCATCTAAAACACAAATAAGAAACTTGAAAAGTATATATTATAAAATGTGTTAATTTTACCACAAACATTTCCTTTTACTACGATTCGCATAGCCAAATATCGTTTTATTTAGGAATAAATTAATAATAATGATGGCTTATATTAAAGAACACAAAAAAAAAATCAAGAGAACTTACCTTGCAAATTTGAAATCCTGCAGCAATGACGCGGTAACCTTAAAGATGGCGGTTGATACACAACTTTCTAGTTTGGCGGAGCTTCTGCACATGCGCGTAGATATAGGCGGTTACTTTTATATTTCTTAGCCAATGGTATGCCGATATTTGTGCAAGAGGCGTAAACAGAAAATCTCTAACGTTTGCCCAACCGTTGGGCAACATTTCAGAATTACCGATGTCCACCCAAACATTTTGCCAACTAAATAACATCATTTCATTTCCCCTTTCCAACGTTTACCCAACCAAAGACCAACAACCAACTTGCAGCCAACGAAAATCCGACGTTTCCGTGCTAGCTGGGATAGTAACGACTGTTAGTTTTCCCTGTTAGATAAATTGACAGCGGAGCTCAGTCGAAAAAGACGCCGATCTCAGAACCAGAGTGTTGCGAACTCGAGCCAAAAAGTCGCCGTGTTCCTTAATAGCAAGTAAAAATAGGTTCGTGGTCCCGTCGTCCTCTGGAGTCGGGGGTCATTCCATAAGCTACACGTGTTCACCGCTTGGTGCTATATGTGTAACACTTTTCCAGCCGAGATTGGTATTAATATATCTCTTTGCATTGCCGCTGCAGTGAAAAAAGAAGATAAATGAAATAGCGGCCACCAGAAAACATTCAATTTTTGTTAGCAATTTACACCCTTTATTAACATCGTTCTCTACAGAGCTGCAGGTTTTGTTACGGTTATTACGATAACGGCCAGCATTGTTTCCTACGAGGCGAGAGCAAAAAGACATCTAAACCTTACTCGGGATCGGACCCGAGCACAATATGCTAAACAATACACAATATAAATAAATTTTTAGCGCACATTTCCTTAAAATAGAATACTTATTTTCATCGACTAAGTTCCAAAACATTTTATCATTACTATGCGCTTTTAAAATAATATCACTTTGCTAGCTTATTATTTCTAATTCTAGGTCTTCCATATTATGAAGCTTGAAATACGTTGAAACTATTTCAAGGACATCATCTTCAGTAACATTGGATTTATGAAAAATCTGAGAACGGGTTCTAATGCTGCAAATTCTTCAAATCTATAAGAAAACTCTTCTATTAGCTTATCTATAATTTCTAAATATGATGTAGCAGTAAAATTTTCATTATTCAGATTTAAACTCTCAACAGTATATTTTATATTTGGGAAATATGATAATGATTTTTTCAATAGATGGGATTTCTACAACACTAACTTGCATTTGAATGCATATACTGCACTAATCACGTCAGCGATATGCTGATTTCTCCCTTGTATTTTTAATTTTAATTCATTCAACTTTGCCGTTATATCTGTCAGAAATCCGAGGTCGATTAGTCAATCCTTATTTTCTAATTGCTCGTAAAATTCGCCTCTTGATGCAATAAATTCTTTTATTTGTGGAAAAGGCATGATAAACCGCTCAAGTATTTTACCTCTGCTCAGTCACCTCACTTATGTAAAAGAAGATCTGTGAACTGAACGTCCTCATCTTCTAAAAGTAATTTAAACAATATGTGTTGAATAGCTCCCGATCTTGTGGAATTAATAATTTTTGTTACTCTCGTAAATACGTGTTGAAAACCGATTGTTTTTGCGTATAACATTTCCTGATGTATGAGGCAATGATAAGAAATAAATTTAGTGAATAAGGAATCCTGTCTACATAAGGCAATAAATAATTTTTTCTTACCAGTCATCGCTGGTGCCCCGTTTGTTGAAATTGACGATAACTTTTGTACAGGTAATTTTACATCTGTTATATACTTTTTAAAAGTAGAAAAGATATCTTCTCCTCTGGTGCTTCCCTTTAGTGGCAGAACTTTAAGGAATTCTTCTTTTGTTGTAAAATCAGAAAATACCATCTTCACGCAAATTGCGAATTGTGATATATTTGTCACGTCTGTCAATTCATCCATCTGTAGCGAAAAGAAAATACAATTTTCCCTATTATTTGCTAATTCTGCCTCCAAATTCTCCACAATTGCATCAATTCTTCTAGTAACAGTTCGTGCTGATAACTGCAACGTGTTTATAGTTGAAAATATTTCTTTTTTATTTTTAAAATCTTCAAAAAGTGAATCAGCAGCTTCTAACATGGCTTCTGTCACTAATTCTCCATCTGTAAATGGTTTTTTATTCTTAACTGGCAAATGCGATATTTTATATGACTCGCACGTTGCTGCTTTATGTTGTTGCAGTGGTTTAGTAAAAAAACTTTGCTGGTTAGTTATTGAAGATTGTAAAGAAATAATTTTTTTTCTTCTAAATTCAGAACTTAATTGGATAGTCACTATCAAAATTGGTATGAACGGTCTTAAAATGTAGTTCAATATTACTTTTCTTGGGAATCGCAACATTATTTTTACTCAGCAAACAAATACACTTCCCTTTGTAATCAACGAAACAATATAGATGTTCCCATTCATCATTAAAATAAATGTTCTTTTTCTTTTACATTTGTCCATGAAGGGTTTTGAAAGAAAAGAATTATTTCGGATTACGTGGTAGTTTTAAATGCATGGTCTACGTGTGGTCTATTCGAAATACGATCATACACTAACAAAAAATACGTGCATGTGATTAGATACGCTCAAGTTTAGCAAACTGCTCATCTATGCACAATCCTAAACTCAACTGACTACTTGCTGTATATCGCCATTTGACAAGAGTAAGTAAATCTCTCTGGATATCATATATTAGTCCAGCGAAGGCGCATTAAAAATCGATCGGGGGCGCCATGGAGCCCGCGGGCGTCGCGTTGCCTACTCCTGCTCTAGCCTTTAGTTCCTTCCCCTGCCTTGCTTTTCGAAACGTTCTTGAGTATTGCAAGGTCAGTTTAACGCCTTTTGAGTTAAACCATAAATTTGCTTAAAAAATATTAAAACTTATACGTTCGCATCAGAAAGTAGAAATTTTCGGTATAGTACGTTCGATATCATCAAAATGCTTTAATATACTGTAAGTTTGATATAAACACAAATTATTTTTTTAAATAATTTATTATAAGAATATATTATGTTTTCTATAAAATAATTTATTATAAAGAATTAGAAAGACATGATAAAAAATAAAAGTTTTAATTATAATTTTTTTTTTAAATTTACAAAAGTATCACCTTTTTTTCAGTTTGGAATTTTAATTTTTAGTTATTTATATCAATTTCATTATCTGTGATCTATTCTATTACATAAAGTTACAGTTTTAACTTTCACCTAAAATGTTCTTATTTGTACAAATTAAAAATTTAATATTTTTGTGCGTAATTAGGCTCAATATAAATGATTCCAACAATACCTTGGTACGTAATCACTTGTGACTGGTATCAATTATATACCCCCCCCCCGGATTTGAATTAGAATGGTCTAATTTGCTCCATTATATTTACCTTTCATCGATGGAACTTTGATCATAAATTTGCCTAAAAATATTAAAACTTATATTTTCGTATCAGAAAAGAGAAATTTGGGGTATATTTGCTGTATATCATTGAAATATTTTAACATACTATGAGTTTGATTTAATCACAAATTATCTAAAATGTTCTTATTTGTGCAGATTAATAATCCAAGTGTTTTGTGTGTAATTACGTTTAATGTAAATGATTCCAAAAAAACCTTGGTACGGGATCACTAGTGATTGATACTAGCTATATAACCCCCCCCCCACACACACACACCGATATGAATTGAAGCTAGAACTGTCCATTTTGATCCATTGTATCTAACCTTCAACGAAAGAACTTAGAACCCCTAGGCCTTCGTTACCCCCCATCCCTCCCTCTTCCTTGGTTTTCGAACTGCTGTTTGGTTAGATAAATTCTGAGTTCAATCATAAATATGCTTAAAAAATATTAAAACTTTTATGTCTGTATCTAAAAGTAGAAATCTTTAGTTCGATATCGTCGAAATGCTTTAATATACTTTGAGTTTAATATAATCATAACTTATGTTTTCGATAAAATAATTATAGAGCATGAATTAGAAAGATACGATAATAAAAATAAAACTTTTACACATAAAATTTTTAAAAGGTATATAAGTAAAAGGTAAAAAAGGTATAACTTTTTTTTTCCCATCTTGGAATTTTAATTCTTAGTTATTTGAATATTTCAAAGTTTGACCTGAAAATAATTAACTGGATAATTGAAATATATAATAGAAATAGAAATTTAATTATAAAAATGTAAAAAATTCACAGAAGTGTCACATTTTTCCCAGATTGGAATTTTAAATTTTAGTTATTTAGATATTTAAAAAATTTTAGTAACTATTATTGTTCCTTTAAATTTTTAATAAATTAAGAAGTCTTTTGTTTTAAAGTAAGAATATATAATTTGATAACCCCGCATGTCATAGAATAGTTATCTGGTATTTTTAATTACTAGAAGTTAGAATGATTAAGAATCATATGAATATCTATATAAATCATTGTTTCTTAATTTATTTCATTTATATACTATTTTAAAGGATCAAAGAATGGTTAAAATAGCAGTGTTCATTTTTGGAATTACCTTTATTAACCCATTGTATGCGGAACACGTACTAGTCCGTTTTCTGACCATTGATACTTGAGTTCAGAACACTTGCTCCTACGTTTTCTGACGATTGATACTTGAGAGCGGATCACGCACAGGTACGGATAAGTGTAACAACATGGTTTGTTTGTGGGTACAAAAATAACGATATATAGAAGAATACGAAGCCGAATGTTCTTGTCTACTACATAGATTCTGGTAAAGTTTAAACAAATAAAAACTAGTTTTTACATCAGTCGATGCGGAACCAAAGAACAGGAAAAAATTAAAACTATATACTACTATTTCTATTTGATTTTATATATTTACGGTGCTATTATAAATTTATCCACTAAAAATATATTTTTTGTTTACAAAAATCTTATGGTTGTTATTTATATATTTCTACTTTTATATTTGTTTATATATTTTAATATCAAATACGAAAAGTTGGTTAAAAAATTAAATAATTTTCGATCTTTTGAGATTTAACTGAATAACTAAATTTACTCGCAAAACACCAGCTCCCGGTACAATTCCGCTACGAAATGTACCCGCACACAATGTGTTAATTAAATATCGGAAAAAGTTCGGAATGTTTATTTTATACTATGAAAAGGTTTGAGTGTTCATTTGTTCTATTCTACATTTAATATATTCTTTATATTTATAATGAAAATTAAAATGAAAATACATTTGTTAAAAATAAAAGTTTTTCAATGATAAAGTTCACAAAATTTCTCTATCTTTCATTCTAATATTCGAATCATACTTTCTGACTTCATCTAAAATGTTTCTATTGGATTAGATTAAGAATTCAAGTTGTTATGTTCAAAATAAATTATTCCAACAACAGTCAGTACGTGATTGCATGTGAATGGTATCAGCTATATTTTTTTTACCTTATTTGAATGGAAGCAGAACGGTTCATTTTATTCCATTTTAATTCTTTGTGTCTACCCTTCAATGCACGACCTTTGAACCCCAAGGGTATTTCGTGACCGACTCGTCCAGTACGTTCTTTTCCCCCTCCTTCACTTTTCGAAGTGCTCTCCGAAATTACAGGGTCGGTTAAACGCTTTTCGAGTTCAACTATAAATCTTTCTAATACCTTTAGCAATATTCGGTAAGAGGTAAAAAGGTATAAATTTAGGAAAGTGGTCTCTATTTGTACGAGCAAAACCCACAACAGATTTTGCAGAGAAAGGAATCTGGAGTTGAACTCAATTTGCGATAAACAAGAAAACATCATAAGTAATGTAAAGGAATTGTGATTAATTAAGGGGTTTCATTTCTTTCAAAGGGGTTTCATTTCTTAGGGCCCTTAAAAGTGTATCTCTTTCAACAAACTACAAAAAACTACTATAAATAAAGAATAATAAAACAGACATATTAAGGGGAAAAATTACTTTTAAGCCTTTAAAAATTCGATTTTTTTATATTTCTCTTCTGGACCGTTTAAAACAAACCTTATTAAAATATTCGAATTAGAACCTGTAAAACTATAAAACTTTTTCGTTTTTATCATAGTTTTTAAGGATTTAATTAAGGGGTTTCATTTATTTAAATGAGTCTTAGTGTCCTAGAAAGTTATCTCTTTCAGCAAAATACAACAAATTACTATAAATAAAGAATAATAAACCAGAAATGTTAAGGGGAAGCTGTACTTTTAAGCCTTCGAAAATTCGATTTTTGGATATTTCCGTTCTGGACCGTATAAAACAAACCTCATTGAAATATTTAAATTTTAGAGCATGTAAAACTATAAATTTTTTTTATTTATTATCAGATTTTTTAAGGATTTAATTAAGGGATATCATTCTTTTCAAAGGAGTATTAGTGCCCGAGAAAGTTATCTCTTTCAAAAAACTACAACAAATTACTATAAATTAAGAATAATAAACCAGAAATGTTAACTGGAAACATCACTTTTAAGCCTTCAAAAATTCGATTTCTGGATATTTCCCTTCTGGAGCGTTTAAAACAAACCTTATTAATATATTCGAATTAGAACCTGTAAAACTATAAAACTTTTTTGTTTATTATCATAGTTTTTAAGGATTTAATTAAGGGGTTTCATTCCTTTCAAAGGAGTCTTAGTGCCCTTGAAAGTGTATCTCTTTCCACAAACTACAAAAAACTACTTTAAATAAAGAATAATAAACCAGATATATCAAGGGGAACCATTACTTTTAAGCCTTCAAAAATTCGATTTTCTGTACCGTTTAAAACAAACTTCATTGAAACATTCGAATTAGAACCTGTAAAACTATAAAACTGTTTTGTTTATCACCATGGTTTTTAAGAAAACTATAAAAATTTAAAAGCAATTTAATGAAAATGGTTTTTTTTTCAATTTGTACCTACCGTAACTAATGAATTATTGCACTTATTGATTTTAAATTTTCACAATAAATAAATTAAAGACCTACGAGGATCTCTATCTACTTTTTATCGTTATTTTTTATTTCATTTAGAATTTATAGTACTTGAAATGTAATTCCTAAACATTATTTTAGCTGTTTACAAAAACTCGATCGCATGGTGTAATATTTCTGATATATTTTTAAAAGCATTTAAACAGGTGTAGAATGATACCTAATAATTATTTTTTTAAAAAATCAAAGCTTATTAATGAAATTAAATTTATCTATCTGTTTGTTCACAGTGTGTCAAAAAAATAAAATTTTTTTTTAACAAACACATTTACTTTATAAAAAAAAAATCTTGTTTTTTAGAAGCAAAGTTAATTTATTGTATGTTAAGTGTTTTTTGGAATTTTGGTTTAAGTTATATTTTTGTCCTTCCTCCCTTTAATGAACTGTAAAAATGCAAATAATGATAATGTGTTAATAAATAAAAAAATTAATTAAGATCATACAAAAATTTTATTTCGAAATTAGAACTACAGACAACAGCTATCAGTACTTTGGTTTATTAATTTTGGCACATTTAATGCTAATAAACTTTCACTTTAATAGGATTGCATATTAAATAATTTTTATAACTTAACTAAAGTAGTAGTGATAACTCGAAACTTTTCTTTGGCGTTTAAGCCTTGATTGCTTAAATGCTACATATCATAAGCATTATTTCATCCTCTATTTCTCTCTTCCCAATAAATACAATTTTGTATTTATTAAATTATAAGATTTGTTAAACTTGTTCCGAATTCAACTACAAATCTCTTCAATACCCTCTAGCAATACTCTGTTCGTATAAACTTAGAAAAGCGTTATTTGAAACCCACAACAGATTTTACAGTGAAAGGAATCTGAAATTGCACCCAGTTTACGATAAACAAGCAAACACGGATTGTGAGGTAAATGAATTTTGATTAATTAATGCGAAAAGGATTTTAAACTTTCACTTTGATAGTGGTTGTGGATATGTACTTCGAATAATTTAATTAAAACTGAAACTGATTTGATAGCAATTTTAAGAACAAAGTGTGCTATTTGCAGTGTTGCAGAATAGTAACAATTATCAAAACCATCTTTTAAAATTCATTACGCATATGATATCTTTTTTTTCCTTTTTAGTATGTTACAGGTCTTCAACATGGGAATACAAAGAGTTAATCTTTGATCAAGTTTAACCTTCTAAGCGGTTCGCACGTACAATTCCACTAAACAGATGATATTTTCAAAACGTACAATTTTTGACCTCTAAAAACGCTTTGAAAATGGATATAATGTATATTTTTGCCAGTGATTTCCCCAATTTAGTTTTGTGGTAGGAGGATCAGGTCGATTGTTTAGGAAATGCACCCCTCTTTGATTGAAATTTATTGAGGGATGCAGCCCTACCCTCTGAGGCGCAAAGACGCCGATAGCTTTTCATGGATTTGTAAATCTCTATTTCGAAGTATTTCGTTTGCAGAACAGATTTATCTCTAATTGCACCACTTGATTATCTTGGATGACTTTCTTAAAAAGGTATAAACAAGTATCTCAATGAATATTTTTATTTGTACTTTTAGAATCCATTATTTTTTATCGGATGATCTTCGAGACTTGACGATCTTTATGTGTATTAAAAATTAACAATCTATAATATCTTTTTATATATCTATTTATAACCGGAAGTAAAGGGACAATAACGAGGGTGGGTTTCTCATATTCTATTCTAGTCGAGAAAGGGTGAAGGAAAAAATCATAGAACGCTTTGGCCACTGACACAGTAAACCTTTAGCGTATTTTTTGAGACTTTTTTTCCTCAATGTGTTCCACTTGGAGGGTTAATAAGTATTGTGTCATTCTCTTTTCCCCTTTACCTATTGTTGAAACAAAATTTTGTATTTATAGTTTTTGTGAATGACTTCCTATGACTAATTATTTTAGAGTATTGCAAGATATTTAGATTAGATTAGATTTAAGGTGAGGTGGCTCATAAGAGCACTAGCACTACGACTCAAGGCCTATTGTATTGAAAATCCCCCTATTAAATTTAACAAAAGAGTCCCAGCTATAAGTTAAGAATATTAACAATTAAGTCTCAAAAAGACCAATAGCTGACACAAATCTAATCAGCAACTTAACCGGGAAGTTATCTAACTCCCATGGTTCAATGAAGTGATAACCAAGAAATTCAAATCTCTTTGCAGTGTGATAATCACAATCACACAAGATGTGTTAGGAACTCTCTTCCGCTACCTGCACCCCCTACACACCGAACAAAATAATTACGTACGAACTTGGGTACAGACGTCAAGTCGATAATAGAGAAAATATGCATTAATGGATGATCAAAACGAATAAAGTTTTGAAGTTAAAGCATCCTTCTAACGTACATATAGACGTAACCCCGAACTTGTCAAACTTGATTTGGGAGAGGTCAAAATTAGTATTTCCTTTGAAATCTGAACTTTTAAATTTTTCAAATTACAATACTTCATTTACATCGTATAAAGCAGCAAATAAGTTTTAAATATTAAAAAAAAATTAAATAGCTTTTACTTACCAAAAAAAAAAAAAATTAAAAATTTTGTAAAAGTTTTTGGTTATGTCGCTTGCAAACAGATGGCGATACCAGTTTGGAGATACTAGGTCCTTTAGCTCCCATGCTCAAAACTGGTTTTCTTGCTACGGACCCTACCACCATATATAGTGAGAAAATATGTAAACATGATTTTTTTCGCATCATATATTCAGAATCAACTTGCAAAAAATTCTGTTAATTCTTAAAATGTTCCTAGTACATTAATTTTTTAACTTTCTTCTATTTTTTACCTTAAACACTTCGTAGATATTATTTTGTTAATAAACAGAATAGTTTTTTTGAGGGGAATATTTTTTATTTACACGTTGAACTTTCATAAATGTTGGTGAATTTCTAAATTTAAATTTAGTTTTAATAACTTTAATAAATTAAAAATTTAAAAAGAATGCCCCGATTTGTATTAAGGCAAATTAAGAGTTTTTGTTAAACATTTTGTAAGAATATATAACAAGTTTAGTCTCTAGAAGCATTTTACAAAATAAGAAAATTCATAAAAAAAATATTTTTTAAACACATTGCATTTTACAATGAAAAAATTAGTTTTCAACTTTTCTTTATTTCTGGTTGGTTGGTTGGTTGGAGCTTAATGGCACTGAATCCTCCTGGGATATGTTGTGCCAAACATCCTTATTTCTACTCGAGGTGAGTCGTTCTCTTTCGGACCCTAATTTCTTCATGGTGGAGTGCCGCTAAACTGATGCTCCAGTGGCAGATGCCACCTTTGCCACACCTTAGTTACTAACCTGCAGTTTAAAATCTCTGCAATTGGGATTCTGAATACGCTGAAGAGCTTTTTACATTTACCAAGCTGATTTTATTTATTTTTTTCTGAACTAATTTTTTATGATAGAATAT
>CM063501.1:19753312-19765812 GCA_032207245.1 Pardosa pseudoannulata
GGTAGGAAAATGATATATGCCAGCTTGGCTGTTATTGGATTTAAACAGATAATCTGATCTTTCTTAAACTTCATTGCAGAAATGAAGGCTTTTTTAATGCTTGCTTTAACAACTATACCTAAAATGCACTCTACTGCATCGATGTTTCTTCAGCCTATGCATATTGCTGTCCACTTGAGCAAGATTTTGCAATGTTCGTAAATATTTCAAAATATATGCATGAAGGACATTCAATTCATCTCGTAAATGTGCCATATTCAGTTTCGGGCTTATTTAATACTAGCCATAATACTTAAAGGTAAAAATCCGTTCAGAGTCATCAACATTTTGCATATCCACGCAGTTTGTAGCACAAGTGTTTGCAATATTCGTATGGTTTCCAAAATACAGTCCTGAATAACATTCCATTCCTTTTAAGCATCATGAACTAGCCATATTTTGCAGGAGGTGCTTTTTTTTCTCGAAAAATAATAAAATAAATAAAGATTCCAAACAATTTCTCGAACCAATGAACGGTTTGCATTTTTTACGCCTTCTCTTTTCTTTCAGTCCATGTTGCCACGCGACGTGAGATAATGGGGAAAAGGTTGTGATGAAAAGAATATTTGAATGGAAAAAGCCCGAAATAAAAGAGCGGGGTAGAGGAGTTCTGTTTACTCTAAACGTTCGATCTCAGTGATTATGAATAGAAATAGCAATATTGTTGAGTTTTTATGGGGATATCTGGCAAAAAGTGCTATTTTTTAGGTGACTGCTTCTAGGTATTAAAATTGAGAAGCTTTTTTTAAAGAAGGTCATCTACTTCTCATGAAAATTCCTTCATGCCCCAAGGATGGATGGCAGGGTGTACTTCAAAAAGCAATATAATGGGAGGAAGGAAATATTCGAAAATAAAATAGGTTTTACGACAAGAAAATTCAGCAGCTTTAGGTAAACATATACCGTCACTGAGGAAGAAAATAAGCCAATATATTGGTAAATGACTAATATATACATAATGATGAGTTTTAAGATGATAATTTTAAAGTCACAATTAAGATTTTCTTTTCTTTTATTCGCAATTTTTTATAATCAATATGCAAATGGAAAAGAATATCTAGCGGTTAAAAAAATAAAAATTATTAAATAATTGTGTTACTGAATGGGCTAAAATAATAGAATGAATAGAAAATTATTTTTTTAAATTACGTATTTTTAAATTATATTTGTGAGATGTAAAATTATGTATATATATATATATATATATATATATATATATATATATATATATATATATATATATATATATATATACATACATATATATATATATATATATATATATATACATATATATATACATATATATATACATATATATATATATATATATATATATATATATATATATATATATACATATATATACATATATATATATATACATATATATATATACATATATATATATATATATATATATATATATATATATATATATATATATATATATATATATATATATATATATATATATATATATATATATATATATATATATATATATATATATATATATATATATAATATATATATATATATGTGTGTGTGTGTGTGTGTGTGTGTGTGTGTGTGTGTGTGTGTGTAATAACAAAATTCATTTTTCAAGCGCATTGTGACGTACTGTAACTTTCAGAATAAACTAGAAGTAATTAAAGTGAAGTAGTTGGTTACCAGAATGACATTATTCCTGGAGCCACGCCCCATTCCATACTTCATAAATAGGCTGGTACACAGATTTCGAGGCTTTTCCTTTGAAAACGGGATGTAATATTTCATCAAATATTTTCTGATTTTTGTTCTTTTTTTCCCTACGAAGATTTATGATTATCTGGTGTTCTTAATAAAAGATGTTTTTGTAAGTCTGCATTAGTATAATCGGCTAATACACTTAATAATAATGATGATACAATGATTACTACAGCATTTTAAAATGTGTGGATGTTATATTAAGTTATTTCACCAGTCGACATTATTCGAACCTGAACGGGAAAAATGAAATAATGAGGCTGCAATTCTAAATTTGAGGTGCCAGGAAATGAGCGTTAGCCGCCATTATTGAAAAATGTGTTTTAGAATTTGTTAATAGGAATCTAGATTTTCAATAGAAAACAGAAAACATTCAAGTTGTAATTTTACTTTAATAGAATATTTTATTATTACAAATATGTATATATATGCAAATATATATATAGTGTGTGTGTAATATATCAAGATTATTACACTTAAAATATCTATCTAAAATTCTCACTTCCCTCTTCTCAATTCCCTCATATCGGTTTTCCCAGTCACAAAATATCTTGCCTAAAGGAGTGTCCACGACTTAAAATTCTTTTAGCTGTCTATCAAAGCTAACTCTGAAAGTAATGCTACTTTTCTATCCACTTACCACATTTTCCAGCTATACCAGGCTAGTGGTTTCCTCTTTCCTCTGATCTAAGTTCCTTTCTTACTATTAAATTTGCTGACTAAACTGTCGGCTCATTGGGAATACTTCCAGCGTCTCTCGCCGTGGGACCAACATTCGTATGTGCAAGTGTATTTGTGTATCATGCCATACATTGCTTTGAACAGAAAAAGATGTGTATTTCTTAGATCATAAATAAAAGTTAAGTTCCACTACAGACCCAAAGTTCCTTTCATGGTGCCATGTCTGCCATTTACTGCTTAATCTCAAATAGGTTGCCCTAGAATCATCCTTTCCCAGTAATCCCGGACAAGTTACAATAATAGGGGATTAATTTTCTATGTAACCGTTTGATCTCATCTCCTCGCTTTTACATTTATATACATATGACTTAAAGTTGTTGTCTTATGCCACTTGGTCAAAACAAGCATGATTGAACCAGAGGCTACTCTTATTAAATCAAAGGAGTGTTCCTTTCAATTTGACAAGCACCTCTAGGGTGAAAGTACGACTTATGCTCAAGTGTGACCTCATAATTTTGAAGCAGGGACCAAGCAAAAGATTCATAGACTTGGCCTGCCACCTCCAGAGGTATTAATTGAAAACTTAGAGGACATTGTGACCACGAGCCTATTTTACGTGACCCAATTACCTTTAACGAACAAGAGGTATCTTAGGCTGGCTCAGGCTAAGAACCCGCAACCCTCCAGTTACAAGAGTGTTGTCTTTGCAGACTGAGCTACAGCAGCTCACAAGTTGAAGTAAAAGATTTAACCATTTGAGCTAGAAAAACATACCACTCATGTCATATTTATTTGTGTGATAATTCCATGCCGATGCATACATTACAAACTCATCTTGACTTTCATCTTGAAAGCATATTGATCACGTCTTCTAAGAGTAAATCATTAATATTTGGTAGTATCTTAATTCAAAGACTTCTTCTCTATAAGTATTTTCAGCACAAATGAATAGTTTATAAAATAAAACATGTTTTATATTGTTTACATATTTTACAAATTACTTATTTTTACCAAAATAAAATTTAACTATTCCAAATCCCTCTGCTAATCACATATAAAACAAGTAACAAAAGTAAATTGATCGTGTAATGAAATATATGTGTTTATACTTTTTATTTTTCAATCTTCATTCAACAAAAATGCATTTCTCCTTTAACATTCTAAAAGCATTTTTCATCGAGATGTCTCAAAAATGCCTTCTGTGGCTTTACAGTTAAATCTTGTGGACAGTTTACATTCTTCTACATTTAATGGTCCATATAGAAAGTAAATTGTATGTTTCTCATTATCGCTTTTTTGAGGTGATTTACTGCATTCATAACCATTATAATAATAAATTTAAACAATGCAAACCTTCGGTTATAGCTCAATTTCACGTCTGTGAAGAAAAACAAAAGCTCAGTGGAGTTGAGGTAGCGCTTCGTTCTCCTACGTCACTGGTCAGAGGTTCGATCCCCGGGCCGGGCGAGGTTGACTCAGCACTTTTTGCTCTTCAGTGGGTAGATGAACTGAGGACCAAGCGTGCTTGGGAACTAAACACTGTGGGTTCCTCTTAAGATTGGCCATCTAACCGGAACATATGCCTCGCACCGCAGGGTGCTTGGTCATGTAACCGGAAATTGGCACCATAGGCCCTACCCCCTAGAGGCTGTTGCGCCAAGGAGTTTAGTTTTTAAAGAAAAATAAATTTTATAAACCGCATTTGTTGAAGCGTGTACATGCAGCATAAAATGTTATTTTAGTGCATTTTTAAAATAGGTTATGATTTAAACTAATTCAAATTTTAAATGCAATTTCAGATGCCCTACCCCCTCCCTAATGAAACTCCAACTTACATTGACATAAATTCTAATATCAAAATCGGATTAACATATTTTATATTTAAGAGAAATAAGATGAAAGTATCTTAGAAAATTTTAAAATTCTTGCTTTCACATTGTATTTACATAAATTTGCAATAAATTTGAAAAACAAAACAATTTATTCATTAAAATTCATATGATACGTTAATACTTTTTTTTATTTGTATTTCAATTTTCGTCATTACTTGATTGACGTATAAACCGTGTCTCACTGTAGATGTTATATGTTTTTGTACATAACTTTAATTTTGTGTTTCACCATTTTTAAAAATGCACAACCCAGTTATATAAACTATAATAAGTTATTAACCGTTAAGACTTATTAAATTAAATAATGTATTTTACGAGATATAAATTGAAAATAATACTTTAAACAATAATATGAGTTATAAAAGCATTATAATAACATCAATATTTCCAAGTGTTTCCAAGTCATTTAATATAGACTACACATAGCAGTTGCATAATATTTTACACATTATAACTAAAGAAATTTTCGTATTAGCTACAGCACAGTGACATCGAAATTTTATGGTAAATAAATATAAATTATAATACCAATACTGTAATAAATAACTTGAAAAATAAAAATAAAACTCATACTGATGAATACAATTAAAGTATACAGAAATATATGATTATTTATTACCATGTATTTCAATATGTTTTATAACTGCTATTTGAATTTATCTAGATTTTAAATACCCTTTTTGTTAATTCCAATGAACTACAGTTAATATATACAACAAATTAAAACAAATTACATTGATATTTTCTAATAAATAATTGTTTATTACTATACCACTATACAGTTATATATCACTTAAATGATACAGATTCAATAATTTACAAATATATATATATATATATATATATATATATATATATATATATATATATATATATATATATATATATATATATATATATATATATATTGTGTGTGTATATGTGTGTGAAAGCCACATAATTTAAAAATAGTGTAGTCATCACTGTAAATCAGTTATTAAATTTTGTAGCAGAATAGATTGATGCCGAATTTTCAGTTACAAAAACATCTTTTATTTAGAACATAAGATGACATAGAACACACAAGTCCCCTAAAGGAAAAAAGAACACAAAATACAGAAATATTTGTTAGGATATAGTTAATATCGCAATCTTAAAGGAAAATTCTGTGTGCCAGCGCTTTTATTAACTATTGGAAGAGGTGTGGCTGCAGGAATGGTGTCATTCCGGTAACCAATCACGTCTCTATAACTACCTCTAGTTTATTCTAGATATATAGTTACCTTTAAGCAATTTTTTGTTCGCTCTAAAAGCACGAAGATCGGCTGAAGCGTTGCACTGGTTGAGGTAAAAGAATTTGACAAGTAACGCACGCTTGACTAAAGAAGGAGACATTACACATAAACTTTCAATCCGATTAATTCGAAATGTAACATATTACCTTTTAAAACCAAAGCAGCTGTCATTGTGCCAATGGATGTAACGTGAAATTTGAATAAAGAACTTCTTATTCTGCTCAGCGTACGTAATATTGCAGATCACGAGACTTTATCGGTTTTTATGTAGATTTTACGTTTTTAAAAGTGTTTGCCATATTGCACTTGAACTAAATCAGAAAATGTGCATAATAAAAGGTAATTTTATTCCGTATTAGTTTGCATTTGTTAACAGTCTATATTCTATAACACAGTGCTAAATATTCCCCTAGAGGGGACTTTTGGAACTAATTTGATTTTTTGCGGAATCTTTCGTCTCCCGTCTTGTTTTATCTTCCTACAAAATGTGGCTTCATTCTCGCAAATAGGTTGCTCTACAGAACACTGTGAGCACTGTCAATTTAATTATGGCCAACAGGCATATATATATATATATATATATATATATATATATATATATATATATATATATATATATATACACCCTATTTATGGTATTAGACTTTTGAAATATATTGTACAAATTTGGGTCATAAAGTCAACATATATATTATTAGCTCTGAACAAAAATCTGCCCTTAGTTTGAGTCAAAGTTTCCATGTCTTTGAAATGAATACACAATTATTACATTAGATTTTACTAGGATCTTATATCATTGTTTACGACGCAATTTGTGTTTACTTTCCTCTTACTTGTACTATTTTTATCCGAACTTGTAACTAACAAATTGCAAGTAATTAATTATACCACTGAGGATAATTAGTCGTTCAGCTGCCGAATCATACTTGTAAATGAGTTGTATAATATGTTGTGCAATAAATAGATTATGTTTTTATTAGATTATCATTAAAACGCAGTTTCTGATAATGAAGTGGGTGATTTTATACCCATTTTAATATGCATGATGATTATGGGACATAAAGTCACATTCCAGCCCATTATTCTGTCCCCGCTATTGAATTAACATATTTTACACGGCTCAAAGATAGGACACAGCTGAAATTACCCATTCTTTCTTAAAACTTTCATAATAGAATTAAAATAATAGCTCGGTTCCTACTCGCCTGAGACTGATGGACACGTAACAAGCACAGATAAAATAGAATCGTCCATCCTGGGAGACTTTAAGCCCCTAGATCGTCATCTTATTATCTCTTGTTAATGCACTTGTCTTCACTCATATCATTAATTGGCTTTGTAACCCTTAATTTTCCGTCAGATGTCTACTTGCGTTCGGAGAGTAGTATAATGAGGATTTATTCATCTCTCTTTCTCTCTGCTTCACGTTATAATAAATCTTTTACGGTGTATCTTTTGAAGCTTACACGTAGTGCGCTTTTGTAAGGTCATTTGGTGACACAGAGATCTATGAAAGTATGTAGATTATACACTTTCGTTGACTTGTCGCTAATTATCACTTTGTCAAAATGTTTAGACTTAAAAATTCTTTTTGCATTTTAATTCCTTATATAATTCAATTTTTTATTGATATATTATGAGGATAATCATAATGAGGATTTATTCATATCTCTTTCTCTGTGTTCACGTTATAATAATTATTTTAAGGTCTATCTTTTGAAGCTTACAAGTAGTGCGGTTTTTTAAGGTCATTTGGCGACACAGAGATCTATGAAAGTATGTAGATTATACACTTTCGTTGTCACTAATTATCAATTTGTCAAAATGTTTAGACTTAAAAATATTTTACTGACATCTGTACTCATATCGCTTAAAAATATACGCTGACAGGAAAATTATATTAACAAATGAAACTTGTGTGAAAAAAAGATACAATGCATTTTAATTCCTTATGTATTTCAATTTTTATTGATCTATCATGAGGAAAACCATAATGATAATATAATGATAATATATTATCATTATATTATAAGGATAATAATTATATATAAATATAATCATAATGACGATTTATTCATCTTTCTTCCTCTCTGTTCACATAATAAATCTTTTACGGTGTATCTTTTGAAGCTTACACGTAGTGCGCTCTTGTAAGGTCATTTGGCGACACAGAGATCTATGAAAGTATGTAGATTATACACTTTCGTTGACTTGTCGCTAATTATCACTTTGTCAAAATGTTTAGACTTAAAAATTCTTTGCTGACATTTGTACTCATATCGCTTAAAAATTGCTCTGCCAGGAAAATTTTATGAATCTATGATTGTGTAATTATATTAACAAATGAAACTTGTGTGAAAAAGAGATACAATGCATTTTAATTCCTTATATAATTCAATTTTTTATTGATATATCATGAGGATAATCATAATGAGGATTTATTCATATCTCTTTCTCTGTGTTCACGTTATAATAAATCTTTTACTATGTATCTTTTGAAGCTTACACGTAGTGCGCTCTTGTAAGGTCATTTGGCGACACAGAGATCTATGAAAGTATGTAGATTATACACTTTCGTTGACTTGTCGCTAATTATCACTTTGTCAAAATGTTTAGACTTAAAAATTCTTTGCAGAGACTTGTACTTATATCGCTTAAAAATATACGCTGACATTAAAATTTTATATGAATATATAATTGTGTGATTATATCAAGAAATGAAACTTGTTTGAAAAAGAGATACATTGCATTTTAATTCTTTATGTAATTTAGTCTTTTATTGATATATCATTACGGTGAACTATTAAACTGTGGCAAAATAGGTAAGGAGCTATTCTTCAGTACTTGTATAGTGTTTACATTGTCTACAAATCAGAATCTGCATAGATGTATAAAATGTGTAGCTCAAAATTAAAATTTTGTTAACAAATTTATTTTGAAGTATGCTTAATTAATAAATAAGGAGCCTTATATAATCAAGATAAATTTTAAAACATTTTACATAGCATAATAAGTAGCATGCTCCTAAAATTTCCATATAGATCTATGAAAGTATATATATTATACACTTTCGTTCACTTGTTAGTAATTAAGAAACACTTTATGAGTACGTGATTGTGTAATTGTATTAACAAATAAAATTTATATGAAAAAAAGGATCAATGCATAATAATTCCTTACGTAATTCAATTTTTTATTGATATATCTTTACATAAATTATCGAATGATTGCCAATGGGTACATTTTATTACCTAGTGTCTACATATTCTACATAACAGTGTCTACACAGATGTATAACAGGTACAGCTGATAATAAAATTTTGTTAACAAAATATTTTGAAACACGTTTTATTTATAAATTAAAATCCTTATATAAGAGATATATTTTATAACATTTTATAAGGCAGAAGAAATGAGTTGAGGTTATTGATATTAGTAAAAACAACCTCAACTGTTATTAAATTTTTCTAAATATGGGTTTAAAAGAAACTGAATTAATCTACAAAATTTAGTTTAAAATTATTACTGAAACACTCATATCACAAACAAAATCTTTCTTACGCTTAAATTTGAAAAGTTAATCTTTACATTTTTCTAAATTTATATATATATATATATATATATATATATATATATATATATATATATATATATATATATATATATATATATATATATATATAAATATATATATAATATATATAAAATATATAAAATATATATATATGTATTTATATATATGTTTATATATGTAAATAATATATATAAATATATATATATATATATATTAAAAATATATATATGTATGTTTAATATATGTATATATATTTATATATATATATATATATATATATATATATATATAATATAAATATATATATAATATATATATAATATATATATATATATATATATATATGTTTACATGTATTTTGCTTTTTGATATTTTGATTATTCTATGTAAATAAAATTTAAAAGATAATATATAAAAATTATAATTTAATGATTATGTTAATAATATATATAATATAAAAATATAAATATATATATATATGTATGTATGTATGTATATATATATTGTATGTATGTATATAATGTATATATATGTAAATGTATATATATTGTTTATGTATTATATATATATATATATATATATATATATATATATATTATAAATATTTATATAATATAAATTATATATATATAAATATATATAATATATATATATATAAATATATATATATATATATAATTTTACATGTATTTGCTCTTTGATATTTTTGATTATGCTATGTAAATCAAAGTTTCAAAAGATAAATTATAAATTTAATTTAATGCATCTATGTTATATATATATAAATATATATATATATATATATATTATATATAATAATATATATATATATTAAAAATATTTATATGTATATATGTATATATGTATATATGTATATATGAATATATGTATATATATATATATATATATATATATATATATATATATTAACTAGTGTATTCAAATTTAGACAATTTGATTTCAATATAAAATGTTTTTTTTACCATTTTGCTTTTATAGATAATTTACTTTATAATTTCCTGTTTCCTTTTACAAGAGAATTTAAAAAAATATTCATAAGTTTAGAAATATGAAAATCAATTTATGAAATATGAATAATATTAATAACTATATTAAGATTAGTATTTTATGCTATTTACTTACAAAAAATAAATTCTAAAAGCTTTCAACTGAATTCAAAGATATCGTGAGTAAACATGATTTTTAAATTTATGCTTCCACATCATAAGAAAATGGCTATATGGAATTACTTAGAAAGAAATGCAACTATGAAATATTAATCAGCTCTACATTATTTTTTATGTAGGGGATACAGTTATTCAGATCTAGCTACAAACTTTAAAATACTTAGCTAGACATTTTATTTTCTCATATTCATTTCCTTTAAAATAAATTCTTCTCATTTATTTAAATGAAATTTAAATAACAAAATATATATTATCCATTAAGCCTGTTGATTTTCATATTTGTTTTAAAGGAACTTTTCTAAAGTAAATAAATAAAAGATTTTTTATTTACTTATTTTCTCCATCACTTGTTAAAATATGCAAGACTAATGTATAAATTAAAAATAAAAGGTCTCAACAAATTGCAATTTTTTAATAATACATATTTTTTAATTTATGTGATACTGAATAGTTTTCATTAGTGATAACTTAGAAAAGCTTTTCTCAACCTGTGGTACATGAAAAATAATCATTAATGGCGGACATATAAATTTAATAAAAACAATAAAGATTTCCTCCTATAATTCATAAAATTATAGTGAGTTTATACCTTTAGTAAGTTTAAAACCCGGAATGACTTGTAGGCGTGATTCAATGTAATTTGTCTAATTATGTGATGTGAATACATGGTTACTCTATAAAATCTACAATGCAAATAAATAAATACACTCGCAATAATAAATTTCACGAAATTTTAACAAAGTGGTAGAATTTAGTGTTTTCAATCATGTGGTACATTAAAAAAGGTTAAACGCTGAACTAAAATTATAAATATTTTTACAAAATTCTTCCATGTGACTCGAACACAATTGTTGAGAACACATAAGTAACCACAAATAAATGAACTCGCAATAATAAATTTCACCAAATACAATTTAATATCATGAAATTTTTACAAAATGGTACAGTTTAGTGTGATGCACAACCATGTGGATATATAATCATGTAAGATAAAAAGGGTTGGAAAACGCTGAACTAAAGTATAAACATTTTAACAAAATTCTTTCAATGTTAGTCCTCTCGAACACAATTGTTGAGAACACATAAGTAACCACAAATAAATAAAATCGCAATAAAAAATTTCACCAAATACGATTTAATATCACGAAATTTTTACAAAGTGGTACAGTTTAGTGTGATGCACAACCATGTGGTACGTAAGCCAAAAAGGGTTGGAAAAACGCTGAACTAAAGTATAAACATTTTAACAAAATTCTTCCAATGTGAGTCCTCTCGAGCACAATTGTTGAGAACCCATAAGCAACCACAAATAAATAAATAAATACACTCTCAATAATAAATTTCCCTAAATATAATTCAATATCATGAAATTTTTACAAAGTTTTACAATTTAGTGTGATGTACAACCATGTGGTACATTTGTCAAAAAAGGTTGTGATACGCTGAACTAAAGTATAAATATTTTAACAAAATTCTTCCAATGTTAGTCCTCTCGAACACAATTGTTGAGAACACATAAGTAACCACAAATAAATAAAATCGCAATAATAAATTTCACCAAATACAATTTAATATCACGAAATTTTTACAAAGTGGTACAGTTTCGTGTGATGTACAACCATGTGGTACGTAAGCCAAAAAAGGTTGTGATACGCTGAACTAAAGTATAAATATTTTAATAAAATTCTTCCAATGTGAGCCCTCTCGACCACAATTGTTGAGAACACATAAGTAACCACAAATAAAGAAACACAATCGCAATAATAAATTTCTCGAAATACAATTTAATATCACGAAATTTTTACAAAGTGGTACAATTTAGTGTGATGTACAACCATGTGGTACATGATCCAAAAAGGGTTGTGAAACGCTGAACTAAAGTATAAACATTTTAACAAAATTCTTCCAATGTGAGCCCTCTCGAGCACAATTGTTGAGAACACATAAGTAACCACAAATAAATACACTCGCAATAATAAATTTCACCAAATACAATTTAATATCACGAAATTTTTACAAAGTGGTACAGTTTAGTGTGATGCACAACCATGTGGTACGTAAGCCAAAAAGGGTTGGAAAAACGCTGAACTAAAGTATAAATATT
>CM063501.1:19770812-19775812 GCA_032207245.1 Pardosa pseudoannulata
GAGTTTTACATCGTCTTAGTGTTTTAAAGCTGGCACGTTGTAGTTTAAATGTATAAAACTTTACTTTAAATAACGTAACATAATAATATTGCACTTGATACAATTTTTACACCTTTTCAGAGCATATTGAAATCAATATTATCATTAAATAAATATGTGTAATATTAAACAAAAAATATATGTTACATTTAATGTAACATCAAATTGTAAAATGTTTTCCAGATTTAAATTTTTTTTAAATTTGAAAAGTAATTTAGGTTTTAAATAATAAAAAAACTTTAATTTTAAGTTAGAAAGCTCATAAATATGTGGCCTATGATAACTACCTAATAAATTATTTAATATACATTTGAACCAGAAAAAAAGTAACTTTTACTTTAAATGAAAATAAGAAAATATTAGAATTCACCTTTATATTGATTTGCGGAAAAGATTATACATATATGTTAAGATATGAACAATTTCTAATAGATTTATACATTTGGTAATTTAAATTTTACTGGTAGAATGCAAAATTATCGTTTTCAGAAAACAATCCCTTAAAGTTAAACTGGTATGAGTTATTATTACAAAGGTTTGCATGATCTCAGGGTCAGTCCAAGCTCTTTTTGCAATCTTATTGAAAAAAGAAAAATGTCGATCAAATTAAGAAACTTATTAAAATTGAAATAATCTCTACTGTATATAATCTTATTTATCTTAGATTTTAGAAATTGAAATTTATTTATGTGGTGTTTTGGGAAACTTTCGTTGGAGCAATACTTGTATCCTCTAGATCTTTTCTTTCGATACTCTGTTTGAAAAAAAAGGTTTATATTAGACTGTGTTAATTTAAACATAGGAATTGGCAATAAGGTAAAAGGAAAAATTCGTTGCACTATTTTCTTAGTGCGAGTGAGTGTAAAAATGACATACTTTTTAATACATACATATATATATATATTTGTTCATATACAAATACATAAGCATGCATTGAATTCATTAATGTGCTATAAATTTTTACTGAGATATTACATCAAGGAATGTTATATATCCGGCTTACAAATTCCTGACATAAATTTTTAGTTCCGAAACAGTAACGTGCCTCCTCGATGACCCCTCGAAAGATTTATCGACAAAACCCTCCAGACTGAATTACTGCTCCTCCCCTCATCGTAAAATAAATTTCCACAGACTTTAAAACTAGATTAAGGGAGTTGGTAGGGTTCAATGTCACAGCAGAATGCGTTGAACCCTTCCTGTCCGGGGCATAAAAGGGTTATTTCCGTTACCAAAGGATTACCCGGTAGCTTTTGACAGAAGCCGCTTGACACGCATGTTATTAAAATCGGATCTCCGTTGCCATTCTCGGCTGCTTTTTAGGATTGCGCAAAAATGTGGAATAATTAGGACTGGCAATTTGTGGTGGGCTTTGGGAGAATTTTTTTCCGTGTGAATGATAATGAGATATATTTGCATTATAATTAATTGTTGAAAACGAGGTCTGGAGGTCCCGTAACTTTTTATACACTTGTTGCTCAGTATAAAGGATAATATGTTTTCTACTGAGGTTATTATTTTACCAGAGACTTAAATTATTAACTGCTGACTATATATTGATGAATGTCTTAAATATAAATTATGATAGTCTTCTGAAAATAAAAAAGTATGAAATTTAAAATACTTTAAAATTGCATGTTCTAACAGGACAATTTAACAATCATATGTAGTTGCATGTCTCTTATACCTTTCTCTACAATTCAAAGTTTATTTTTTAGAAACACATTATGAGTTCTTATTTTATTATGAGTTATCATTTTATTATATATCACATTTATATATCACATTATGAGTTATTATTTTATTATATATCACATTTATATATCACATTATGAGTTATTATTTTACCGGAAACCTAAATCATTAACTGCCTAAATATAACTGTTGACTATATATTGATGAATGTCTTAAATATAAATTATGATAGACAACTGAAAATAAAAATGTATTAAATTTAAAATACTTTAAAATTTCATGTTCTAACATGACACTTTGACAGTCATTTGTAGATGCATGTCTGTTATACTTTTCTATACATATCAAAATGTATTTTTTCTGGCTATCAAACACATTAAGAATTTTTAACATGCAAACAAAAGTTATAATCAGTTTATTTAAATATATATCATGTATAATTATCACTTTCAACATCCAATTACTTTCTAAAAATACTTTTCATTTCTATTTAAAACTTACGAGAACTTTAATGCTTAAGTTATTTAAATTTTAAATCCCTACCCCCCTTTCTCATCAACAGCAAATTAATGTTTTGATGGCTACTATAAGTATATTTGTTTGAATGCAACATTTTTGTTTGGTACTTATCTAAATTAACTGTTAGCAATATTTACATGAAATGGTGTGGTAAAGAAGCTTCAGAATAATTACCATAAAAGGTCAAACACATTAAATTAAATTACCATACATAGTAATGTATAAATGAACTTATAGAATTTGTATCTTTTAGTTGCTACCCAGTGAATGATGGACCTGTTATACTATAATAGAAGAGTTGAGCAACTTCAAGACGTGACATTTAAATCTAAGCAAGCCACGTTCTTTACTGGTTAGATGGTTAAGCGCTTATAATTCAAATTGAAACAATATTTTCCGTTCAGAAAGAAGATAGGACTTAACTAATTTAACTTTTAGCAATATTTACATGAAATGGTGTGTGCAAAGAAGCTTCAGAATAATTGCCATAAAAGGCCAAACACGTTAAATTAAATTACCATACACAGAAATGTATAAATTAACTTACAGAATTTGTATTTTTTAGTTATTACGCAGTGAATGATGGAAGCGTTCTACTACAGTAAAAGAGTTGAGCAACTTCAAGACGTGACAGAAAAATCCTTAAACACGTTCTTTACTAGTTAGACGGCTAAGAGTTTATAACTGAAATAGAAATAATATTTTCTATTCAGGAAGATAGGAAAAGTATACTTTGTCTTCATAAGTTTCATCATCCAATATTACTCCTTAAAAATAACTTAATATTTTTCGATTTACAACTTATGCTACTCTTACTTTTTAGGTTATGTAAATTATAAATCCTCCCCTTTTCTCATCAGTTACAAAATTATTTTACGATAACTCTGCTATAAGTATCTTCATTTGATCTCAACATTTTTATTTGGTAATTAACTAACTTAACAGTGTTTTGTAATATTTACGTGAAATGGATAATACAAAAAAGCTTCAGAATAATAACCATAGAAACTGAACTACATAAAATAAGATACCATGCATAGGGAAATATAAATGAACTTACGTAGTGTAGTTTTCGTTTTTTAGTTATTAACTGTGAATAATGGGCTTTAATACAATAGAAACGTTGGGCCATTTCAAGTGACAAGGAAATTTTTAATCCCAGTTGCTTACTGGTTATACAGCTAAGTAATTATAATTGCAATTCAAATAACATCATTTATTCAGAAAGACAAGGAAATGATGTTTTGTCTTAATCAATTTCATCACTCTACTACTCCTTAAATATGATTTCTTTTTTCAATTTTTAACTTATGCTAAGTTTTCAAATTGAATTATGTAAACTTATCCTTTCTTACTCATTATTAAAGAATTCATTCTCACACATAGCACCTGCCACATAAGAGGTTTAGCTGCCAAAAGGTGAACTCAAAAACAAATTCATATGAGGACCAAGAAAAAGAAAGCAACATTGGTTCACCTAGCATTAACAATCTATAGACGGGGTACTGCAAACGGAAATAACAAGGGGGTGAAGAACGTATTCTAATGAGTAATAATGAAAAATAATCAATTGAAAAGCATTGTTATGATAACTCTACTATAGGTGTCTGCGTTTAAATGCAACTTTTTTTTTGTATTTTTTTACTTAGCTTACTTAATCTAACTTTAGCAATATTTACATTAAATGCTATATGCAAAGAAGCTTTTGATCAATTGGCATAAAAGCTCAAACCCATAAAAACAAAATGACATGCATTGGACTTACATATATTTACATAAATGAATGTACGAAAGTTGTATTTTTTTTGTTATTTTACATTGAATAATGGACCTTCTCTACTAGAATAGAAGCATTGAGAGACTTCAAGAAATTGCATTGAAGTTTATAAGCCACGTTCTTTACTGGTTGTACTGGTTATTATTTCAATTCAAATAATATATTTTATTTAGGAACATAGAAAAATGATACTTTGTTACGTTTTATCATCACCGAACTACTTTCTAAAAAGGTTTAATTTTTTTTCTATTTAAAACATATACAAACCCTCCAGCCTAAGTTATTTATTTAAATTTTATATCCCCCCTTTTTCATCAGTTGTAAATTAATGTTATGATGACTACAATGGGTATATGAGTTTTGCACTTAATTACATTACCCAACTCTTCGCAATGATTACGTGGTGTACAAAGAAGCTTCAGAATAATTACCATAGAAGCTCAAAGACATAAAAATAAAATATTATGTATGGAAAATTACAAACGAACTTAAAGAATGTATATTTTTAGTTATTGTGCAGTGAATAAAGAACCTTCTTTATTACAATAGAAGCATTAAGCAGCTTGAAAGACGTGACATTGAAAATTTCAAGTCACGTTCTTTACTAGTTATGTAACTAAGCGTTTATAATTGCAAAGAAAATTATCTATTCAGTAACATTAAAAAAATTAGTAATTGATGAAAAATCAGATAAAAAAGTCAAGTAAGATATTTTCTGCTTTTTTTTTTTTAATTCGGAAGCCATTACTCCCAAATGATTTCCACTGAATATTACTGGTGAATATAACAAAGCTATCATAAACTCCTAAAAATATGAAATTAATATAAATTCGAATATATTGGCTTATTTCGATTAGAATGGAGTTCTAATTTAAACATCACAGGATATGATTTATAAAAAGAATCAGCACCAAGAGATTTATGTCTTATGGAATTTAACTCAGTATTTTATGAGTTTGGTTTGGAGAAC
>CM063501.1:19785812-19815812 GCA_032207245.1 Pardosa pseudoannulata
ATTCGAAATCCACCCTTCCCCCTTTTTGAGCGTTTAATGTGATTATTTCAAGCCCTATTTTCCCCAGTTAAGAGCTAGTGATTAAATTTATCAATTTTTTACTTAATAAATAGGTAAAAATAACATTTTTTTCTAGCATTATGATGTCATTCCTTTAACTATTTCATTTAATTATTTCTTATTTTACATTATTTAAACATCGTCTGCATTATTTTCATATGTTTTATCACTGAACTTATATATTACGTAAATAATTTTCTTTTATATTTGGCTTTAGTAATACATTAGGTACATATGTGATGATTTTAAATTTAATCATCGATTATTTTTTGTTTCAAGTTAATTCTCAGCCAAAAAACAAACCATTTTTTTTACCTGCCTCACAGGGTACAGAAAATTAAAAATTTTACTGATCCCGTCATATGACGGGCTCTATACTAGCATTCTATAAGAACCAAAATCATTCCCGTAGGATAGCCATATAGATACTTGAGCCTGTCACAGATCCACTGTATTTATTATTGGCTGCGAGAACGTGAAATAGTTTCGAGATCGAAATGTCCATCAAGTTCCTAAATTATACATCTGGAAGAGTCAGGCCAAGCCTGGCAGTCTTATCTATTGGTCCCTGCTCTAAATTTCAAGGAACCACTTTTAGAAGTCCAATCTCTTGAGGCAATGGTAACAGTTTTTCCATTTATTATTGGCTGCCGGAGCACAAGAAATAGTTTTGGGGCCGTAACGTCCATCAAGTTCCTAAATTATACATCTGGAAGTATCAAGCCAAGCCTGGGGTCTTGTGATTGGTCCCTGCTCTAAATTTCAAGGAACCACTTTTAGAAGTCCAATCTCTTGAGGCAATGGTAACCCTTTTTCCATTTATTATTGGCTGCCGGAGCACGTGAAATAGTTTCGTGGCCGTAATGCTCATCAAGTTCCTAAATTATACATCTGGAAATATCATTGAACATTGTGAATTGAACGCTTAAATTTCAAGGAACATGTAAAAAAAATGGTAACCGATTTTCATTTATTATTTAGTATAAATACGTGGCTGTAATGTACAAGTTCCTAAATTATAAAAATAAAAGCCTGGATTACTTGACGCTCTAAATTTCAAGGAACCACTTTTAGAAGTCCAATCTCTTGAGGCAATGGTAACAGTTTTTCCATGGGAAGTTATATGATTTCTGAATGGACACGATACCACCGACTATAAAAATGGAAGAAAACATCATTGTTTGAATTGAACACTTAAATAACATAAACATGTAAAAAATCACATTTTTCTTTTTTAGTATTATTAAAATACTACAGACTTTTTAAAATCAAATAAATCAAACCGCATATTACTACGATAATTACATAGAAGATGTTTTTTCTCTTTTACAATTTTCGTGTTTTCCACTCTCTCTTCAAAGGGTTATAGGTCATTGAAAAACATTGTCTTGTGTAAATTATTCTACTTGGTAAACAGCTTAAATGAAAAAAATAAGTTGATTTGTATTAAAACAATTTGACTGTAAGTTTAAATTAATGTTGTTAAATCAATTCCATAGTAGCTTGAAACTCTAGATATTATTTAACAGTCAAGTACGGGAATGGAAATCCTTTAATCCCATGCCGAACGATGGCCGATTGGTTAGGGTGCTAGACTTTGGTACCGGAGGTTGTGGGTTCGAATCCCGCTGTGGCTTGGATATTCGTAGCCGTTCCTAATTGGCTTTAAGCTCTAGGTCCTTGTCTCACTATCCCTCGTGCGGCAAAAGAGTAGACCGTAGCACTCCAAACCAAACCTTTTATCCCAGAATATTTATCACTATTTGTCAATCTCGAATTTATATATATATATATCTCAAATTATATCTGAACTGCTGCATGGTTGAAATTTTGTACCGGCATTCATTAATCTATTTTTTTCATTTGTTTTCCGTCTTTATAAGTAGGATGTAAAGTTTTTAAAATATTATACACAAAAAAAAATCACTTAAAAAATTCGAATTTTTTTTTTTTGTGTGAATTGTTAAAACATTGGTAAGAATATATTTTTAAAATTCCTAAAGACAATTTAATTTATTATCTTTTGTTTACATACAAATTTTTACATTAGTGTTTGATATATGACGGAATTCACCCTCAAACAGAAAACGAAAAATCAAAATACCTTATTATGACTCACACATCCTATTAGCAAGCCTAATAAAATGGTTTTCTTAAAACCTTTCAATAGGTAGCATTGAAAACATCTTAGGATCAACGATTATACATCACATAAATTCAAGGTACAAAATGTTGCATTTTATAATTGTACAATTAATACATCCTAAAAAGTCGATAAACACTCACTTATAGAAATATTCTCGAATGTTTCAAAGTTACATATTGCTTTTACAGTAAAATAAAATGTATAGAAAATTATATTTAGCTTCTAAGCTTTTATGCTTTACTTAAAAGGAAATGATGTTTTAAAATATGATCTTTTAACCATAACTTTAAAATTGATCTAATTAGGAATATAAATAATTAAACAGATGCCTTCCTGACATGTATTACCGTATGTTTTAAAATCTATGAACGAAACTTTACGGAAGCTAATTATTTCTGCATATAAATGCAAATAAAAACCGCTCTTTCTAATAATCTTATTATTTCTTAATTTTCACTTTTACTTTAAAAGTGTAGTGTTATGAATTGGACGGTACAAGCAATTTCTAAAGCCTTTCCCACCTTTGTCAGCGTGATTAATTAAACTCATACGCACTATTAATTTAAATTCCCCTCTAATAAGAAGGGGACCTATATATCACAACCCCCTCTTTACCCAGACGTCCAATTATAATCCATGCAGCTTACGCGCTTTCACTTGATTGGTGCAATATCTTTCAAATTACACTTGTGCAGATGTTGAACGGTATTCGAAGGCAAGGGGGAAAAAAGCACACAACTGCGAAAATTGAGTTGTGTTTTGTGGTTGCATAAATATTGAAAATTAGTGCCCGTTATTAATTACTGGCCATTAATTTTGTTTCAGCTTAGTCTTAGGTGACGATTAATAAAAGAGGATAGAAATATGTTTATTGGTTACAGCAATTTTTTTCGTCCCTAATTGTGATGCTCTGTTCATTATTTTTCAAGGCAATGGGATGTAATTGGAAATTGAATTAATATTATCATTTTGTGTATTAATTATTCTTTAAGTATTAATTAAGTGTAAAAGAATACGAAGCAAAGTCTGAAATCTTTGTTAAAAGAATAAAATTGATATACGCGAGGTTTTTTTTCTGTCCGTTAGAAAAGCTTACGGTTGCAGTTTAATTAAAATTTCCTTTTTCAATGCTTTCTTTTGTTATTCAAGTATTTATTTGTCATTTTGAATGTGTACTAAACCGTTAAATGCATTTTTCTTTAATACCGGTTTCGTTTATTTCAAATCATTTCAAATACTAACAATGTAACTGTATAGCTTTACAGAGAAGAATGTTGATAAGTAATCTAATATTCACTTGAACGGCAGCAGATATTATTTAAGCACATATTCACTGAATAAATAAAAATTATTTCTAGATAAAGTACTGAAATAAATTTTAAATCACGTCAAGAAAGCACTTAAAATGAGAAGCTTGTAGATAAACAATATTTATTCTTTAAGCTTTATTCGATTAAATACCATTCTGAAGAATAATGTTTCAATGATCTTAAAATTTCAAATGTAATACAATTATCTTTTGAACATTTCTTCAAGTAAAATAGTTAAACGATAAATGAGATATATGCTTTGAAGATAAGAATATTATAAAGTTTGTTTTAAATATCTCTTCAAACAATAAATGTCTGTAAAGTACGATATAAAAGAATGAAATACTGATAAATCGGAATATTTATCTTTTAATATACTCTTAAGTATATAATACTATCATTCTGAGTGAGTAACTTAAACAGTTTAGTTAAGTTATTATTAACTACATTACGATATAAACATGTAATAATATATTGGATGTACATTATACTCTGTTCAATATATAATCCCTTTTAATATAAATATATAATTTGTTAAAACTTTAAGACATTACATTTTTCAAATGGAAAAGATTTATTTTTACTTGAGAAATATAAATTCAATTTTTCATAAACAGACAGAATTAAAATTATTCAAAATTGTTACACTATGTAACTAATCTAAAATAATCTTTTAAGGGCTCTTTTACATTTTATTTGCAAGAAAACTATCGTATGAAGTTATGTTTCTATATAAGCTCATTTGTCTATATATAACATTATTCGCATTCTATTCTATGACTCACAAACGAAAGATATTTGATCTGTTAGTTGTTATATTAAATAGCTATCAGAGATCAAAATTTTAAAGTATGTATCCTCATATTTATGGTTGTATACAGTTAATTCATATATTCATATTTCTCCCAATAAAAGCTATTTTGTACACAAGTATATATGCAAAAAGAAAGTGAATAAAAATAAGTTACTCATACAAAGACCTGTAATTAGTTTTCAGGATGTCTTTTAGCATATTTGACAGCTTGGAAGGATTATATTTTACATATTTTTTAGGTAAATAAAAATTACTTTACGAATTTCAAATTTGACCTTTCATGGGTTCAATTTTGAGATGTTTTGGTTGGATTGAAGATTGAAACTGTGTATAATTTTTTTATCTGCAGAATGCTTCTTTGTTCCTTGAATTTACCAAAAAATTTTCAAAAAATCGGTTGAACATTGAATAAAATGAGCTGAAATTCAAAAATTGCAGCTGACAAATAACAGAATCTGTAACTTTAATTTATCTTTTTCATTTGCTTTATGATACTGTTCTTCTCTTGTTTGATCTCATTTGACAAAACGTAGATCACACGCATGAAATTCCTCTTGATTTCACTTCTTTTCCCCACGATGGTGACAAAAGGTGATACTATAATATTAATATTTTTGCTATTTGAATATTTGTTAGATTAGTGTTATCGTCAACTTTATAAATTATTTTCATTTTGTCTTGTATAGAAAACATGATCCTTTCCTTCTAACATATCATTAGTTTATTTCGAGAATACGAGAATAAATGACATTTTTTGGAAACAAAATAGACTAACTGACATCACTCAAAAATCAAAAGAAAGAGGGGTGTGGTAAGCACAAAAAAAGGAATGACTTTTGTAATGTTCATGAAATGGTAAGGGGTGTTGGAGGACAGGAAGGATAAGAAACAACTGGAAGTACCCCTGAGCAGCTCCGATCTTAAACGGTCACAAAAGAGGGTAATTTTAAAGTTAAGTTGAGATTATTTTTTATTTAATAAATAAACCAATACAATGATGATATCCAAAGAGCGTAGTAATTGATAAACTCAGGTAATCGGAATAAAGAAAAAGAAACAAAAATCCATCTATCGGTTACAATTTAAAAATGGCTCTTAGTGATACGGATACACTACAGCGCGCAATGAGCTTGAGTCAACTTTGCAACCATATATAAATAATTATATTAATCTAATCTAACCAAAGCGTTTGCTCATACAGAGTAATAGATAATAATTACCTGAACGTAACAACAACTATCCAAAGCGGTTACCAAACCGTTGCAGATCTATAAGAGTCCTTCATGGTCTGATTTTAATTTTGCAAAATGCAGTAAATTTTGGTTTTGTTTGGAGTGCTACGGTCTACTTTTAGCAACACGAGGGCTGATGAGACTGGGACCTACAGCTTAAAGACGATTCCGAACGGCTACGAACATCCATGCCACTTTGGGATTCAAACCCACGAACTCCGGTACCGAAGGACAGCACCCTAACCAATCAGCCATCGTTTGGCAAATGCAGTAAGGAGATCTTAGTGATACGGATAGACAACAGCGCGCAATGAGCTTGAGTCTACTTTGCAACGATATGCAAGTAATTATATTAATCTAATCTGACCAAAGTGTTTGCTCATACAGAGTAACAAATAATAATTACCTGAAATTAACGACAGCAATCCAAAGTGGTTACTAAACCGTTGCAGATTTACAAGAGTTTCTTCATGGTCTGATTTTAATTTTGCAAAATGCAGTATGGTTTGGTTTTGTTTGGAGTGCTACGGTCTACTGTTTGCTACACGAGGGCTAATGAGCCCGGGACCTACAGCTTAAAGACGATTCCGAAAGGCTACAAACATCCATGCCACTGTGGGATTCAAACCCACGAACTCTGGTACCGAAGGCCAGCACCCTAACCAATCAGCTATCGTTCGGAAAATGCAGTAAGGAGCAATCTCTTCAAAGTAAAGCTCGACACTACCAGGAAGGATGGAGAGAGAAAGTTTCACTAAGGCACCTAGGGCTCTTGACACCCATGTATACCTAAAAAGGGTATGTCTCTAAGGTTGTCACTCAAATCGCTACTCCCACAGGACTCATAAGGCTTAAGATTTATGGTAACGGACGAGTGTGATGCTATCGTCTAACAATATATAAGAAAAAGATATTTTCTTATAACCTAAAATCCAATATAACGCTTAAAATGTGATGATATTGTAATTTTTATATGCATTCTGATGCACGTGCAAACTTACAGGACTCATGTTAATAAAGTATTCCGAAACACTCACATAATACTTCTTACCTATACTGAATATAAAAGGGACTTTAAAGTTCGATAATTTCTCTCTCTAGTTCATTTTTTTTTGTAGTTACATATATGATTATCTAATAATTTAGTAATTCGAAAATAAACTTCTCAGCTCTAAAGCCCAACTTAAGGCCATGGCCTACGGTGCCAGTCTTTGTTTTGTAAATCAAAAACTGTGGGGTGCTAAAAAATGTCCCGGTTTGTTGGTCAACTGCATGCGGGACCTCCAGTATTTAGTTCCCAAGCTTACTTGCCCTTTGGTTTGTCTATCTACTGAAGGGATGAAAGGCTGAGTCAACCTGTCCAGCCAGAGGATCAAACCTCTAACCTGTGTCTAAATAGCTTGAGGTACCCAAACGCCACTAAGATTTAAAATTATAATTCGAAAATAATCTCCAAAATTAAACAAATGTATGGTGAAATTGAATTAATGTGATTTATATTACTGCTTGTTCACTTGTCAGCAAAATATTTTTCTTTCAATATCAATCAACTAATTACCACTTTAATGTCTAATATTAAGCTTATCACTAAGTAAGAACAATTACCTTTTTGAAACCATTATGTAACTGAATATTTCTTATATAAAAATTTTAAATTAAATTATAATTCGAAAATAATAAATTAAACAAATGTAATTAAATTGAATTAATATGATTTATAATGATTTTTTTGTCGTTTAAAATATTTTTCTAATATATCCCGTTTAACTTTAACAATATGCTTAACTAAGTAAGTAAAAATAAACCAAAGAACTGAATACCATAATTTTAAGATTTAAAATTATAAGAAAATAATCATTACAAAAAAAAAAAAATATTTATATTTGCTGCACTTCAGAATTTTTTTTTTATTCAACTTTACCACTAATTAAAATAATTTAAAAAAAAATCATTACTTTTTACCATTAGTAACTGAATATTTGAAAAAATTTTAAATTATATTAATTTATTAAAAATAAATAAATTTAATCCATTTTTAAATTAAGATTAATTTATTATTGAATAATAGTATTAAACAATTTTATATAAAAAGAAATTAGCAATAAATATTTAAAAATTAAGGATAGGAAGAAAGTTAATATTATGTCATTAATTTTTATTTAAATTTTACAGGATTAATTTGTATAAAATTTTATTTACTAGAAAAAATATTAGGAAAATGCTTAATTTTCCAAAGAAAATTAATCTTATTATTGTAATCCAAAATAGATTAATATAAAAAAATATTATATTACTGTCAGCATAAAATAATTATTGAATAAAGCATAATATACATTATTTAGAAATTAAGCTAATAATATTAGGAAATCCATCTTTTAAGGAAAGAAAGGAATTTTTTTCTTATAATATTTACCATTTAATTTGTTTATTGATATGCAGCAAATATGTTATAAATGAACAATTTATATAAATTTACGAGCATAAATTAGGAAAATATGATTGTTTTATAAAATAATATTCTTAAATATGTCAATTCAGAAAGATTTATAAGTTCAAAATATATACGTCCATACATATACGTGGTCATGCATATATATGTATACATAATATTCATACATCAGCATATATACATTTAAGTATGCGTAAGCACATGTGTTAGCGACTAAATGCGTGTGATCACCTGCATTAGGAAATTCAATGACAAATTCGTGAAACAAAATATTTACCATTTTATTTTTACTGTTACGTAATGTCTAAAATGATATAGTCAAATTTAAAAAAAATTTCATACTGAGTAGAAAAAAATATGAGCATGCAAGGTCTGGGGATTGCTCTTAGCCAAGTTATGTGTACACACACACACACACACACACACACACACATATATATATATATATATATATATATATATATATATATATATATATATATATATATGTGTGTGTGTGTGTGTGTGTGTGTGTGTGTGTGATACAGAGAGAGAGAGAGAGAGTGTGTAAAATGATATTTTAAGCAAATTAATCATATTACTATAATTATAATTAAGAAAAGTTTTGGTGATGCTGTATCCAACAAAACAACATTTGCCAAATTCCTATTCTATTTCTAAATTATTAAAACCTTGCTGGTGAACACACACACAAAAAAAAACTTTCAATCTATGCTCAGCTTTTCTAATTCAACTATCTTACATATGACCAAACTTATTGAAGTTAGTCATCTACTCATGTAATTTCCATTCAACCTCTCTGATTGGCTTCTAAGATCCTTTACGACTATTTTATATATAATTTTCACAATGCTTTGTATGACTTTGTATGACTCGAAACTTTTTGTTAATAAAATTTTGATCATTATTTAGAATTTTTAGTCTCCTCTCATCCAAGGCACGTTATGGCCAATTGCACTGCAACAATGATTATATACCTAATGATGATATGAAACCATATATTTCAGTTTAATTTAACACACACGCATATCTCTCTCTCTCTCTGTATATATATATATATATATATATATATATATATAATATATAATATATAAATATGTGTGTATGTAACCCGGCGAAATTATACGATGAGATAACCTAAGTGATTTGCAGTCTTCGCTGCATTGAGATGCAGCAAAGTCCGATGTTGTGGAGCAACTTTATAGAGATTAAAAAGGAACATCTTTACAAGACAAGACCTTTGCATCTAATGCTACCCAATACACACTTCTATCACAAATTTCGAGCCAATCAGAGAGTGATTACGTGAATTTTTTCCTAAGAGACCAGCAGCTTACTGAGCGTTATTGGCTGCCAGAAATGAACTTGGACAACTTAGGTCAGCTCGAAAACCACATATGCCGTAATTTAGATGTTGGAGGAGTAAAACTCTTTTTCTGTAGCAGCTAAAAAATGTGAGCAGTGGACATAAAATTAGTATTTATTGTAGAGTTAGTTTTAAGAGACAAGTAAAAAGAATTTAAGTTGGCGAACATTCCTTTAAATCTGGCATTTTATGACTGGAAAATTAAGTATTAAAAATAAGATGTTTAACTATAGATAGATATTTTAAGTGCAATCATTTTCGTATATTTCACACACGTACACACACGTACACACACACACACACACATATATATGTATATATATATATATATATATATATATATATATATATATATATATATTTACATATTTATAACTCGTGAAAAATAGTAATTACATAATCAAGCCCAATTGTTTCTAAAATTTATTTAGCGAAACATTCGGTGTAACCTGAAGTTTACACAACTTTTAACTTGGAATGGAACCAGTATAGATACAGGTAGAAATAAGTGAGATACTAAGGAGTTTAATGCCATTAACTGCAACTAAATCAACCGTTTCATGACTTTACAGGGGAAATTACAGAAGAATGAGATTTTTAGGTATTATTTACTCTTGAAACTGTGACTTTCATTATGTTACACCAAATGTTTCCAAATTTAACAAATTTTTATTTTAAACATCATCATTAATATAATTAATAGTTTTTACAGATTTCTGATTTAGAACTACATTACATATTTATTCTGATTATTACAAATAATTTTAGTTGCTATAAAGCATCCGAATGCATCTTGAAAATAATGAACTACTGTGCTATGTCAGTGGTAAAAACTAAAAATGCAGCTTGATGTTTGACTATGTGTTCGGAAATTTTAATATCGTTTACAAAAAATTTTTTCTATTGTGAAGAAAATATATTGTTTTTATAGTTATGTATTTTGAATATATATTGTACAGCTTTAATTTCAACTTTAAAAAATGTGTTTATTTATAGGAATAAATGTGGAAATTTGTCCGCAATCAGATGACTGTAAAATGAAAAATAATTGAAATTTTGTTACTTTAACTTTTTTTTCTGAATTATATTTAAACTAGAACATGTTTTAATATTATATAATTAAAAACTCAAGAGCCAGCCAAAATTTCTTTTGTTTTAATTAAACAGCTTATTTAGTTATAGAACAGTCTTTAAATGGGGACAAAATGAAATGTCAGAACAGGATTAATACAAATTACAAAATTATTATAGGAATATATAGAGCTAGATTTTAATAGTTGGCTTAACCCCTTGTCTTTGAAGTCCAAACTCAATTCAGGCAATACATATGTGCCAATTTTGGAATGCCCTATCTGAGTTTGGGTAAGAGAAAAACGGTATTCCAATTCCCCGAAGCCCAAAATTGGTTCATCCAAGCATAATATTTAAATTGCCATTTTCCCAACAGAGATACTTCCACTCAAAAAGTACGATATAGTTATGTATTTTGAATATATATTGTACATATTTAATTTCAACTTTAAAAAATGTGTTTATTTATAGGAATAAATGTACAAAATTGTACGCAGTCATATAACTATAATATGAAAAATAATTGAAATTTTGATATTTTAACTTTTTTTTATTAAATTTAAACTATAACATGTTTAATATTATACAACAAAAACTCAAGAGTCAGTCAAAATTTCGTTTGTTTTAATTAAAAAGCTTATTTAGTTATAGAACAGTATACAAATTGGGACAAAATGAAATGTCTGAACAGGATTAATATAAATTACAAAATAATGATAGGAGTATGTAGAGCGAAATTTTAGTATTTGGTTTAACCCCTTTCCTATGAAGTCCAAACTCAATTAGGGTAACACAAAGAGCCAATTTTGGAATGCCCGATTTGAGTTTGGGCAGGACAAAAAACGGTAATTCTAGTTCCGGAAACATTAAAATTGGTTCATCCAATGCATAATATTTAAATTGCCATTTTCCCAATAGAGATACTTCCACTCAAAAAGTACGATATAGTTATGTATTTTGAATATCTATTGTACATCTTTATATTTCAACTTTAAAAAATGTGTTTATTTATAGGAATAAATGTACAAAATTATACTCAGTCATATAACTGTAAAATGAAAAATAATTGAAATTTTGTTACTTTAACTTTTTTTCCCGAATTAAATTAAAACTATAACATGTTTAATATTGTATAATTAAAAGCTTAAGAGTCAGCCAAAATTTCTTTCGTTTTAATTAAATACGTTATTTAGTTATAGAACAGTCTTAAAATTGGGACAAAATAAAATGTCAGAACAGGATTAATACAAACTACAAAATAATGATAGGAGTATATACATCTAAATTTCAATATTTGGTTTAACCACTTGCCTATGAAGTCCAAACTCAATTCGGGCAACACAAATATGCCAAATTTGGAATGCCCGATCTCAGTTTGGGGGAAGTGAAAAAACGGCATTCTAATTCCGAGAAGTCCAAAATTGGCTCATCCAATGCATAATATTTAAATTGCCATTTTCTCAATAGAGATACTTCTTCGCAAAAAGTACGATATAGTTACTTATTTTGAATATATATATTATACATCTTTAATTTCAACTTTAAAAAATGTGTTTATTTATAGGAATAAATGTACAAAATTGTAAAATTGTGAAGTAATTGAAATTTTGTTACTTTAACTTTTTTTTAAGAATTAAATTTAAACTAGAATATGCTTAATATTATATAATTAAAAACTCAAGAGTCAGCCAAAATTTCTTTTGTTTTAATTAAGCAGCTTATTTAGTTATAGAACAGCCTTAAAATTGGGACAAAATAAAATGTCAGAACAGGATTATTACAAACTACAAAATAATGATAGGAGTATATATAGAAGCTAGATTTCAATATTTGGATTAACCCTTTCCTATGAAGCCCGAACGAATTTTGGAATGCCTGATCTGAGTTTGGGCAATAGAGAAAAAAAGTTATTACAATTCCGGGAAGACCAAAATTTGTTCGTCCAATGCATAATGTTTAAATTGCCGCTATTTGTCGCTATTTCTTGGATACTGTAAAGGGTTTGTGAAATTCAAAGGAATCAGAGTGATATGGAATTCATTACAGTTGATATATAGATAATAATATTGTTGTATTATTTTATTATATTTATCCAGAAGATTATGTCATTTAATTTATTTATTTTGCTATAATATGAGAAAAACTACTGTAATCCATTAACATTTTCCATACATATATATCAAAATATTGAAAGTAATAGTTATTTCCTTTAAAGTTTTGGTTTTTTCAAAATTAATCTACACCTAAAATTTTGATGATAATAGCGAACAAAATTAAAGAGAAAAAAAAATTCCATTTTTGGCACTTTTTCTCAAATATATTCCCCAGGCAAGGGGTTAAACAAAATAGCACATCTGAGTCACTAGACGCAGTGAAGCAAAAGTTAATAGGACAAGTAGAATAAATTAAACTATTATTTAGATGAATAAAATGACACTATGCAAATGTTAAATTCAGCTGCATCACTTTTCTTTATTCACATTAGTACTACCAGAACCTGTATGATGTAACTGACATCTAACTTACATATAGTTTTGGAGAAAAGTATAGGATACCACAGCATACAGTTACAAGTGTGCCTTGAGAAGTAAAAGTTTAAAAACCCTCATTAGAAAAGATTAAAAATCAGATCAAATTTAGCAATAGTTAATAGGTACTTGACCCTTTAAAAGTATTGATGCAAATTTCCATATATTAATACCAGATTAAGTCTGATTTCATTAGAGATACTTTGGAGGAAAGTAAAGTATACCACAGCATACAGTTATAAGTGCACCTATAGTCGTAAAAATTTGAAAACCCTTATTAGAAAAGATTGAAAATCAGATCAAATTTAGCAATAGTTAATAGGTACTTGACCCCTTAAAAATATTGATGCAAATTTAAATATATTAATACCAGGTTAAGTCTGATTTCATTAGAGATATTTTAGAGAAAAGTATAGGATACCACAGCATACAGTTACAAGTGTGCCTTGAGCAGTAAAAGTTTGAAAACCCTTATTAGAAAAGATTGAAGATCAGATCAAATTTAGCAATAGTTAATAGGTACTTGACCCCTTAAAAGTATTGATGTAAATTTCCATATATTAATATCAGGTTATGTCTGGTTGCATCACGGATCCTGATAGAGTAGTTAGAGATTTGAAGAACATAAATAAATTCACCTCAAATATCCTTATATGAAAATCGTGATTAGGTGGCATAACTCATTTTGTCGGTGTCAGTATAGTTCCTCGTCTGACGTTGTTGCCATGGCTCTCTGTGTGACGGGCGTGTGACAGAAACAGATTCAACGTCAAGCACCCCCCTTTCTGAAATATCGAGCGCGAGCCAACTCACTTATTCTCATCGTCACAGATTATCTGAATTGTCTGGAGAAATGTTAGGCATACCAATGAACAATGGTGGAAAATTTCTATATTTGTTATTAGGATGTCTATTGGTAATTCTCTTTCTTACTTCAGTCCTTGATCTACGGAATAATGCTGTTTGTGATTTTATAAACATATATACTTTATATTACAATTATACTGTAAATAATGTGTTCATTTATACAATGTTAGAGAAAAGCTTTATAAATTTTAGTATACGTATAACTAAACATATCCGTTTGTGCACTGATATATATACTATTTCTTACACACACACTAAGAGCACAGATGTTTCACTGGAATAGTTGGTTGCCATTAATTTTATTCAAAGAACATCTGTATGATATCCTAGATGTGAAATTTTCTCGTAAATTTCAGACTTTTCTAAACTGAAAAAAGAAATCTTTATTAACATGAATGATGAACGTATTTTAAATGTATATATAGATTTATTTTAATATGTATAAGGAACTTTTTGCAAAACTTTTGTAGGAATGTAGGAAAAACTCAATCTTGAAGTCATAGAAAAAGTATCAATATATTAAAAAAATTGTGAGTAAAAGATCTTCTGGATGCCATGCTTCCATGAAAGCTTTGGACTCTCCTAAATTTAAGAAAGGCTTTAATGATCTATATGAAGAAGATATTTTTGATTTATATATATAAATTTATTTAAATGTGTATAAGGAGTGTATTGCTAAATTTTTGTTGAAATGTATGAAAAATTAAATCTCAAAATCAGAGGAAAAGTTAACAATATATTGAGAAGTAATTGTGTAAAAAATCATCTCGATGTCAAGTTCAAAGCTTTGGCCTTTAAAATGTACTTTGGAATTTAAAAAGAGATTTAATAATCTAAATGATAAAGATATTTTTGATGAATATACTGAATTATTTTAATGCGTATAAAGAGCGTCTTGCAAAATTTTTGTAGACAATTGTGAAAAGTCAAATCTTAATGTCATATAAAAGTATTCAGTAATTGAGAAAAATTTGAGTAAAAATTAATCTGAATAAATATTTTAATGTGATTGATTTATTTTAATTCAATTAATATGTTTCAAATTTTATAACTCTATGTTGATAATTTACATGTCGTTTTGCTTTGTAATGTCCCCGTGTCCTTAAAGCAAAAGTTATAGCGTGAGAGGAAAATAAATTGGAAACTTCTAATCAAAATAAAATTCATTAGATGTTTATCTATCAATCAGAAATATCCCCTTTGATGTCTGAAAATTTTATTTTAAATTTCACTGATGCAGCCATAATTTATTGACTTTAAGTATTAGCTTTTAATAGACCACATGTAGAAAAATGTTAATTGTAGAACTCACGTTAATCTTAACCTATTATAATGCAAAAATTATCTTACTAAATTGCAATGATCTCAAAAACTGTAATCAGCATAAAATTTACAAACAGCTTATGGTTATCAAACAACTAGTGTATTTGGTTTATTATATTTGACATAGGTTTCAAATCCCAACAATGACATTGCTATTTGCAGCCATGCAGAATCAGCTTTAAGAAGTAGCTTAGCATGTGATTAGGTTTCCTAATTCAAGTGTTCACCACTAATTATTCACCTTTTCATATTTATGACTTTCATATTTATCACTTTTATATTTTATAATTGTTCACATTTTTGAATGCACAGATTAATTGATTCCTTGATAAATCTCAGATTAATATGAAAATTATGCATTTTTTACGTGCTAAGTTAAAAATGCCTGGTTTTAGGATTTTTAATTTTTATTACAGTAAGCAGGCATGAAAACTTAACCGTTTATTATATGACTTCCATCTCCTCTGGTTATTTAAAACCCTTATTGAAGTCATTCAAATATGCTATTTAGTTCACAATGCATTAATAAATGTTTTGAATTGGTCTTTTAATTTAAATTGTTCTCCGTAAACATGCCAACTTTTAGAATGTACCAATTTTTGGCAACAAGCAGAATTTTGCGTGGCAAGTCAAAAATGAATGGTTTTGGGATTTTTAGCTTTATCTTCGATAATCAAGCATGAAAACCTAACTTTAGTTAAGTAATCGTTTCATGTATATCGTCCACCCCTTCTGGTGGTTTGAAAACGTTATTGAAGTCTTTGAAATATGCTTTTTAGTTTACGATGCATTAATAAATGTTTTGAAGTGATCTTTTAATTTAAATTGTTCCCCATAAACATGCCAACTTTTAGAGTGTACCAATTTTTTGGCATCAAAAAGAATTTTGAGTGCTTCTACAAAACGCCTGGTTTTGCAATTTTGAGCTATATTTAAAAAGAAGGCATGAAAACCTAAATTTAGTAAAGTTACCGTTAATATATCACGTCTACCCCCTCTGGTTGTTTAAATCCCTTATTGAAATCATTGAAATATGCTATTTAATTTATAATGCATCAATAAATGTTTTGAAGTGGTCTTTTAATTGTTCTCCGCAAGCATGCAAGATTTTAGAATGTACCAATTTTTCGACATCAAGCAGAATTTTTCCTGTCAAGTCAAAAATGTCTGGTTTTGTAATTTTTAGCCATATATTTAATAAGCAGGTATGAAAACCTAACTTTAGCTAAGTAATTGTTTCATGTATATCATCCACCCCTTCTGGTTGTTTAAAACCCTTATTGAAATCATTGAAATATGCCATTTAGTTTACGGTGCATTAATAAATGTTTTTAAGTGGTCTTTCAATTTAAATTGTTATCCGCAAACATGCCAGCGTTTAGAATGTAACAATTTTTCGGCATCAAGCAGAATTTTGCTTGTTAAGTCAAAATGCCTGGGTTTTTTTTTTTGCGATTTTAAGCGAAGGACTGAAAAGATGACTTTAGCTAGTTTCATGCGTCATGCCAAACTCCTCTGGTGGTTTAAAATCGTTGAAATTTTCCGTTTAAATTAAGACGCATTAATAAATGTTTTGAAGTGGTATTTTAATTTAAATTGTTCTCCTTAAACATGCCAACTTTTTAGAAAGTGCCAGTCTTCCGGCAAGTGCAGGAATTTCAATTATTATTTCACTATCAGCATCATTGTTCTTTCCTGCTCGATTAATTTTCAAACAAGATTTTGATTGTGTCCATTTTTTTATTTTCTGTGTGCTTCCAACAAATTTCTCTCACTTATTCTCCTTAACTTAATTACACCAATCCAACCAATGCAATACGTGTTGTCATGAATATGAAGCAGCTGAAGTGGGAGGAAGATAACGATCAGTACTGCCACACAGAATTTACGCTATCACCGCTTCTCAGGTGAGCAATCATGCAAGATTCTATTCCTTGACAAGGGAATATTCCGCATTTCAATAAATTAAAAACGTGACAGGTTAAACAAGATTACCAGTTCTGCAAGACACATTACAGATTTGAATCTACCATCTTATGTTAATGACACCTTTTCTTATCCATATTTGCACTAAATTAATTCTTATCTGGATTGAATTGAAAGAGTTTTAATACATGTAATTAAACTAGATTTATTAGTATCCTGTGAACAAAGAAAAGAGATAATTTCATTTTACATTTTGGAATAGCTGAGAATGATATTAATTTCTTAGGAGAGTAGATTTTTGACAGAAAATTTAGTGATGTGTCTAAAATAGTAGAAGATGCTTAGAATCGAGTTAACTAGATACATTTTATTTTAATTTTTTAAGAATAAATTTATTTTAATAGCAACATTGATGGAAGAGAGAAGAAAAATTATGGATAATCTCTCTTTATAGGCTTACTGCAAATATCTGAAGGTAAAATATGCATTATATAAAAATTTACTCATTAAGGTATTTTATAGTCTTTGAATAAAATATAAAATAAAGAGACATAATTAGTATAAACAACTTTCACTTTAGCAAACTAATCAGATGTACAGATTGACTAACATTTTACACTACGGATGCCAATTTTTACGTGGAATTTTATCTAAAATTGTTATTTATAATAATGAAATCAGAGTTTATTTCAGTTTTGTAAGAACAATTTATTTTAATAGCAACTTTGATGAAAGAAAGAAGAAAAATTGTGGATAATCTCTCTTTATAGGCTTACTGCAAGCATGAAGGTAAAATATGCATTATATAAAAATTTACTCCTTAAGGTATTTTATAATTTTATAGCCCTTGAACAAAATATAAAATAAAGAAACATAATTAGTATAAATAACTTTCGCTTTATCCAACTAATTAGCTGCACAGATTGACTAACATTTTATAGTTTTAATGCCAATTTTCAAGTGGCATTTTATTTAAAATTTTTATTTATAATAATGAAATTAGAGTGTAACTTAGTTTCTAGAAATGATTATATATAGTTATAATTAATTCCATTTATACTCTTAAATACATAATTAATATTCTTAAGTCTACCTCTTTAAAAGAGTTGGATAAATTTATGAACAATGAATTTTAAGATGTAATGAAATAATTTGATTGAAAAAATTTAGTCGTATATAATGTTCCACTTTTGTTATCATTTATTCCTTGTACAAAATAAAAAAAAGTGTTGAAATCTGAAAAATTCTTGTTCTCAGATTTCAACGGAAATACTCATTTTGAACACACGTTAATTGTGCCTATATTAAGAATTACGTCTGTACGTACATATTAGAAAATTTTAATTTTGAAAATTTGGCAGTCCATTTTGACTACCCTTGCACATATTTTGATTAATATCTCCATAAAGTCCATAACTGAATAACGAGAGGCATAGATAGTTGAAATTTTGTATTTAAATCTGTTGTAACATTTAACTGAGTACTTTCATTTTTTATTGCAATCACCACTCTCCGTAACGAAGAATCTCTATATAACAAATGTTAAAGCACTACAAGTTACCGTCAGATGGCGCTGAACTCTATATAACGAAGAATCTCTATATAACAACTCTATATGACGGTAACTTGTAGTGTTTTAACATATTTAAAACATTACAAGTTACCGTCAGATGGCACTGAACTCTATATAATAAAAAAATCTCTATATAACAAATATTAAAGCACTACAAGTTACCGTCAGATGGCATTGAACTCTATATAATGGAGAATCTCTATATAACAAATGTTAAAACTCTATAAGTTACCATCAGATGGCACTGAACTCTATATAACATCTCTATATGACATAACTTGTAGTGTTTTAACACACTTAAAACACTACAAGTTACCGTCAGATGGCTCTGAACTCTACATAACGAAGAATTTCTATATAACAAATGATAAAACACTACAAGTTACCGACAGATGGCACAGAAAATTATATAACCATGAATCTCTATATAACAAATGTTAAACCACTACAAGTTATCGTCAGATGGCAGAACGTGATCTGTTGTCATTGTTGAATTAAGCCGAACGATGGCCGAATGGTTAGGGCACTGACCTTCGGTACCGGAGTTCGTGGGTTCGAGTCCCACTGAGGCATGGATGTTCGTAGCCGTTCGGAATCGGCTTTAAACAGTAGGTCCCGGTCTCATTAGCCCTCGTGTAGCAAAAAGTAGACCGTAGTGCTCCCAACCAACCAACCATTGTTGAATTAATATATATTACTTCATCTTGAATATAATTCTACTTATTGTTTAATTAACATGACAAAAATTTTTGATGTTAATAAAAATTAATTATTTAGTTTTTATGTAGCCGCATATATTATTAAAAAATTGGAGGATCGTATCTCACATTCAAACAAAAAAAGTTTAAATGATGACCAAAAAATAAGTTATTAGACTACGTAATTAACTAAACGAAAATAATTTAATACATGTACAAAGAAGTAACGTGGTCTCCACATCAGCATATTTTTAATGATCAATCAATTTATTAGAACGAATGTACAAGTATTTGTTTTAATAACAACATTTTAGCTTATGTTTTACCCATAATGGCCAAATACCTTAGAATAAAAATTACATGTTTTATTCGATATATTGCACTTATTTCTATCTCAAATAATTATTATTGATCCCAATAACTTTAAGATATCGAGAGGTGTCTGGATTTGTAACTATAAGTATCTTTACATGTATTAATGCAGATACTTACAACGAACACCCTAATACATTGCTAAAAATATATTTTCTTGTGCGTAATAAAGTTAATCTATCACACATACATTTCATAATTTTATACATGTGTTAAGGTGTTGGCTAATGTTGCAAAATATTCTCAAAAGTTTTGTAGTAAGTGTTAAGAAATGTTGTTTACATATAAATGTTGTTTATATAGTATATGAAATTAATCACATTAAATGTTTTCTTAAGGTCAGCCATATTTTTTGAATGATTCCTTTTGAATGAAACTTTTATAATTTTTTTAAATTCTCCTTGATAATTAATTTTGCATACACTCCTATAACATATTTAAAATTCAATTTAAGCTTAGAAAGTCTGGATTTTTCTTAAGAATTCTCCGTACAGACATAAATATGTTTATTATGAATTAACTACGCAATATATCAACAAAATAAAGAACAAATTTATTTAAAAGCTTTTTTTAAGTAATAATATGTCAGCAATAAAAATTATTGGAAATTAGTTAAAAAAAAACTAAAAAATAATAAATATTTAAAATATTAATAAAGAAATTAAAAAAGTTACGACAATGAATCAATGGTGAGATGAGATAAATTAAATTTTTTAAGTAACTTCATGCTTTTTGTTAATAATTCCCAAATGTTGCCAATTTTCATTAGTGCAATGTCACCTCTGGTCGAGACCCCCGAAGGTATTTCGTTACTCAGTTCGAGAACCACAGCTTTAATATATATATATATATATATATATATATATATATATATGTATAAAGTTTAATAAATATAAGTTAACAATTTTTAAATTGTGTTTTATGACATTCACATTACCCTTAAAAATGAACAACTTGTAAGAAACAGTTGCATCAGCAAATGCCCTCTCTACTATCAGTGGGCTACTGTTTTCAGAGTCCTATCTTGCTATGAACCTTGCTGGACTGGTCGGGTTTACTCCCCTCTCCTATGCAAAGATGGAAAGAGTTCTCCGGAATATTTGTTCTCTTAAAAAATTAGCAATAAATGGCGGTAAAGGTTGGAAATTGAATATAATCTGTGTAAGAGAAGACTGAATGCATCATCTTTATAGGGATGCCAGGACGTCATCTTTACTGACCGCATAACACCAGCCTTGCAATATCTAATGAAGAACTAACATTACGCTGACTGTCCAAATTTACAAAATAGAATAAATAGGTCTGTAATGATGTTTTAAGTTAAGTTTTACAATAAATTGTCATCAACAGTAAGTATTCTCCAATTTAAATATTCCCAGATAGCATGCAAACTTGCAACAAGTTTGATTTTTTCTGGATAATATCTTGTCATAACAAATTTGATTGGACAAACTTGAAGCAAATCTCCTGCAAGTTAGACTGAACATAAAACGATTACTCCTTTGCAACGATATTTTGCTGCAAAACTCTGGCAACTTTGTCATGACAACCTTGAAGCAAGTGAAAGTTCTTAGACTTGCTACAGTCTTGTTTCAAACTTGCAGACTTGTCAGGCTGAACTTGTTGCAAATTTGAAGGTTTGCAAGGCAAGACTGTTGCAAGTTTGCTGCAAACTAATTTTGCTATCTGGATTATATAGATTTTAATTGAGTTTCTCAACAGACCTGGTTCATAGTTTCGCATGTTCTGTGTTGTGTGAATGTATTTTCATTCATTTTTTAACATCTCCCACAACATGCACAGGTTGTTACTATAAAGAAGAATGTGAGGCCAAAGTGACGTCACTGGAACCACTTGACTGAAGAGAGGGATGAACACTGGCAGATTAAAGAGGTGGAGAGATGGATAAGTGTGCTCTGCGGGACGGTGCACGAAGTTGACCGTCGACTCGACTTTAAATTTTGAAATCATAGCTATGTGTTGAATGTTAGAGTTTTGATGTAGTGTAGTGTTTATGTTATACCTAATCAAGATTTGTGCAGTATGTATTGAAGTGAATAAATTTATAAGTTTAGTTTTTTAAGTGGTGGAGTGTTTAATGCTCAAATATTAGTTCCACTGAGAATTATCGGGTGACGTGTGTAAGGTTCTGAATATCACACAGTGCGATAAAGATTTGACTAAGCCTAGTTCTTACTGAAATATACAACAAAGTCATTCTACTTCAAGAAAAAAATGAGGGAAAAAAGACTCATCCTCACAGGAAAGTACGCATCCCCTGCACCTTTAATTAGAGCTAAGCCCTGCGACTAATTCATCAATAATTCCCAGTTTCTGACACCAGCTTTACTTTTAAACAACCCATCTCTCTCGAAAACAGTCAATCATTTCCCAGAACCCCCTTTCCACTCTACCGTACATTAAATATAAATATATTCCTCCCATATAACCCCATCTCTTATTAGCGGAGTCAGAGGAAGCCTTTCTGTTGCCAATTAAAACGCCAGAAAAAATTAGGGAGACGCTGGAAAAGGGTTGGGATGATTTATTAGTGCGAGTGAAAAATCTGTCAATCTTTGAAGGGGTGGTTTGTTAGGAGGAAACAGCAAAATAAAAAAAAACTGCATATATGTACGTATCCTTTAATATTTAAGAAGATTGGAGAGACTGAAAAGAGAGAAAAATAAAGTGCTCTTCCCCGTTCTTCCCACTTTACTGAACTTTAAAATGAGTATTCATCAAATAAAAGCTAATTCCCGAGCAGTGCTACGAATTAGACGCTGTTTCCCTGGGAGAGATCGCATTGCGGTGTGGGCCGTATCACGTATCAGTATCTTATCACTAAAGGATAATTAGAAATTCCTGCTTTAACAGTCGGATAATTTCTAATCCGCGGTTTGAAGAGTGAAGCCGCTGTGCTTTTATTTTATTCATGAATTTCAAGTTTCACCAGTTATTTTTGAATAATTTTGCTAGGAAATCACAGAGCAGATTTGAATGTTAACTCTAACAACAAATCTTCTTCAGAAAGTGTAGAAAAAGAGTGACATTTCTGCTGCCGTCACAAGTTACACTACATGACTTGTGTGTCTTAGATATACTTCAGAGTTTCATTATACATTCGTAATTAGGGAATTCTTTCATAAACTGGTGATTAAATTGACGTTTAGGTATGTATAATAAATTTTAGAAATCACTGTTTATCATTTTGTTACTTTATATCAAAGTGCTCCTGAAAATTATAGCAAAATATATTGCTTCATTTTCTAACTGTATCCATAATATCCAAAAATTCATTACATTAAATATTTAACATATTTCTAAACCACAAAACATTATTTCAGGTTTTTCATTCAGTTTTAAAACGTAGAATGCAAAAATACAAAAGATAATCTACTAAAAGTAACAATTTATAAATAAAAAATTTGTAAAAACTAGAAAATATCAGGGGCATATATAGTATAAAATGCTTCAGATTATATATTGATTATGATATTATATATTCATGATATCAGATTATATATTGATGTTAGTTTTGGAATGCTATAAAGGGATCTTTATAGCACTCCAAAGTTAACAATATATAATCTTTTAAAGATTATTTATTATCAGTTTTCATTAAAAGCTTCTAAACATTGCATAAAACCATTTTATCTTTTCTTTACTTGCAGTAAAATTTTGATAAATATTAATTCAATAAAAAATGAAATGAAAATTTTCGTATTCAAATAACAATATAAACTTCACATAATTCATACATCATAAACAAAATGGAATTATCCGTTTCTTTACCTTTTTAATATACTTCTAAAACAAAGAGTGTAATTTTATATGTCCTATTATTTTAAATGTATTAAAAAATAAAATGAAAATACCAACTAAATTAGTTTGATAATAAAGTTTGATAGAAATGGAAGACTTCAGTGAATAAGATATGTTACAGAAATATTTTTGCATCATACCTTCATAAAATTCCTATATAAAGGGAAATAACATTTAATTTTATTTTCAATTAAAATGCCACTAAATGTGGAGTTAAAGATATAGTAGTTTGTTTACTAGCTGAAAATTACAGAAAAATCAAATCTTAAATTTTCTGATTTTCTAATTTTTTTTCAAAGCATTAAATTCAGTTTGAGTTATTTCACTTTTTTAAATGTCAAAAAAGAAAAGTAAAAGAAAAGAAAATGTATAATAAATTAGATATTGTGAAAGTTCAGCATAATATATATATATATATATATATATATATATATATATATATATATATATATATATATATATATATATATATATATATATATATATATATTTAAAAAGTATTTATTAAGCAATTAATTAGTTAAATACAAACATTTTGTATGAATTGCTTTATCAAAAATTCATAATTATAAAAGACTGTATTTTGTATTCAATTTTTAAAAATTTAAATTATTGATAGTAAAAAGAAGAAATAAAAGATAAAATAAAAAACTGAAAATAATGCTATTGAGCATTTAATTTTTTTTTTTCATTTTCTATCTTTTACCTTTTTTAAAAATTTATTTTTTTAAATGTTAAATAAGAAAAGTAAAGTAAAAGAAAATGTATAATAAATTAGGTATTTGAAAGTACAGAATAATATTTTTATTATATTTTTTTCTAAAAGAGTATTTATTAAGAAATTTACTAGTTAAATATAAATATTTTGTATGAATAGCTTGAATAAAAATTTATAATTATAAAAAACTGTGTTTTGTATTCAATTTATAAAAATTTAAATTATTGATAGTAAAAAGAAGAAATAAAGAAAAAATAAAAATAATTAAAAACAATGCTATTGAGCATTTCATATTTTTTAAATTTTCTATCTTTTGCCTTTTTCTAAAAACGTATTTTTTAATTGTTATAAAAGAAAGGTAAAGTAAAAGAAAATGTATAATTAATTAGCCATTTTGAAAGCTCAATATAATATTTTTGTCACATATTTTTTATAAAAAAGTACTTATAAAGCAAATAATTAATTAAATACAAATATTTTGTATATACAGCTTGATTAAAAATTTATAATTATAAAAGACTTTATTTTGTATTTAATTTATAAAAATTTAAATTATTGACAGAAAAAAAATAAATAAAAGGTGTAATAAATAAAATTAAAAATAATGCTATTGAGCATTTTATATTCTTTTTATTTTCTCTCCTTTACCATTATCAAAAAAAAATTTTATATTAAAAATTAAAAGAAAAGTAAAAGAAAATGTATAATAAGTTAGGTATTTTGAAAGATAAGTATAATATTTTTATCATATTTTTAAACAGTATTTATTAAGCAATTAATTAGTTACATACAAATATTTTGTATGAACAGCTTGATTAAAAATTTATAATTATAAAAGACTGTATTTTGTATTCAATTTATAAAAATTTAAATTATCGATAGTAAAAAGAAGAAATAAAAAAAATAAAAATAATTGAAAATAATGCTATTGAGCATTTTATATTTTTTAAATTTTCTATCTTTTATCTTTTTCCAAAAACATATTTTTTTAATGTTAAAAAAGAAGGTTAAAGTAAAAGAAAATTTAAAATAAATTAGGTATTTTGAAAGTTCAGTATAATATTTTTATCATATTTTTTTTTAAAAACAGTATTTATTAAGCAATTAATTAATTAAATACAAATATTTTTATGAAGAGTTTCATTAAAAATTTATAATTATAAAAGACTGTATTTTGTATTCAATTAAAAAAAATATTGATAGTGAAAAAATAAAAGAAAAAGAAATTTAAAAGAATGCTATTTAGCATTTAATATTCTTTTTATTTTGCCTCTTTTATCTTTTATAAAGATTTATTATTTTAAATTATAAAAAAGAAAAGTAAAGTAAAAGAAAATGTATAGTAAATTAGGTATTTTGTAAGTTCAGTATAATATTTTTATCATATTTTTTATAAAACAGTATTTATTAAGCAATTATTTAATTAAATACAAATGTTTTGTATGAACAGCTTGATTACTAATTTATAATTATAAAAGACTGTATTTTTTATTCAATTTTAAAATATTTAAATTATTGATAGTAAAAAAGAAATAAAAGAAAAAAATTGAAAATTGTGCTATTGAGCATTTTATATTCTTTTTATTTTCTCATTTTTACCTTTGTCAAAATTTATATTTTAAATATTAATAAAGTAATGTAAAGTAAAAAAAAATGTATAATAAATTAGGTATTTTGAAAGTTCAGTATAATATTTTTATCATATTTTTTATAAAACTTATTTATTAAGCATTTAATAAATTAAATACAAATATTTTTATGAACAGTTTGATTAAAAAATAATAATTATAAAAGACTATATTTTGTATTCAATTTAAAAAAATAAAAAATATTCATAGTACAAAATAAAAGAAAAAATAAAAAATTAAAAGAATACTATTGAGCATTTTATATTCTTTTTATTTTTTCTCTTTTATCTTTTTCAAAAATTTAATTTTTTAAATGTTAAAAAGAAAAGTAAAGTAAAAGAAAATGTATTATAAATTAGGTACTTTGAAAGTTCAGTATAATATTTTTAAATAAATTTAAAAAACAATTATATTTACCTAATTGCTTAGTAAATACAGTTTTATAAACAATATTTATTAAGCAATTAATTAGTTAAATACACATATTTTGTATGAATAGCTGGATTAAAACTTTAGAAAAGACTGTAATTTGTATTCAATTTACAAAAATAAAAATTATTTGTCTTAAAAAAACATTTAAAAAAATTGAAAATAATAGTATTGAGCATTTTATATACTTTTTATTTTTTCTCTTTTATCCTTTTCATAAATTTAATTTTTTAAATGTTAAAAAGAAAAGTAAAGTAAAAGAAAATGTATATTAAATTAGGTACTTAGAAAGCTCAGTATAATAGTTTAAATAATTTTTTTTCATAAAACAGTACTTATTAAGCAATTAATTAATTAAATACAAATATTTTGTATGAATAACTTGATTAAAACTTTATAAAAAACTGTAATTTGTATTCAATTAAAAAAAATTATTGACAGTAAAAAAAGATTTTAAAAATCTAAAAATTTGAAAAGAATACTTTTGAGCATTTTATATTCTTTTTTATTTTTCTCTTTTACCTTTTTTAACTGTAGCACTTAAGTTTAAAAATATTATGAATGAACAGATTTTTTTTTCCAATTTCCGGTGTTTTTAATTTTTCATCTTCTAGCTAAAAAAAGTGTTAAAAATCTCTCATAATAAACATTGCACCATATTTAAAATAAAAAAAAAACTGAAAAATAGCTTTTTCAATGACTTTTAAGTTGCTGTTCTTTTCAAAATAAGAGTTCAAAATAAAATAAATGACTCTTAAATGGTGCTTTTTTTATTTTACTTTACTAGGCACTTGTGAATGAGATTTATCCCACTGGCAGCGACACAACTCAAAATAATTCCACAATCCATCGTCTGACATGTTGAGATAAGAACCGGAAATGGAAATCAATTACGTTTTTCCGCTTTTCCTCGCCTGGGCATGCGTAGTGGAGTTGGCAAGTCCTATTGTTAGTCACAGAATTTTTCTGTCATTGTTCTGAGAGCTTTAGGATCTCCATTAGCTCAGGAATAGCGGCATAATACAGGATTAGTGGAATCATAGATTTTGAATAGAAGGGAAATTTGGGGTTTATGACAGATTTATTTCCGATTCTCGTTCTGTACTTGTTATCGCCCCAAACACGCAGGATTTTTATGGTGCGTGAGAAATGTTGGAGAGTAATTACTTTCGGTGTGATTCTAGTTTTTTAACGAATATTTCTTCTGCGATTTACGTTACAGGAATTTATTCTTGCAATCTTTGGAAATGGAAGTATTTGAGAATTGTTCTCTTTAGTCTACTGGAAATAAAATTTTCGTCTTTGTAAATCAAAAATAAAATTGACAATTTCAATGTTAACAATGTTTCATTTTTTATTCAAATAGTTGTGAATGAGATGAAAATTTTTTTTCCAAAATCCTGAAAACATTTTAAAATTATTGTATTCTTCTTATACAATTTCATATTCGTAATGTTTAATTTCTAAAATATGCCAGCATAAAAAATATTAAAATATATATATGCGTAGTAATTTTTATAAAGTCTTTGAAAATGAATGTATTGAGAATTGCTCTCTTCAGTCTACTGGAAATGAAATTTTCGTCTTTGTAAATCAAAAATAAAATTGATGATTTCAATTTTAAAAGGGATTCTCTTTTTATTCGATTAGTTATGAATTATTTACAAAACATTTATAAATTTGCATGTAAAAACCACAAAACATTTTTAAATTATTCTTTTCTTCACATACAATTTTACATTTCTAATGTTTAATTTCTAAAATATACCCGCATAAAAATATGTTAAAAACTATATGCATATTAAATTTCATATAATCTTTGGATTGTATTTGAGAATTGTTTTCTTTAGTCTACTGGAAATGAAATTCGTCTTTGTAAACCAAAAATAAAATTTATAATTTCAATTTAAAAGGTGATTCATTTTTTATTCAACTAGTTATAAATTAGATACAAAATTTTTTTTAATTTGCATGAAAAATCCTGAAAATATTTTAAAGTTATTGTTTTCTTCTTATAAAATTATATATTTCAACTGTTTAATATCTAAAATTTGCTCGCATATAAAATATGCTAAAAAATATATATGCGTAGAATTTTCATAAAATCTTTGGAAATTGAAGCATTTGAAAATTGTTCTCTTTAGTCTACTGGAACTGAAATTTTCGTCTTTGTAAATCAAAAATAAAATTGATAATCTTAATTTTAACGGTGATTAATTTATTATTCAAATAAAAATGAATTAGATACAAAACATTTTTTAATTTCCATGTAAAATCCTGAAAATAATTTTAAATTTTTGTTTTTCGTCTTATAAATTTTATATTTCTAACGTTTAATTTTTAAAATATGTCCGAATAAAAAATATGTTAAAAAATATGTATGCTTAGTAATTTGTAAAAAATTTTGGGAAAGGAAAGTATTTGAGAATTGTTCTCTATAGTCTATGTAAATCAAAAATAAAATTGATAATATCAATTTAACAGTGATTCATTTTTTATTCAACTAGTTTTGAATTAGATACAAAAAAATTATAAATTTGCATGTAAGATCCTCAAAACATTTTTAAATTATTGTTTTCTTCTTATAAAATTTTATAATTCGGATGTTTAATTTCTAAAATATGCCCGCCTAAAATATATATATGAGTATTAATTTTTATAAAATCTTTGGAAATGGAAGTATTTGAGAATTGTTCTCTTTAGTCTACTGGAAAGGAAATTTTCGTCTTTGTAAATCAAAAATAAAATTGATAATTTTAAGAATAATTCATTTTTTATTCAACTAATTATGAATTTGCATATAAAATCCAGAAAACATTTTAAAATTATTGTTTTCTTCTTATAGAATTTTATATTTTTAATGTTTAATCTCTAAAATATGCCAGCATAAAAATATTTAAAAAAATACATAAAAGTATTAATTTTTATAAAATATTTGGAAATGAAAGTATTTGAGAATTGTTATCTTTAGTCTACTGGAAATAAAATTTTCGTCTCTGTAAATCAAAAATAAAATTGATAATTTCAATTTTAGCTGTGACTCATTTTTTATTCAACTAATTAGAAATTAGATACAAAAAAATTATAAATTTGCATCTAAAATCCTGAAAACATTTTAAAATTATGGATTTCTTCTTACACAATTTTATATTTCTAATATTTAATTTCTAAAATATATCCTCCTAAATATATATATGAGTATTAATTTTTATAAATTTTTTGGAAATGGAAGTATTTGAGAATTGTTCTCTTTAGTCTACTGCAAATAAAATTTTCGTCTTTGTAAATCAAAAATAAAACTGATAATTTCAATTTTAACGGTGATTCATTTATTATTCAACTAGTTATAAAATAGATAAAAAAAATTTAATATATGCATGTAAGTGCCTGAAAACATTTTAAAATTATTGTTTTCTTCTTTCTCAATTTTATATTTCTAATGTTTAATTTCTAAAATATACCAGCATAAAAATATGTTAAAAAATATATGCCTATTAATTTTTATAAAATCATTAGAAATGAAAGTATAATATTGATTTATAATAAGCTTCTTGAAATTTAGATGTTAATAAAGAGTTCTTAATTAGAAACATAAAGATTTATTATTGTTGGTAAAGAAGCTACGTAAATTCCAACTATGGCGGACATGGACAACAATACATATGTTG
>CM063501.1:19823312-19833312 GCA_032207245.1 Pardosa pseudoannulata
CTATCGATATTTTCTCGTAAATTTCCAAAAGATTTAGAAAAATATAAAAAACTCTTCTCTATGCGTTTATAAATTAAAAAGTTTGGCGCATTCTGTATATAAATTTATTTTATACTGTGTTTTTTACTATTTCAATACTTGTAATTTATGATTTTTATTGCGTTTGAATTCCTCTTATGGGTGTTTATCACCGCCATCTTAAATGGCATGTTGGAATTTTGGCTCCAAAAATATCACAAATAAAACAAAGGGACGTCCTAAATTGTGTTTTCACCCTGTTTTTTTACTATTTTAGCTCCATACCAACTGAAGGTTAAGATGTTCATATACTATATGTAAGATATCATCATACTATAGACTTAGTCTATAGTATGTATTGACCATGTATTATTAGAATGATAGTGGGATAAGTTGTACTACACAATTTTAAAAATAAAATAGTATATTACACAATTTTCTACGATTATTAGAAAAACAGCTATTATTTCTTTTAAAATACACTAACTGAGTTAGATAAAACTTAAACTATAATCTAAAGTTCATTTTTTGGAATAGTTGTTTAAAAATATATCAACTTGAAATGCAATCACTTAAAAGTATATCAAATTGATATGAGATTAAGTGAGATAAGAATGTGTTAGGAATTCCAAAGCCAAACTTCAATCAGGCATAACCAATCAGTTCACAATGCTACATTAATTATATATTTCTCGTTGCTAATCTAAATTAATTTTATAGCAGTGGGATATTTGTATATACTATCAACTATTATTTGTTTGAAGTGGAAATGCTTTAATTCCACTTTATGCTCTTACTTCAACAAAAAGTGACAAGTGTAGAAATCCCATTTCTACACTTGCCAATAATAAGTTCCATTTCTGTCATTTAAATATTCGACTTAGTGAAGGAAGAAAATAGTAATTCAAAGAAATTATTTTGCTACTTAAAATATAAAAATTGAAAAAAGAAGCACTTTAGGGGATTAGTTAGGATGGGTGTCCAGTTCCTATCATATTCAACAGGTAGCAGTTGACGCAGAAAAAAATATGGTCCATAAAAGCACTTACCTTGAAAACGCATTTGACCCATTGTACCTTACCTAAATTTTTATTCTTGTTATTGCCTTAGATCAAATTATTTTCATAATTAAATATTGTAAGGTCAGTTTCCTTGAAACTGTCCTTAGAATTTTCATTTATGTAATAAATTTTCAAAAATATTTACCCAGCAATAAATAGTTATTTTTTAAAAAGATATTTTTAAAATTTAAATATTTTTAACTTGAAAATTATATTAATTATTGGTATTATTCATTTGTACTTAAATAAATAATTTATTTATACTTTAATAAATAAAATTACGTATTTGTACTTTATAAAATAAAATTTTTTGTTTGTGCTTTAAAAAATAAAATTTGTAAACAATAGGCTAAGATATATTTTAATGTATACTAATTACCCTTCTTGTAATAGTTAAAGCTTTCTGCTTTTGTTATTAATTCAAAAATATTTGCAGAATGTAAAGAGGTAAATTTGAGATACTTATAATTTAAGGTAATGGGCACAAATACTAAGAATGAAAATAAGTTACTTCTTTCCATCTGTTTGAAAATGCTATAAATAAAAATATGAAATATAAAAGTGACGTTTTAAATATTACGTTAGGTAATTAGTTTATCTTCATTCCTATTTGCATTTCTGGATTAATCAATAGGGTGTTCACAAAAAACACATATGGCTTAGCTACTTAGTATTCCCATGTAATCTCCGCAAGACCTGGTCTGATATAATTACTAGTATATGTTTGTTTTAAGCAGACCATACATCATAAAACTAATGCTAGTTTGAAATTTTTTCAAATCTATATTAAATCTTCGAGCAATATCTATCTGATATTCGAAATGACAGCTTGATATTATTTTATAATATAGTTATTTTTATAATTAACATTACAATAATCTATAATATAAAATTTAATTATATTGGCACTTTAAAAAGTGTGACTTTTAATATAATATTTCTTGGTTACACTTGAATATATCACTGTGAATTGATACACTTAAGAAAGTATGCATCTCTGAAGAAAATATTTATATCTTGAAAGTACGTAATCTTCCCCTCCCCCCGAGTTATTTATTAGATAATTATAAGCTTTATATATTTATGTGTTTTACGATATTTATAGGTTTAATCAAACATTTATTGTACTTGAATTCTATGATAATACTCGAAAATTAGCAGTTTTAAAAGTTAGATAGTACTGGTGAATCAACAGTCTTTTTAAAGGTATAGATTAATTTTTATACACTTAAATTGTTCTAAATTAGTAATATTTAAACAAAAGCAAGCAATTACTGACCAAAAAATGGTCTTCACAAACCCATAGAGATGATAATTTGGGGTTTTCATCGCATTTTTACAGATTTCACGGGTATGTGGATCTTGGGGAACGCTGAAAACTATCTTCTCATTGCAATTAGTTGTATTTTTACAGAGTGGCACAATACAATATGTATTATATGATTTTTTAATGCCAGATATGTAATTATTCTTATGATAGATGGGTATATTTTATATTCAATCATTTATATAATAAAAAGTTAGAATGAAATATACAAATTAAAGCTAAGCATTAGCTATTTTTGGTTAAATAGTTGGTTTACGTTCATTTACACCTGACATCAATCGAGTGTCTCGAGGACAAGGCGTTCTCCCAGAACACCTAAGGTTTCGCCACCTCGTATTCACAAGGGTAATCTCAGTAAAACCCTGGCTGACATACGTCACGGCGTAGCTTCGCTCTAATTAGGCCGTACTTCATACAACTTTAATCAGTTTGAAATTTCCCGCACGTGTTGGGCAATGAGAGAGGGTGTGCGGACTTGTAAGGGGGTTGTTCCTTGGACGCCTCTTTAAGCCCCGCACCTTCAACTGGGGGATGATGGATTGATTCAATTTTGCTGCAGTACTGCACTTTGAAAACAGTAGAATTCATAATCGTTATTTGCTTGAATGGATTTATCCCGGTGTGTGAAAGTGGTGGGAGATCTGGGCAGGAAATTGCTCGAGCGTTGATTGAAATTTAAAAGAGACCCGGAAAAGATGTTTATATATGAAGATATGTCTACGGAATAACGTCTCACAACTTCACTAACAGACTGCACTAAGCACAGCAAAAGATAAAAAGAGGAAAATTTTCAAAAATTGTAACACTTATAGCATATTCAAATGAGGTTTGGGGTACTACGGTCTAGTTTTTGCAACACGAGGGCTAATGAGACCGTGACCAACAGCTTAAAGTCGATTCCGAACAGCTACCAATATCCATGCCACAGTCGGATTCGAACACACAAGCCCCAACACCGAAGGTCAGCACCATAACCAATCTGCCACTCTTCAGCTGTTCAAATGAGATTACACACATGCATATATGTAATGGAGGATTTTGAATCACTACAAAGATAGATTTGGTATCTATGCTGGATAATATGTAGTCTAAAAACCTTAATGAACATCAGATAATTTGAAAATAAAAATGTTTAGCTCCTTTCTTTATACTCTCTTGCCGAAACATTTCACATTCTCTTTCATATAGGTATGTGTTCGCGAGGGAACCAGACAATGAAAGTGTTAAGATCAATCACCTGGGATACGTTAGATGTATGAATAAGTAACGTAAATAAGTTTTATAAGAATAGTTGAGTTAAAGCAGAATTAATTTTGGTGTTCTAGATGTAGCCAGTGGACATCAAAAGACAAAGGTATTTCAACATATCAGAATTTTTTTTAAATTGCAATTATAATTAAGTTGGTTAGTTATGGTTAAAGTATTCATTACACACACACACACACACACACACACACACACACACACATATATATATATATATATATATATATATATATATATATATATATATATATATATATATATATATATATATATATATATATAAGAAAGGGACCTAAGAGTAGGAAAGAGGAAAATTTTCTTGAAATCTCTCTTACATTCGAAAGTGTTTAATTTAACACACACACACACCCATATATATATATATATATATATATATATATATATATATATATATATATATATATATATATATATATATATACATATATATTTATATATATGTATATATATATATACATATATATTTATATATATATATTATATATATATATATATATATATATATATATATTTATATATATATATATTATTATATATATATATATATATAATATATATATATATATATATATATATATTATATATATATATATATATATATTTATATATATATATATATATATATATATATATATATATATATATGAATATATATATATAATAAATAATTTTAAACTCTCCCATAAATAGAAATGGTGTAGTGTTTAATCCATAAAAATACAGGGTTAGCAAGAAATAAGTTCCCCACTGCTGAGGACAATAGAATACTATTGGTCCAAATGGGATACAATCGTAACTAGAGATGGTTCAAATGATGAGGGAGACATTTCCTACATAAAAATATATTGTACAAAAATCAGCCTACAGGTGGCGTTCTAACACACATGTTATTTATTTAGTTCAATTAAGTTAACCCTTAATTTGACAAGAAGTTTTTCAAATATTTTTTTAATTTCTGTTATTTTCCCATGTCTGTATAGACATTAGGATTCTGTAAAATAAAGAAAGAATATATCATTTTCCATTTTGAGATAATTAATGTCCGATGTGGCGAAAACTGACAATTATGTTATATAGTAGGTATAAATATACATGTCCGGTGAGCCGCCAGACTTAGCCAAATTAAGGGTTAAGTCGGACATTAGTTTCTTGTCTGCTCAACATTTCTCTATAGAAAAACAAAGCACATATAAAACATATTAGGAAAAAAACCTTGTTGCACCCAAGATGTATGTTCTTCCTGTAAAGCATATTATTGGGGAAGAAGAATACAATTTTGTCATGACTGTATCTTTGGGTCCAGATATTGCCCAAGAACCATATCAATTTAGATAAGTAATAAAAGAATTAACATGAAACAAAATACCAGTCAATTAAGAATTCTATATTAATTTTCAGTGTGGTTCCCCTGTGGTGTGTATCGTTAATTATACGCTACATAAGCTTAGTATTAATTTGAGTTCTTGTATGATGCAAAGACTAAATATCACTCTAGGAAAAACTTTTTTTATTTATAATAACTAGTTTTTATATTAGAGCTCTATTACTTTGGCATGACTGAGGTACTTTACTTAATGTTGGAAAATGACATTTTATCTGCATTTCTAACACCCGAGTTTCTCTGTCTTTAACTTTTATTTTTGTAAATTATATAAATGAAGTTGCAAAAAGTTATTTTATCTGTATTTCTAACACCCGAGTTTCTCTTTCTTTAATTTCTATTTTTGTAAATTTTAGAAATGAAGATGAAAAAAGATATGTTATCTGCATTTCTCACATTCGAGTTTCTCTATCCTTAAAATTTATTTTTGTAAATTTTATAAATGAAGTTGGAAAAAGGTATGTTCTCTGCATTTCTAACACCCGAGTTTCTCTGTCTTTAACTTTTATTTTTGTAAATTATATAAATGAAGTTGCAAAAAGTTATTTTATCTGTATTTCTAACACCCGAGTTTCTCTATCTTTAATGTCTATTTTTGTAAATTTCATAAATGAAGTTGGAAAAATATATTTTACCTGCATTTCTAACAACTGAGTTTCTCTATCCTTAATTTCTAATTTTGTAAACTTTAGAAATGAAGATGGAAAAAGGTATGTTATCTATATTTCTAACACTCAAGTTTCTCTATTTTTAAATTTTATTTTTGTATATTTTATAAATGAAGTTGGGAAAAGTTATTTTACCTGCATTTCTAATACCAGAGTTTTTCTATCTTGAAATACCTATTTTTGGAAATTTTATAAATGAAGTTGGAAAAAAGTATTTTATCTGCATTTCTAAAATCCGAGTTTCCCTATCTTTAAATTTCATTTTTGAAAATTTTATAAATGAAGTTGGAAAAAGGTATTTTATATGCATTTCTAACACCCGAGTTTCTCTACCTTTAACTTCTATTTTTGTAAATTTTATAAATGAAGTTCGAAAAAGTGATTATATCTGCATTCTAACATATGAATTTCGCTATCTTTAACTTTTATAATTGTAAATTTTACAAATGAAGTTGGAAAAAGATATTTTACCTGCATTTCTAACAACTGAGTGTCTCAATCTTTAATTTCTATTTTTGTAAATTTTAGAAATGAAGATGAAAAAAGATATTTTACATGCATTTCTAACACCTAAGTTTCTCTATTTTGAAATATCTATTTTTGTAAATTTTAAAAATGAAGTTGGAAAAAAGTGTTTTATTTGCATTTCTAACACTCGAGTTTCTCAATCTTTAACTTCTATTTTTGTAAATTTTCGAAATGAAGTTGGAAAAAAAATATTTTACATGCATTTCTAACACCTAAGTTTCTCTATTTTGAAATATCTATTTTTGTAAATTTTATAAATGAAGTTGGGTAATGGTATTTTATCTGCATTTCTAACAGTGTTTCCCTTTCTTTAATTTCTATTTTTGTAAATTTTAGAAATGAAGATGAAAAAAGATATGTTATCTGCATTTCTCACATTCGAGTTTCTCTATCCTTAAAATTTATTTTTGTAAATTTTATAAATGAAGTTGGGTAATGGTATTTTATCTGCATTTCTAAAACCACAGTTTCTCTCTCTTTAAATTCTATTTTAGTAAATTTTAGAAATGAAAATGGAAAAAGGTATGTTCTCTGCATTTCTAATGGAAAAAGGTATGTTCTCTGCATTTCTAACACCCGAGTTTCTCTGTCTTTAACTTTTATTTTTGTAAATTATATAAATGAAGTTGCAAAAAGTTATTTTATCTGTATTTCTAACACCCGAGTTTCTCTATCTTTAATGTCTATTTTTGTAAATTTTCTAAATTTCGTAATCCATAAGTCAAATTCTGGCCGTGATACGTCACAACTCTGCCTTGGCGAGTAATTGGGTCATTCTTCACTAAGCTTTAATCATTGTTGCAGCAAAATTTCTCGCACCTTCGCACATTGTGCTGGGCATGTAGAGAACGTTCAAAGGGGTTGTTCGGTTGTATCCCTTTCCTACGCCCCTCTCCTTATTCATAAATGATGCATTGGTGAAATTTCTCTCGTGTTGAGATGCTGGGAGATTTATAACGCTCCTGCTTGTTGAATGATGGACTCTCTATAAACTGTACCATGTTTTATTCTTAACACAGTATTTTGTAATAGTTAATGAACGGTTTTGTAAGTCTTATCGTTACTGATAACATCAGACAAATAAGTATTCAGTTTAGCAAAATTTTATAGTTAAAATAAGCAATATTTTAGAAGACTTTCAATAAATAACTTTTAATAATTTCTGGTAATAAATTACGTTCTTAGAAATTATTCATCCTAAGATAATTAAAGCATCAATTATATCGTTAAATTTATCTCATATATGTATAATATGTTTCATTGCATAAATATGTTTCTATATACATCTCAGTATAATATGCAGTTTATAGTGTTAATCAGAAAAATTTGTCAATGTCTTAATTTTAGAAATAGTAGCAACCTACTAGTATCGACAAAACTGTGTATTAAAACTAAAATAAATAATGTTGCTAATTTTAAAATTTAGATAAGATATATAAACTTTCTGAAATTGTTAGAGTCTTTAAATAATTAAAATTACGTTTAAAATGATATTCGATTTATCTATGTAGATAAGTGTTTAATGACACTTTGTTTTTTGAATGATGGGTTTACTATAAACTGTTTCGTGTTTTATTGTTAATGGAGTATTTTGTAATAGTTAATGAATAGTTATGCAAGTATTTTTAGTACTCAGAACATCAGACATATATGTATTCAGTTTAGTAAAATTTTATAGTTAAAATAAGCAAAGTTTTAGAAGATTTTCAATAAATAACTTTGATAATTTCTGATAATAAATTACGTTCTTAGAAATTATTCTTCCTGAGATAATTAAAGCATCAATTATATCGTTAAATTTATCTCATATATGTATTACATAAATATGTTCCTCTATATATTTTATTATAATATGCAGTTTATACTGTTAATTACCAAATTTGTCAATTTAGAAATTTTAGAAATAGTATCAACTTATAAATATCGACAAAACTTTGTATTCAGTTTAGTAAAATTTTATAGTTAAAATAAGCAAAGTTTTAGAAGATTTTCAATAAATAACTTTGATAATTTCTGATAATAAATTACGTTCTTAGAAATTATTCACCCTAAGATAATTAAAGCATCTATTATATTGGTATATTTATCTCTTATATCTTTTACATAAATATGTTTCTATATACATTTTAGTATAATATACAATTTATACTGTTAATCACCAAATTTGTCAATGACGTAATTTTAGAAATAGTAGCAACTTAGTAGTATCGACAAAAGTGTATTAAAACTAAAATAAATCATGTCGCTAATTTTAAAATTTAGAAAAGATATATAAACTTTCTGAAATTGTTAGAGTCTTTACTCAAATATCCTAACGAAATTTTATACTTTAAATAAGTGAAATAACATTTAAAATGGTATTCGATTTATCTATGTAGATAAGTGTTTAATCACACTTTTGCTTGTTGAATGATGGATTTACGTTAAACTGCATTATGTTTTATTCTTTATGGAGTATTTTGTAATAGTTAATGAATGGTTATGCAAGTCTTTCGGTACTGATAACATCAGACAAATAGGTATTTAGTTTAGTAAAATTTTATAGTTAAAATTAAGCAAAGTTTTAGAAGTTTTTCAATAAATAACTTCGATAATTTCTGGTAATATATTACGTTCTTAAAATTTATTCACCCTAAGATAATTAAAACATCAATTATATCGGTATATTTATCTTTATATGTATTACATAAATATGTTTCTATATACATCTTAGCATACTATGCAGTTTATACTGTTAATCACCAAATTTGTGAATGACGTAAGTTTAGAAATAGTAGCAACTAACTAGTATCGACAGAACTGTGTATTAGAACTAAAATAAATCATGTTACTAATTTTAAAATTTAAATAAGATATATAAGCTTTCTGAAATTGAGGCTTTAGTCAAAATCTCCAATACTTTAAATAAGTGGAATTAAATGTAAAATGTTATTACATATATCATAAGTATTTAATCACAACTTTGCTTATTGAATGATGGATTTACTATAAACTGTATTGTGTTTTATTCTTAATGGAGTATTTAGTAATAATTAATGATTGGTTATGCAAGACCTTTCGTTACTGGTAAGATCATACAAAGAGATGGGGAGTTTAGTAAAGTTATATAGCTAAAATAAGCAAAGCTACGGTTGAATTTCAATAAATTACTTCGGTATTTTCTGATAGTAAATTACGTTCTTAGGAATAATTAAGTCTAAGATAATAAAGCATCAATTATACCGAAGTTTTCATTTCTTAGATTTATCACGAAAATATAATTTAAACTTCTGAGCATAAAATGCAGTTTATATCGCTAATCTCCAAATTTATTAATGCCGTAATTTTAGAAATAGAGGCAATTTACTAGTATTGTCAAAACTGTGTATTAGAACTAAAATAAGTAATGTTGCTAATTTTAAAATTTAAATAAGATATATAAACTTTCTGAAATTCTTAGAGTCTTTAGTCAAAATATCCTAACGAAATTTAATACTTTAAATAAGTGAAATTACATTTAAAATGTATTTGATTTATCTATGTAGATAAGTGTTTAATCATACTTTTGCTTGTTGAATGATAGATTTACTTTAAACTGTATTGTGTTTTATTCTCAATGGAGTATTTTGTAATAGATGATGAATGATTATGCAAGTCTTTTCGTTACTGATAATATCAGACAAATAGAAATCCAGTTTAGTAAAATTTTATAGTTTAAATAAGCAAAATTTTAGAAGATTTTCAATAAATA
>CM063501.1:19835812-19838312 GCA_032207245.1 Pardosa pseudoannulata
TACAATATGTAGTTGATCCCTAAATTTGATAATGACGTTATTTTAGAAATAGAAGCAATTGACTAGTATCGACGAAACTTTGTTTTAAAACTAAAATAAATCAATTTTGAAATTTAAATAAGATATAAATATGAATTTTCTAAGACTGATAGAGTTTTTAATTTAAATCTATTATGGTGTTTGTATGCTGTTTTGTACGGTGTACGATGGTTTTTGTTCGGTTTTGTAAGGAAATTGTAAGGTGTTTTATTTTTAGCAGAGTATTTTGTACTATTTAATAGATTTTTAAACATATATTTTTGTTACCGATAAGATGAGGCAAATAAGTATAAAGTTTAGTATAGTTGCATAGATAAAATAAGTAAAGCTTTAGAAGAATTTCAATAAAACGCTTCGATAATTTTTGATAGCAAATTACGTTCTTAGGAATTATTAATTCTAATTAACGCATCAATTATATTGATGCTTTTATTTGTCAGATTTATCGCAAAAATATATTTTAATAAAGGTCTGAATTTAATAGGCAGTTTATACCGCTAATCTCCCAATTTGTTAATGACTTAATTTTAGATGAAGAGGCAATTTATTTGTATCATTTCGACAAAACTGTGAATTAGAAATAAAATAAATCATTCTTACTAATTTGTAATGGTCAATGTAATATAAATATTTATTTTCTGGAATTTTTAATGAAAATTTCCAAATTTATTACCCAAGGTAAGTGAAATGGCATTTAAAACGATATTTTATTTATTATGTAAGGTACCCAAAAAGTCAATAATTTTTTTATTTTACTGTACATATTCTGACATTTAAGTTCTTTATTTAATAGTCTATTTTTTATTTTCATTCAAAAAATATTTTTATAAATAAAATACTAAAAGAAATCCAAATAAATTTACAAGTAAAAGCATCTTATGGATTAAAATTACTTTAAAAACTAATAAAAAAGTAATTGAAAATGAGAAAAAAATTAAAGAGAATGTTTTAACAAATGAGAGAACATTGTACAAAGAACAAGTGAAAAGTATAAGAGAAAGGAAACTGCTTGAAAAATCATTTCTTGTGTAAAATATCGTGCAGTAGAGTATCCTAGATGCCTTTTGTTTTTAGCTTTCTCCTGTATCAATAAACACTATCAGAATGAAGACGTCAGAACAAGTGAAAATGTTCAATATGTTATAATAAAATAAATTACAAAAACCCCGTTGTACTGTGTTCATTAAATATCAAAGAACAAATTGTAATGATCATTATTCGCATATAAATGTCATTTTGAGGTTTTCTGTATGAATTAAATCACAAGGAAGCTTAAGACAATAACTGTAAACGTCTTTTTGCAAGAATGATTTGACGTTTCATAAATAGAAAAGATATACTGTCAGAAGAAAGAAAAAGATTTATTTAAAATTAGTATTAAGAACTTAAAGATAATCTAGAGCAACTGTTTCAAACTAAAATTTGGACATTTTTAGCTGGAGATACTGATTCATTTTATAGTTTCATTTTAGACCTTTTTTGTTTTGAGATTATGAAATGTAAAATGACTTTCATGATTATTTTAAAAGTAAAATGCAACAAAATAGCTGCTTGCAATATGGATATACCAACTATTTATGTGTATTAAAATATATAGGAAACATAAATAGTATTTTCTATTTTATTTTCTTTAGCTTTCATTTTAGGGTCGAATTCATTAATCTACGAGTGCTCTTCAAGGACATTATATTCATACAGAAATTAGAATACCATTAATCTAATCATTTTACGAAGTATTTTTTAATCCCTTCCGGTAAAATGACGAGTCTAGCTCGTCATTAGTTTTTCATTCCATACCGCACAATGACGAGCTACACTCGTCATACGATTAAAGTTACTGTTAAATATGATAATTAATTTAGTTTAAAATTTCTAGTGTACTGAATTTGGCAACACTTTTATCACTTGTGAAAATCACAAGTCACTATTGCATATTGTTTACTTAGAATTTCTTGGTACAATTCATTGCCAAATTAATGAGTCAGAATAAAAGAAAACCTACTAAAAATGCCGTGTGTGTTACAAGAATCAAATTAAAAGTGAGACTACTTGGCGGTGTAAACAATTAAGAATTCCTTTGCACTTTGTTTTGAAAAGTACCTCTAGCTTGAAAAATTAAATGGTTTTTCATGCACAGTTTTTCATTATTAAATCATACCGGAAGGGGTTAAGCAACTACTATGAGGCACAATGAATTCGTCTTGATGTCCTTTCCACTAAAAACATGTGAAAATTTGTTTTCTATGACAACCACGAATGTTGTTGAAACCACGTTTTGAGTTTTTATATATGTTTTGTTAATTTTGAAATGAGTCCATTTAGAGAAATTTGAGCCAAGGAAAAAGCTAGATATCACGTATTGCTAGATAAGGTTTGTTTGGAAGAAGTTGTGTGATGTCTATGTTGTCCTTATGTAAAACATGCAGTATGTAATCAGAAATAAGTTCTAACTCGTTATCAT
>CM063501.1:19840812-19870812 GCA_032207245.1 Pardosa pseudoannulata
TTACGTATATTAGTATAAGCAAAATTTCTTTCTTTCAAATTTTGTATTAATTGTCAGTTCTGATAAAATAAAATCTGATTACAATCGATAGCTTCGTAACAAAACTGCCAGAGAATGTTGAATATAATATTAAATGAAGGAGAATGGATTACAAGATCTAAATTAGAGCAAATTTACAATCAAGATTACATACCTGAGTATAAACAAAATTTATTTCTTTTAAATTTTGTATTAATTTTCAATTCTGAAAAAAAAAACTCATTACAAACGATAGCTTTGTAACAAAACTGCCAGAGAATGTTGAATATAATATTAAATGAAGGAGAATGGAATGCAAGATCTAAATTACAATAAATTTACAATCAAGATTACATATATGGGTATAAGCAAAGTTTACTTCTTTCAAATTTTGCATTAATTGTCAATCCTGAAAAAAAAAACTGATTATAATCGATTACTTTGTAACAAAACTGCCAGAGAATGTTGAATATAATATTAAATGAAGGAAAATGGAATACAAGATCTAAATTAGAATAAATTTACAATCAAGATTACATATATGAGTATAAGCAAAATTTATTTCTTTCAAATTTTGTATTAATTGTCAATTCTGAAAAAAATAGTGGTTACAATCGATCGCTTTGTAACAAAACTGCCAGAGAATGTTGAATATAATATTAATTTAAGAAGAATGGAATACAAGATATAAATTAGAATAAATTTACAATCAAATTACGTATATGAGTATAAGCAAAAATTATTTCTTTCAAATTTTGTATTAATTGTCAATTCTGAAAAAAAATAGATTACAATCGATCTCTTTGTAACAAAACTGCCAGAGAATGTTGAATATAATATTAAATGAAGGAAAATGGAATAAAAGATTTAAATTACAATACATTTACAATCAAGATTACATATACAATTATAAGCAAATTTTATTTCTTTCAAATTTTGTATTAATAGTCAGGTCTGAAAAAAACTGATCACAATCGATCGCTTTGTAACAAAACTGTCAGAGAGTGTTAATTATAATATTAAATGAAGTATAAATGTTTAGATCACAAAAAAATGAAATTGTTTTCGACAACTCAGTTTCCTTCATCCTAATTCAGGTAGCGAACCTCTATGAAATAGATAACCAAAATGCATTAAACCACTTCAAGTAATATAAAAATATATAATTAAATTATTTTAAAATACGTGCAGCAAGTCCTATTGGGTAATATGCTTTTACAGATAAAGGACACTTTGACTTTATTAGAATTTTATCACACAATCCACTTATTTGTTGCCCTTTTTATTTAGGGAATATCATATAGTTAGAGCAGCAATGCTCCCTATGCGGGGATAACATACAAATGCATCTAAGATTTACTCGAGAATCAAACCTATCGGATGGGACCACAAGATGCTAACCACTATATAATCGGGGTGGCAAATTGTTTTATATAAATCATCAATCGGTTTAAAATTATTGTAATTAAGAGACATTATATATAAACTTTTATTTTCTTAAAATCTTTTAAAAGTTTTTCTGTAAGCAAAGTTGGGCTTAATATTGCTTTAATCGTCTTGTGACCATGACATCAGAGATGTTGTCTTACATTTATGTTGAATTATCAAAGAAAGGAGAACTCTTTTATTTACTTACTATCCCTAACCAGTGGTAATAAGATAATAATTTAGAAAGTATATAAAGATTGTAAAGATTTCATATCAATCTATAATAACAAGCTAATTGCTTTAATCTTCTTGTAACCTTGACAACAAGTATGTTGTATTACATTTCTGTTGAGTTATCAAAGAAAGGAGAACTCTTTTATTTACTTACTATCTGTAATCAATGGTAATAAGATCAGAATTCAGAAAGTAAGTAAAGATTGTAAAGATTTTATATCAATCTATAATAACAAGCTAATTGCTTCAATCTTCTTGTAACCTTGACAACAAAGATGTTGTCTTACATTTCTGTTGGATTATCAAAGAAAGGAGAACACTTTTATTTACTTACTATCCATAATCAGTGGTAATAAGATAAGAATTAAGAAAGTAAGTAAAAATTAAGATATTTCATATTGATCTATAATAATAAGTTAACATAAATTAAAACGCATAATTAAAACCTAATGAGTTCTGTAAGATTGATAGTGTGCTATAAAAAAGAAATTGAAAAAAATATTCGTAAAATAATGTGCTTATTTTTGTTTTAAGCACATTGATTTTAGGTGTCTGTATGTTCAAAGTTACCTTCAGGACTTCAAAAAATCATTCTTTTTCTATTGTTTTAATATTCCATTTTATCTATTTTTTCTATGAGGCTACTCTATATTCTCATTATAATATGCTTATTTTTTAAAAGTACATTGATTTTAAGTGTATGTATGTTCAAAGTTATCCTCAGGATTTCAACAAATCATTCTTTTTCTATTGTTTTAATATTCCATTTTATCTATTTTGTCTATGAGGCTACTCTATATTCTCATTAAAATATGCTTATATTTTAAAAGTACATTGATTTTAAGTGTATGTATGTTCAAAGTTATCCTCAGGATTTCAACAAATCATTCTTTTTCTGTTGTTTTAATATTCCATTTTATCTATTTTGTCTATGAGGCTACTCTATATTCTCATTATAATATGTTTATTTTTTAAAAGTACATTGATTTTAAGTGTATGTGTGTTCAAAGTTATCCTCAGGATTTCAATATGCTTTCATATCCTATATCAATATATTTTCATATGCTTATTTTTTAAAAGTACATTAATTTTAGGTATATGTATGTTCAAAGTTATCCTCAGGATTTCATCAAATCATTCTTTTTCTATTGTTTTAATATTCCATTTTATCTATGAGGCTACTCTATATTCTCATTACAATATGCTTATATTTTAAAAGTACATTGATTTTAAGTGTATATATGTTCAAAGTTATCCTCAGGATTTCAACAAATCATTCTTTTTCTATTTTTTAGCATTCCTTTTTATCTATTATATTAGTGAGTCTACTCTCTAAAGTTAATTTTTGTAAATGCTTGAATATTCTTTGAACAATTATTAAGCTTATAGAAAAAAAAAGAAAGTGAAATCTTCGTTGAAGTTTATTAATACTAGATTTTTATATACATATCACCATGGTAAAATTTATATCCAAGTAGTTCTTAATAAAGACCTGTAGAGCAAAGCCGTCTTTTAAAAAAACTTTATAAAAAAAAACTTGGGTGTATTATATTAAACATATATTTTAAATTGAAATTTTAAATAAATGCCATTATTCATCACTCCTTGTAACAAATCCTCTTAAAATAATACTTCTAAATCTCAAAAGTCGACTATCCCTGACAATCCAATATTTCAAATAAATCTTTCCATAGGCCGCTCCTGCCCTTTCCAATAATCTTACCCCTGCTTAACATTTCAATCCCAATTTAAAATGCGAAACTCAGCTAGATATATATATTCTTCTTTTTAAATCAGGTATCTAAAATCAAACCCGATGATCATCTCCTGTTCTGCAATGCAGGGGTGGAGGAGTGATACTTAATTGGCCCCACGCGCACGAGAAGGATTTTAACCTCCCCTTTCTTTCTGTAGGAATCCCCTTCTCTTTACGGGCTGATTCCTAGTCCCTAGTGATGTCCTAGAATCTATTTGCTTCCTATTACACGAAACTCCTAGAGAATTTTTTTAACGTCCGACGGGGAACATTCGAATCACTCTGACACGTGTTTGTCTTTTAGTGATACAGAGTATAAACATAATTGTGCAACTTACTCATAGAATCATAAAGCTTTTATGAAATGGTTTGCTACATATTCTGTTTTTTATTATTAATTTATGTCTTCCCTCATTTTTAATAATAAGCTCAACTTTCATGCTTATGTTTTTGTAGATTGTTCCTTTATAAGCATAAGATTGAGGCTTATGTTACTGTTGATTACACCTCTGCACAAACGCCGAATGATGGCCGAATGGTTAGGGTGCTGGCCTTCGGAACCGGAGTTCGTGGGTTCAAATCCCATTATGGCATGGATGTTCGTAGCCTTTCGGAATCGGCGTTAAGCAGTAGGTCCCGAACTCATTAGCAATCTTGTTGCAAACAGTAGACCGTAGCACTCCAAAACAAGAAAAAAAAACGAACCTTTTCATAAACTATTTGTGTTGTTTTCTGGTATATTAGTGTTTACAAAATGAGAATTTTGAGAATATTGCTTTTTATTTCTAGGTATATATTTTCAAATTCCATAAACGTTGCGTTTTTAATCCTAAAAAAGAAAAAAACTTTTGAAGTAGCAGAAAAATGTATGTTATGTAATTGATCGATAAATCACTACTAAATATCAAAGTATTCATTTAAAAAGATTAGACAGTAAAGAATCTAAATAAATTGAATAGAATAATTTCAATTAATAATTCACTTCGATGTCTCATTTAAATAGTCTATAAAACAAAGTGTTTTTATTTATTATATAGAGCCAGAAACAATCCTTTATATTTGTTAATATTTACATTTTTAAGCAATAATACTGATCAAATTTTTTATGTATTAACTTTATTAACGTAATATTAGGCTTTATGTATAACATGATTGTTACTAAATAGATGGTGTTGTTCTACCCTAACAGTCACTGAATACCTGTATTTTCGAATAAAGAAAAAAGTGAAAAATTATTAAATAAAAGGAGAATTTCAGTTCGGGATTTTTAGAAGAGTCGCCGAAAATACAGTTCATATTAGTCCAAATAAATTGAGAAAAGCAATGATTTTTAATACATTAATGTTTAGAATTTTTGGTTTATTCAAAGTGTTTGTAATAAAAATTAATAAATATTATCAAAGTAACAAAAATACTACAATTACTAAAATAAATACTTGAATTTGAATAGCGCCAGAAAAAATCCGTTATATTTATTAATTTTTACATTTTTAAGCAATAATATTAATTAACTTTATTTCTTAATATAATCCTTTATTTAAACCATGATTGTTACTAACTAGTTGGTGTTGTTCTAGCCTAACAGTCACTGAAAATCTGTATTACCGTATAAACAACAGGATGAAAAAATTATTAAATATGAAGATGATTTCAGGTTGTGATTTTTAGATTGGTCGCTGAAAAAAAAGTTCATATTATCCAAATAAATAGAGAAAATCAATGATTTAAAATAGATTAATATTTTGAAGTTTTGGTTTATTCAAAGTGTTTGTAATAAACATTAATAAGTATTATCAAAGTAACAAAAATATTACAATTACTAAAATAAATATTTCAGTTTGAGTAGGGCCAGAAACAATCTTTTATATTTATTAAATTTTACATTCTTAAGCAATAATATTGATTAACTTTATTTCTTAATATCGGGCTTTATTTATACTATGATTGTTACTAACTAGTTAGTGCTGATCTATCCTAATATTCATTGAAAATCTGTATTTTTGTATAAAGAACAAGATGAAAAATTACTAAATGTAAGGATGATTTCAGGTCAGGATTTTCATAAGAGTCGATGAAAATGTCGATGAAAAGTCACTGAAAATCTGTATTTTCGTATAAACAACAGGATGGAAAAATTACTAAATATAATGATGATTTCAGGTTCTGATTTTTAGATGGGTCGCTGAAAAAAAAGTTCATATTATCCAAATAAATCGAGAAAATCAATGATTTACAATAGATTAATATTTTGAAGTTTTGGTTTACTCAAAGTGTTTGTAATAAACATTAATAAGCATTATCAAATTAACAAAAATACTGCAATTACTAAAATAAATATTTCAGTTTGAATAGAGCCAGAAATAATCCTTTATATTTATTAATTTTTACATTAAGCAATAATATTGATTAACTTTATTTTTTAATATCGGGCTTTATTTATACTATGATTGTTACTAACTAGTTAGTGTTGATGTATCCTAATAGTCACTGAAAATCTGTATTTAATTTTATATTTTTAAGCAATAATATTGATTAACTTTATTTCTTAATATTGGGCTTTATTTGTACTTTGATTGTTACTAACTAGTTAGCGTTGATGTATCCTAATAGTCACTGAGAATATGTATTTCTGTATAAAGAACAGAATGAAAAAGTTAGTAAATATAAGGAGAATTTCAGGTCATTATTTTTAGAAGAGTAGCTGATAAAACAGTTTATATTATTCCTAATAAACTGAGAAAATCAATGATTTATAATACATTAATATGTAGAAGTTTTTGTTTACTCAAAGTGTTTGTAATAAACATTAATAATTATTATCAAAGCAACAAAAATACTGTAATTTCTAAAATAAATATTGTTTATTCCATATGAAAAACTAAAAATCAGATAGAATTCGAAATGCAAATAACCGGATTGTTTTCTGACCGACTAATATATGGTTAGTTGTATTGAACCTTATCCACTGGGAAGTGTAACACACAAGACTAATAATTTATATCAGTAACGGGCTTTCCGTTTGAATAGCGCCAGAAACAATAATTTATATTTATTAATTTTTACAGTTTTAATCAATAATATTGATTTATTTATTAATTTTCTTTATTTTTTAATATCGTCCTTTGTTTAAACCATGGTTTTTACTATGTAAGTTGTGTTGTTCTACCCTAAGAGTCACTGAAAATCTGTGTTTTCGAGGATGAAAAAATTACTAAATATAAGGATGATTTCAGGTCACGATTTTTAGAAAAGTCCCTGAAAAAGCAGTTCATATTAGTCCAAATAAAGTGAAAAAAGTCAATGATTTATAATATATTAATATATAGAATTTTTGGTTTATTTGAAGTGTTTATAATAAATATTAATAAGTATTATCAAAGCAACAAAAATATATAATTACGGTAATAAATATTGTTTATTCCACATAAATTTAAAAAAATCAGAAAGAATTCAAAATTCACATTACCCGATTGCTTTCTGACCGACTCACATATAATTAGTTATATTGTACCTTATCCATTGGGAAGTATAACACACAAGACTTTCACAATTTATGTCATTAGTAACAGGATTTCATTTTGAATATCACCAGAAACAATAATTTATATTTATTAATTTTTAAATTTTTAAGCAATAATATTTATTAACATTATTTTTTAATATCGTCCTTTATTTAAACCATGAATGTTACTAACTAGATTGTGTTGTTCTAAACTAACAGTCACTAAATATCTGTATTTTCGTATAAAGAAGAGGATGTAAAAATTACTAAATATAAGGAAGATTTCAGGTCGTGATTTTCATAATCGTCGCAGTAAAAACAGTTCATATTAGTCCAAATAATGTGAGAAATGCAATGATTTATACTACATTAATATTTAGAATTTTTGGATTACTCAGTGTTTAGAATAAACATTAATAATTATTATCAAAGCAACAAAAATATACAATTAATGAAATAAATATTGTTTATTCCATATACATTTTTTAAAAATCAGAAAGAATTCAAAATGTACATAACACGATTGCTTTCTGACCGACACATATATAGTTAAATATATATGAACCTTATCCATTATGATGTGTAACACACATGACTTTCACAATTTATATCAGCGGTAACAGGATTTCAGTTTGAATAGCGCCAGAAGCAATCCATTATATTTATTAATTTTTACATTTTTAGGCAATAATATTAACTTTATTTCTTAGTATGATCCTTTATTTAAACCATGATTGTTACTAACTAGTTGGCGTTGTTCTAGCCTAACAGTCACTGAAAATCTATATTTTCGTATAAACAACAGGATGGAAAAATTAATAAATATGAAGATGATTTCAGGTCACGATTTTTAGAAGAGTTGCTGAAAAAAAAAGTCATATTAGTCCAAATAAAGTGAGAAAAGCAATGATTTGTAATATATTTAGAATTTTTTTATTACTCAGTGTTTATAATAAACATTAATAATTGTATGGTTGATTGTATTGAACCTTATCTATTATTCTGCTTTCCTATCTATTTCTATGCTTAGAGGAGCATTCATATTAGTCCAAATAAAGTAATTAAATCAATGGTTTATAATACATTAATATTTTGAACTTTTGGTTTATTCAAAGTGTTTGTAATAAACATTAATAATTATTATGAAAAAACAAAAATATTTCAATTACTAAAATAAATATTGTTTATTCCATATAAATTTTAAAAAATCAGAGAGAATTCAAAATGCACATAAGTCGATTGATTGCTGATCGACTCATATATATTTAGTTATATTGAACCTTATCCATTGGGAAGTGTAACACACAAGACTTTTCCAATTTATATCACTGGTAACGGGATTTCATTTTGAATACCGCCCCTTTATTTCAGATCTTGCTCCTTATGTTCATGTTTTTGTCTTTATCCCCTGTTTTGACGCATTCCCTCAGCTCTCCATTCGTACAACCCCCCCACCCACACCTCTCAACCATACTGGCTGCTGCTACCTTTTGCATTTTATGTCTTCTAGATTTTTCAATTAGCAGCAGATCGATGGGAAAAGACAGAAACAGCAAAAATGTCTCGAGAGCTGCGAGAATCTGACATCTTTACTTTGGAGTTGCAATGACATTTTCAAAAGCAATAGCATTCGAGCGAGAAAGATAAAGCTCTTAATTTATTTTCTTCAATTTAGTTTGCTTAAGGGACGCATTATTAGCTCTCAGCGTGAAATGGAAAATATTTTGAGATCAGAAGAATAGAATGATGCTTAGCAGAGCGTTTCTGATGGTGGTAGGGAGCCGGGCTTATCTGCAGCTCTAGACTTGCGTGACGGATCATTTTTATTTGTGCATTATGCGAAGTGTACTGGCGACCAAATAAAACAACGATTTTGTGTTTGCTTCCGAAATTTGATGTTTGGAACTTGTAATCGGATCACGACTTAGTCGGCATTTCTGTCACAAATCGAATTATTTCTTTTATTATTCTAACATAACGTGATAACGTATTAAAGTTAACTAATTATTTCGTTTACACTTACGTTCATTTAGCTTGATGTGTGAGGGACTTTAGAGTAGTGTTTTATGCGTTTTGGCATGGAAAGCTATTTATTACTTCACATTCTTTAAATAAGATACGTAGACTCCAATCTAATATTCTTAAAAGAACTATTCAGTAATGCTTACAGATTAATAAGTACAGATATATGGTAATCTAAATTAATAATAAATTGATCTAAATATTCTGTGATGTCTGTTAGGTATGTCTATTAATAAAAGAAAAATGTGACTACAAAAATTAAATAACAGATAAATTGAAGTGTTAACGTATAGGACGTTAGAATAGTGATATATGTATTTTAGCACACATTCTTTAAATAAGATAAGTAGACTCAAATCTAATTTTCTTAAAAGAACTATACAGTAATGCGTACAGATTAATAAGTACAGATATACCGTGATATAAATTAATAATAAGTTTTCTCTAAAGATACTGCTATCTGTGTTAGGTATGTCTATTAATAAAAGAAAAATGTGACTACAAAAAATAAATAACAGATAAATTGAAGTGTTAACGTATAGGACGTTAAAATAGTGATTTATGCATTTTAGCATGAAAAGCTATTCATTACTTCACATTCTTTAAATAAGATAAGTAGACTCAAATCTAATTTTCTTAATAGAACTATACAGTAATGCGTACAGATTAATAAGTACAGATATACCGTGATCTAAATTAATAATAAATTGATCTAAAAATTCTGCGATCTCTGTTAAGTATGTCTATTAATAAAAGAAAAATGTGACTACAAAAAAATAAATAACAGATAAATTCAAATGTTAACGTATTTCAGGTTAACTAATTAGTGATATATGTATTTAGCTTGATATCTTTAGATACGTTAATGGATATTTTATGTTACCTTTAAACCTTTCAAAATTCATTTTTTTCACTTTTAATAAAACTTCTAGACATTTCTGAATTGTTTAAAATAAAACCCATTGAAATAATGAATTAAATATTCAATCTAGAGTTTATTTTTGATATTGTTTAAAAATAAATAGGTGAAAAAATCGCCTAATAATCATGTTAAAAAATTATTAATAAAGCAGCTATTATGTTTCTTGTATGCTAGCATAGTCAGTCAGATAATTAAAAAAAAAAATTTAAACAAGCCCTCATTTTCTAGTTAATATATAATAGTTTTCTTTAAGGAAACAAAGTAAATTCTACTGAACTAATTAAATAAAAAGAGATCCAGATTAAAATCTCATACATTTCCGATAAATTTAAAACAGATACAATACGATGAAAAATTAGAAAAAAATTATAAAATTTGTATTTAAAGCTGCTTAAATGATTTTTTCCTTAAATGATAACTTAAATATAGTTTATCTTTAATATTCAAGTTCAAAACTCAATTTTTTTTTGATATTCACTATAAATTCAGTAGGTTAGTAATATTTTATTAAAAACTATATATTATCAAATACATATACACGATAAATTATTAACATAATATAATACACTACATTATTAAAGTAAATAAGACGTAAGTATTAACGTAACAATTAATGTATTGAAATAAAAAAACAAAAAAAATTACAATTTTAATTCAGTTGTAATACTAGAAAATTTTAAATTATTAGGTAAACTGCAGAAGTAGCAAATTATTTCCTTTTTTATTATAGTAACAAGTTTATAATTCTAAGAAATAATAACACAGAAATACACCTATGACCTATTTAAAGTTTATCATGCAAATTAATCAGATACAAATGTTAAATTTCAGATTTTGATTTATTAAGAAAAAATTAGATGTTTCACAAAGATTTGAATTCTGTAAATTTAAGATTCCTACTGACAATTTTATGTTAATTTGTTATTAAAGGACATATTTACTAAAAAAATTAAATGTAATAAAACCTTAAACATTATTTGTCTACTAAATCATAGCTATATGAGTTGATAAATTTTCATATATTTTTTTACTAAGATATTAAAGATTTATTTTAAATGTTTATATATATTTGAGTTATATTCATTTCCTTCTAATATAAAGAATAAATTTACAAGTTTTGCAAGTTAAATAGAAAGTGAATTCATTTTAAAGATTTTGTCTAGACAAAATGTCTGGCGCCGTTGACTCATCCTACGTGAGGCTAGTTCAGTAACAGAACATTGTTTCGTTTAATTGCTAATGATTATAGAATAATTACAACATGGATAAATTTTGGTCACTACAATAATTTATGAGATGCTAATGATTCTTTACACAGAATGCTTAATACATTCTAACTAATTACAACTATGTTGAGATATTACACATTGTATGCGGGACAAGTACTAGTACGTTTTCTGACGATCGATACTTGAGCGCGGGACACGTACTAGTGGGGGTTAGTGTAACAACATGGTTTGTTCGTGGGTACAAAAATAACGGTATATACACTAAAACGAAGCCGAATGTTCTTGTCTACTACATAGATTCTCGAAAACTAGACTAATAAAAAACTAGTTTTTACATCAGTATGCGGAAACATAACTAGAAAAAATTAAAACTATATATTGCTATTTCTATTTAATTTTTCATATTTACGATACTATTATAAATTTATGAACTAAAAAATATATTTTTTGTTTACAAAAATCTTAGTTGTTATTTATATATTTGTTTATATATTTCAATATAAAATACGAAAAGTTGGTTAAAAAATTAAATAATTTTCGATCTATTGAGATTTAACTGAATAACAAAATTTACGCTCAAAACGCACGCTCCCGGTACAGTTCCGCTGAGAAATGTAACTGCACACAATGTGTTAAATAATCTCTGCCTTATATAAGTCCTCCTTTAGATATGAATATCATAGTTCTTCTGTATTCAATGTCAAAATGATTTTCATTTCCTCATTAACTTATGTATCAGAAAATCCTTGCTGTACCCCGTATATGTTTTTCATTTAAAGCATAATATTTTGTTTTACGAAGGATGCATATACTTTTATTATACCCATGTCTTTCTATTAAACTATAGCACAATAACCATATCAATTTAAATAAAGAATAAGCGAATTAACATGATGTAAAATGCCAATTAACTGAAAGAATATAATTTAAACACTAGATAAGACTATTACATTACAATTTTGTATTAATTAGCAGTGTGGATAAAATTTTGCTGTCTAGTGCTAATTATTCTATCATTAGTGTTAAAATGAATGTAGTGCGGAAGTAAAATTTTAAGGGTTTAATTTATTCGTGAGCATTAATCTGAGAAATAAGATTTTGAAAGAGTAAAAACTAATTAATTTAAATTATTTTTTTAAGATTGTTTGGCATTTTTTAGTTTATAAGTTCTGATTATCAACAGTAAATATATTCAAAAGAAATTATAGCTCATAGTTTCTTGTGAATTATAAGTCACACTGTGAAGATCATTTAGGTACTAATGAGCAAAGAAGAAATTGCATGTAATCACGAGGAAAAGCACAATCTTTCTTATTAATTAGTAAAATGATCTCGTTAGGTAAGACTTTATTTTGGTAAATAAACAATGGATTAGTTTATTTGCCTTAATGTAAAATTGTTCCTACTCTAATTAGTGGGATACTAATAATATTGAAATAAAATTTTATTTTGTAGGATTCCCAATTGAAAGTGAATGAAAATTAAAATTATCAGGCAAATAAGGATGCTTACTTTCGTATTTAATTTACCAATGGTTTGGTCTAGAATTATGTCAATATAGATCGGTTGTATTTTGCTATAATTAATATTAAAGACGATATAAAGGAAACTTGGATTATTAATGGATTTGAAGTAACAACAGGAATGTACTACACAACGGCATATTAAAATGACGTTTTCTTTATTATTAATTATAGAAAAATGCCACTGATCTATATTACAATATGCAAATATATTAGTGAGAAGAGAAGATAAGGAAAAATGCTAAAAAAATAAATAAAATAAATAAAAAGTAAGAGAAGCACTCCACGTGCTACATCTGAAAAAAAAATTTCCAAAGTTTAAGAGCACGCTGCATTCTTTTCCTTTCTTCTCAAGTATCCAGCAACTCTGTATTTTTTCCATTATCCTGTGCTTAATGCTTCCGTTGTTCCATTGTCCTGTGAGCTATGCGTTCTTTCCCGGCTCTGTCCATATTGACCAGAACTCCAGGCATGGTCCTAAATCGCTCCTTGCTACCAATCACAACTACTTAAACTTGGTAGAGTTTAAGTACAGTCTTTTCCACTGGCCACACCACATGTTTCCTGGAGTGGCGAAAATATACGTGGGAATGCACAAGACAATGGGTGAGTGTGGCGTGTAGATCAGTTTCGCAAACCTTATGTAAAACGTAGGCTGCACTCTCACAAGTATATTAAGTTATTTAAAAATATTTATAATCCTTGTTAGAACAAAACAGAAATACAATGATACTTTGGGGAAATTCTTCGTTTTGAAGTAATAAATCAGATTTTTGAAAATGAATAAATTTTTGGAATTATTAAGTGAAAAATTAAGTGAATAAATGATTTTACTGAATAAAAAACTAATGGAAACATTTGATTTGAATGAACTGGGAAAGAAGTATTCATGTTTTCTTTCTTTTCCAATTCGATTGCATTACATGATCCCCTGCACTCTCGCTATCTCCCTTTCAGTTTCCCCTTTCCCTATAAGTGTAGGTTCTCGTACAAGTACTTCTATGAATCCTTATCATACAAAATGGAAGTCAAATATCTTTTTATGGCTTTCGTTGATTTTTTCATTATTTTGCAATCAATTCTGGCATGATCATTAAAGCCTAAAGAGATCAGAGATGGTTTAACTTATGATGGTCCTATTAAAATGCAGATTCTTGGTAGTGGCTTCAAAGTATTGTTACGAATTTGTTAGCGAGCCTTAAATTTAACATGGGACTCTATGGGTATTTCACCAAATTGGCGAGATACCGGCTCGTTGGCAACAGTTTTGAAAACTTATTTTTGTCGCCAAGTTCGTCGCCAAATATCGCTAACTGTCACCAAATGTTGCCAAGTGGGCGATACTTTACAACTTCCGGTTCCGGTTTCTGGTATAATCTGGAATGTTCGACCAGTTTCTTTGAACCTATATAAGGCAGGCTGAGTCCCAAAACGAGAGTCGTCGTTAAGTAGATTTCTCGGTTTACAGAGTACGCAAGGGGGGTTGTGTTTTACAGGTGCTTCCGTTTTGTTTCATGCCAAAAGAGGTACGGAAGCCCATTGCATTCTGCTCGAGTTGATTGTCGTAGATTTTCGTTTCCAGAAGATTTTGTAAGCTTGGTACGAGTGTGAAGTACCTTAACCTCGATGCCTTTCTGACGCTGTATTTTCCAACTGATTGCCAATAAATTGTTGTTTTCGTGCTGTCTTACTTAAAGTCCATTCAATCCCCGAAAACAGCTTTGAAGCTCGTAACATTATCTTCATTTACAAGACGGATACATGATAACGAAATATATAGATCAGATATCTATTTCCCTAAAAGACTGAAATATGACAGACGAACAAAGTACCTGAATGATGCCTTAAACTTTTGATGTTCATCAAAGTATCGTGATGTTTTTGGGCATGTAAGATTTCTACTGTGGAAATGTTTCAACAAGAACTACAAGAACTGTATAACATTATACAACAAGAACGTCAGACTTAACAAAAGTTGTCCAGTTCCCTACATATGAAAATATGCGTTCCCATTTCAGAGGTATAGATAATAAATATTAAATTAAGAGGTTAATATAAGTGGCTTTGTTTAATTATTCCAAGTGCTTCTAAAAAGCTTGTCTAAAGCTTACGAAGTAACTGATTGAATACTACAAAAACAGAGTTAGTTACTCTAAAATATTAAAAGATTACATGGGGGTTATATTAGCTAACTTCACTATTTAAAGACCGAAAATGATAACAAATAATAAGCTATTTATTTTCCAGTTAGTAAAACAAAATGGGAAATCATATATATACAAAGATATTTTTCTTTTATTAATGAATATTAAGTAATTTTATTTTAAAATTAGTAAAAATGAAAGATAAATTCAACAGAACTAAATGCACTTTTTTCCTTTTTTTTCATTATCATCTTATCAAATCTGCGTTTCTAATATATTTGACTAAAGTGTACTACTTTTCTAATAGAATACTGAAAAAAGAGTCATGTGTGGTTTATAGTAGTTAACCTTGCTATTTGAAGAGTAACAGTGTTAGTTAAAGTACATCTTAAATAATTTTATATTCGAACTAATGAAAATAAATGAGAAATCATATGTAAGCAAAAACTTTTTTTTCTTTTAATTATTCTCATGTAATCAACAACATAATGTATTCTTCTCTAACTACTAAATTAATATAATTTGCTACGAAAGTTATTAATTTCAATTGCTTAAATTTGTATTTTTGACAAGTTATTAATAATAGTATCTTCATTTACAAGAAGGATACATGATAATCAAATATATAGATCAGATATCTTTCCCTATAAGACTGAAATATGACAGAAGAACAAAAAAACCTGAATGTAGTATTAAACGTTTGGTGCTTATCAAAATATCGCGATGTTTTTTGATCATGTAAAATTTCTATTGTTGAAATACTTCAACAAGAACTACAAGAACTATATAACATTAGACAACAAGAACTTCAGACTTAATAGAAGTTGTCCAGATCCATCTATTTAAAAATATGTGTATCCATTACTGAGGTATAGTAAGTAGAGGTATAGTGTTTGTTGATATTCACCAGTGATTTTGTTTAATTATTCCCCAAATACTCCCCAAAAGCTTGTCTAATCATTACGAATTAACTGATTAAATATTACAAAAATGTCAAACATGAGTTAGTTACTCTAAAATTTTACAAGATAATTAGCTAACTTCGCAATTTGAAGACCAAAAGTGCTAAACCAAAACTCTAAAACTTTTTCACTTTAATTTGTGGTTTATAGTTGTTAACCTCACTATTTGAAGAGTAACAGTGTTAGTTAAAACATGTCCTAAATAGTTTCATTTTTGAATTAGTGAAGTAAATGAGAAATCAAACTTAAGGAAATATTTTATTTTTTTTAATTATTCTCATGTAATCAATAATATAATATATTTTCCTCCAACGTCTAAACTAATATAATTTGCTACAAAAGTTATTAAGTTCACTTGTTTAAATTTGTATTTTTGACAAGTTAATTAAATGGTTCTAATAATTATAGATGAACAAAGTTCAAGAATATTATGCAGGATAATTATTTATTAAAGTATATTCTCAGCAAAATTATTTTCTTATTAGTAAAAATAAATGGTTAATTTAATAGAACCACTTACACTATTTTCTTTTTATTATTATTATCTAATTAAATATGCATTTCTTGAATTTTCAACAGGAAAAGATGGAATATTATTTTGAAACAAGAAACCCAGCTGAGCCCCCTACCCCTTCCTTTCTCCTCTAGCTTATATCACTTGAACGCGCATAAAATACTACAGTTATATTCATGGCACATTAAGTTTAATCCACCCTTTAGGACCTATCTTCACCTTATTAAGATGAAATGTGGGCATCAGCGGGAAATTTTTAATGGAAGTTTCATTTTGCTACTTGCTGAAAAATCCTCACCACCCCTTTTAATGCGCACCGTTCATCTTTCATAAGCCACGGGTCTCCAGAGTCGTGTTTATGAATTGGATATACTCCGCACGCCACGGCCCGTTAAGCAATAAACGGGCTGAGTAAAGAGAGAGAAAATGGACGCGCACACAAAACAGAAAGCGCGTCGTTAAGGAGCAAAAAGTAGAAACGAATCGCTGCATTTCGATGCATTAGATTTTGTGGGTTATGCATTACTTTGTTTCTTTAACTATAAATTTATTAATTCTCTTAATGGAACCTAATGAACGGAAAGCTGCCATTTAATGAGCTTGAGATTTGTAATCGGTCAAGAATGTTTAATGTTGATTTTATTTTCTTTTGTTTGATTATTCTATTTTAGCTGTAAAAAAGAGGTTATGATAGAATAAGAATATCTCTATCTCTAATATCTGTTTATATATATAATATATATATATATAATTATATATATATATATGAATGTATATGTATATCTACATATATGTATATATATATATATAATAAAATATATATATATATATATATATATTTATATATATAATATATATATATATATATATATATATATATATATATATTTATATATAATATATATATATATATATACATACATATATATTATATTATATTTATATGTATGCATACATATACATATACAATATATATACATATATATATATATATAAATATATATATATATATATATATATAAATATATATATATATATATGTAATATATATGCATAATATATATAAAAATAAATATGATATAATATGTATATATATGCATATATATATATATATATATATATATATATATATATATATATATGTATATATATATGCATATATATATATAAATAAATATATATATATGTATATATATGCATATATATATATATATATATATATATATATATATATATATATATATATAATATATATATATTTATATAATATATATATGTTATATATATATGTATATATATATGCATATATATATATTATATATATATATATATATATATATATATATATATATATATATATATATATATATATATATATGTATATATATGTTATGTATGCATACATATTATATACAATATATATTATATATATATATATATAAATAAATATATATATAAAATATATATATATATATATATATATATATATATATAAATATATATATATATATATATATATATATATATATATATATATATATATATGTATATGTATATATCTATATATATCTATATATGTATATATATGTATATGTATGTATATGTATATATATGTATATGTATATATCTATATATATATATATATATATATATATATATATATATATATAACACACATATATATATATAAATGCAAATAATATGTATATATTTTATATATATGCATATATATATATATGTTAATATATATATAATATGTAAAGTATATATATATGTATATATGTATATGTATATATATAATATATATATATATATATATATATATATATATTATATATACACACACATATATATATATATGCAAATATATATGTATATATATTTATATATATATATATATTATATAATATATATATATATATATTTATAATATATATATAATATAAATACATATATATATATATATATATATATATATAAATATATATACATTTATATATATATGTGTGTATAATGTATATATATATATACATATATATATATATATATATATATATATATAATATATATATATAGATATATATATATATATATATATATATATATATATATATATATAATATATATATATATATAGATATATATAAATATATATATATATAATATATAAAATATAAGATAATAAATGTTATAAAATAAATAAATAATATATAATAAAACAATAGAAAATAATATAATATATATAATATAATAAAATATATATATAAAAATAGAAATATATATATATATATATATATATAAAAATATTTGATTAGAAGAAGATTATTTAGTAAATATTTAGAATAAAAAATCCAAATATAGAAATAGAAATCCGCAGATACGGCCCGTTAAGAGGTCCAAGTAAAGAGAGAGAAAATACAGTAAGATAAAAATTGGTAAAGGACGTATCGTTTATATAATTTTTGTACTTCGATAATTATGATAGGATTATTTGATCTACGAAAAATTTTGTTGGATGTGTATTATTATTATTTTTTTTTATAAATTGATTAGTCTTTCCCTTTTCGCTGTGTCAAAATGACGGGGTGAAATTTTATCCTTTATTTCTCCTGCCCGTGATATTTCAGGGCTTGAGTGTTCCAAAGTATCACACCAAAAATATTAAAATATTCTATTTCTTATGGTTTTATTCAAGTTTATTTCTCTATCTATTCACCAGACAGATGGCAATACCAGACGATTTGTAATATGTTAGATGAAACTATCTTGAACTCTTACCTTATTTACAAAAGAGAAGGTCGAAAAACATCCCATTTGATGTTCCATTTATTTTTAAAAGATGAACTTTATTGAAAAGTTTTCAGTATTAGACAACATTGCTAAAAGAGGCTTGCCAAGTTTAGATAATAACACTAACTATTTGATTCAAAATCATTTTATTAGAAAGATTTAATCATGTTTTTTCTCAATCTATACACTAGACAGTTGTCAGTACCAGACTATTTGTAATGCGTTAGATCAAACTATTTTGAACTCGTACTTTATTTACAAAAAACAAGGTGTCAAAAATCCCATTTGATGTTCTGTTTATTTTTAGAAGAAGAACTTTATTGAAAAGCGTTCGATATCAGTTACCATTGCTAAAAGAGGCTGGCCAAGTTTAGATAATAACACTAAATATTTGATTGAAAATCATTTCATTAGAAAATTTTAATCATGTTTTTTTTCTCAATCTATACACCAGACAGATTGAAGTACCAGACTATTTGTAATGTGTTAGATCAAACTATCTTGAACTCTTACCTTATTTACAAACAACAAGGGCGAAAAAAATCCCATTTTTATTTTTAAAAGATGAACTTTATTGAAAAGTGTTCAGTATTAGATACCATTGCTAAAAGAGGCAGGCCAAATTTAGATAATAAACTGTTTGATTGAAACTCATTTTATTAGAGAGATATCTCCAATTGACAAGAGATGGTAACCATCAAGAAAATGCAAACTTTGTTGTTCCAGAAGACGTGAAAACAATAAGAAGTTCAGGAAGAAAAGTTGGTACTGCTGTCTAGATTGTGTGATGTCGGACTTTGTATCTCATACTTTGAAATTTATCACACAAGAAATATTTACTAATATTTATTTATATTATACGTAAGTGTGATAAAATTCTTTTTTCAATATTTAAAACAAATATACAAGAAATTTTTTTATACTTCAACAGATAATTTTTATACAAGAAATGCATGAAATAAAAATGAAAATCCAAAATTAAATTTTTATCACTACCAAAATTATATACTTCGAGGAAAAATTATTTGGTTTTGTAGAAAATAACATGCCTAATATTGGTGTTGATAAAAAAAAAAACATCATTGTTTACATGTAACAGTGTACATTATTAAAAGCTTGAAAGGTTTTTCTGCATTAAAATTGACATTTTTTAATGCCTGCTTTCTATTTCTTTCTCTCTAACTTCGATGTATGAAGAAAGGCATACATAGGGTAAAATTTAAGCAAGTTCATTAACATTTTTATATCATTGAAATCGGGTTAAATTTAAAATAATGATTTCATATTGAACGTTATAAAATTTTATAGATTTTAAAAATATCAATAAAAATTCTGATATATTTCGAAAACCATTTTTAAAATTTTGTATATTTTAGGATTGTTAAGAAATTACTTATATTCTTTTCTTTTTTTCTTCTTTTTTTAGTTTATTGTAATATAAAAGACATCCTATTAAACTCAATTGAGATTTTCAACCAGTCCTATATTCAGGAATATCTTTAAAATTTATTAAATAAGTTAAGTATCTTTAGATAGGATATTAAGTAATAATGAAAAGACCGAATGTACAGCTATTGATTGCTTTTATTAACTAATATACGTCAAATTAAGGGTTACTATTGAAATCAAATGCTTACTTACGTGCTAAAATTACTAAAGTTTTTAAAACTTAATGCATTTTTTGTGTATATAGACAGTATTTAAAATCAATATTCAATTGACATATGACTAGTTATTAATATAAATATGCAAAAGAAAGATTTGTGTTATAATATACAGTACAAATTTACAATCTAAAATTTAAATTTCCTACTTACCTCTCCTATTAAATTATATAACAAAATAGGTACATTCGATCTCCAAAAACAGGATATCATATCTACAATAATCAATTCTTCGAAATCTAAATATATTTGAGCACACCAAGATTACTATTTTCAATTATATCTGCATTACAATGGGCTCGGATATCGCATGCCGAGCGATACCTCCCGGACATGCACAAACAAAGCCTTTTCGATACTAAAATCCACTAAATTTTACACTTCAAACTTCTGTACCCACTTAACAAAAGCTACAGAACCCACACCCTTCATAACCCCTATTGACACAAAAAGAATCTCATTTCCCTCCCGTGCAGTCGCAGCAAAAGAACTCACGGTGTGCTAGCCACATGTCCCCTTCTGGGAGAGAGCAGGCCGCAATACGTGCAGCGAGCATTTGGACCGATTTTGCATTTGGAGAGCAATGCAAACAGCATGCACGGCAAAAACCAATAACAGGAATGGAGTATAATATCCTTATGAGTGTAAGCCAATTTGGTAGATTTATACAGACAGAGATGGCGCGCTCGCAGAGGAAAAGAGCTGCACTATTCCGAGTTTTGTTATTATTTTTTTATTCCGGAATATTTCTATTTTAATTTTTAAAGATCCAAAGAAATGGGTGAAAAACCAAGAGGAAAAAAGGATCAACATAAGTTATTTCATGCAAAAAATTATGCTATGATACTGAGAAAGTAATATTATGCTACTGTATGAGTTATAGAATGAATTTATGGAATATGTTTTTCATTTAGTTAAAGGGAATATAGTACTTTATGTGTCTTTAAATTTTAAATTTCATTCTAAAATAAAATGTTCTTATCTGTTAATAGTTAATAATCTGTTAATAGTTATTACAAGTTTTTTAATAAAATTCTAGCTTTAAAAAATTATTTCGTTTTAAGTAATGATCAAATCAAATCATTAGTCATCTAATTTTTTAAAATATTTAAAATATTTAAAATTATTATAAAACATTTTTTAAAATATTTATCATGTTATTATAAACTAAATATAAAATTTATTATAAACTAACGATATAGATATAATTGTGGTTCATAGGCTAAAAATAATAATTAGCTTCTATTTAATTTTATAAATTAGTTTCCTTTTTACCAATTTCAATATATAATTTTCCTGTAAATTGATTTCTATATTTTTCATTTGATATACATAGAAATAGCTTCGAAATGCATTACAAAAAATATTGCTTCATATAAAAAATTAAATAGTTTTTATAAAGTCTGACCTTATCAATAATGCAGATATTTTTTTAATATTTTTCTTTTCTTCTCTTAATACTTTCATTCAATACTTCTAAGAACAAAGTTTTATTAAACTAAAATAAAAATGTTCTTTATTATTTGTAAAAAAAGCGACATATTTTATACAAGTAATGTCAAGGAATTAATAGTGAATAACTATGAAAATAATTAATATTTTAACTTAAATCTTTAAACAGTATTCAAGTTAAAATTTTACTTAAAATTTTAAGCATCTCTCTCTCTCTCTCTCTCTCTCTCTCTCTATATATATATATATATATATATATATATATATATATATATATATATATATAATATTATATATATGTATATATATATATATATATGTATATATATATATATGTATATATATATGTATATATATATATATATATATATATATATGTATATATATGTGTATATATGATATATATATATGTATGTATATATATTATATATATGTAAGTATATATATTTATATATATATATATATATATATATATATATATATATATATTATATATATATATATATATATATATATATATATATATATATATATATATATATATATATATATATATATGTACTGAAAAGAATATTGAGTTTATAAGAAGTATGATAAAAAAAATAATTAATTTTGAGATTTTAATACCTTCTGTACAAAAGAAATTGTATAAACTTAAAAAAATACATTAAAAGATTAAACGTTTAAATTCAAATTTTTTTATGTCAGGAGTTTTAAGACGTTTTCAATTTTTAGATCTATTTTAAGCACCATTCACAAAGAATTTACAAAAATTACTATTTATAACTATTACAGCTTCTAAAAATTAGAATTTGAGGATTATATTCTTGTTCTTAATTAAAATATTTCTGTTTTAATTTTTAAAGACCTAATGAAAGGAATAGAAAAAATTATTAACTTGCATATTATTTCATCAAATAATTATGTTTCATTGCTGTAGATATAGTATTATCCTACTACTTGAATAGAGGATGTTTCAGATTAAATTTAACAAGCATATTTTTAGCTCAATTTAATTGAAGAAAATGAATTAACCGAAAAGAATTACAAACTATCTTACATAACCGCATTCTTGCCTTTTGAGTTATGAATGCATTTGCGTCTACCAGATCTATTTTTAAACGACTTTTGGAAAGATTTTACAACTAGTCATAATTCACTTAGCTTCTGGAAATTAAGATTAAGGGATTATATTTTTAATTCTATATAAAATATTCTTATTTTAAGTTGTAATGACACAAATGAATGGGTGAAAATATAAGCTTAAAACGTAGAATCAACATATTATTTAATAGAAGAAAATAATAATGAAAAGGTACTATATCTTATCCATGAAATTTGGAATGAATTTAGAGATCATATTTTTGACATAATTCAACAGAAAATATAATATAATCCGAAATAAAATGCAAAATGGTTTACTTAGCTATATTTAATAAACTCTGTCTTGTAAATTCAGAATACATTTACTTGCATCAGCTATATTTTTAAGCAATACTCACAAAATTTTAACATTATTAGCTTCTTAAAAGTTATCGAACTTCCAAAAATTAAATCTTGGAGATTGTTAAATCATTTTCATAAATGGCATAAGAAAATTATGTCACCAACTTTCTGCTATAAATATATCTAATTTTTAAAAATGTATATCATTTATTTCCGTAAATATCTATATTTATTAGAGTCAGGTACACATGCACTCACATTATGTGCTTATTGCGATATTTCTATACGAAGGCAGCTGGATAGGAAGAGTGGCAAACTTATCATTTGCCTAATGTTTAGATACTAGCAAAACATCGTTTCCAAGTATGTGTATACGTATGAATACATGCCTTTGAATATATCTATGATGTTTTAAATTCCTAATTATCCTATGTCACTATTAATTTATTATATTCATACATTTAAGACTTTAGTTTTGCCATGTGTAGAATCTTCATTTTCCCATATGTTGAATCTTTCACACAGCTTTTATATATGTACTAAGCCTTTAAACTTCAACCCTGGCTTTTTAAATTATCGTTTAAAGAGGCATTGTACCTTGGGAACTGTTAAGTTTTTATTGTGTAAGTATATTTCTAATTTAACATAAAATTAAATCTTAAGCTTTGTTTAGAATAAATATTTTCCTAGATTACCAATAAGAATTTAACTTAAAAATTATTTAGTGTTTTTATATAAAGCAATATCTTTGCATAAAAACCTGAAATATATTCTTATTGCTTATTTTCAAACTAGAAAGATTGTCGCCTGTAACTCAATCTTGACGGCTCTATCACTAGTCTTTTTCTTTTTCTAATTGGTTATTCTTATGCATTTTATAACATTGAAAACATTGTCTACCCATCTTTATATTAGATCTTCCTTTGGGACTGTTGCACATTGGTTTTCAGTAAAATAACTATGACACTGAAATACCAGCTTGTATCTTAATGTAATCTAACCAAGGTAATTCTTCTGCCTTAATAAATTTTACTTCATATTTTATGATTCATTCTATTTCTCTATTAGGTTTTATTCTTCATGTAAATACTATCTACTTAAATTGGTAAATGCATCTTTCTCAAACAGAAAATAAATAATAAAGTAAAGTATTAAAATTCTAATTATTCGTTTAATAACTTCTGAAACTTGTAAATTAGAAACTAATATTTTATATCAAATAGAAGCTAACTACCTTTATTATTCTGTAAACACTACATCTGCTAATACTAGCAATTCATTTTATTTTATAGCATAAGAGATACACAGTAGATCAGTCGGCAAAGACAGCGTTGTTGTAACTGAAAAGTTGAGGGTTCGGGGCTGTAACCGGCCTAAAATCCGCCGTGTTCGTTAAAGGTGACTGGGGCACGTAAAATATGTTCGTGGTCCCAATGTCCTCCAAGTTCTCAAACGATACCTCGGGATGACAGGCCAAGCCTAGGGATCTTCTGCTTCGTCCCTGCTTCTAAATTTCGAGGACCCAGCGGTGGTAATGTTACTCGAGGCCGTAGCATACCTTAAGCTACACCTGCTCCCCTGGTGGTGCGAAATGAGTAACAGGTTCGCAGCCTTGTCAAGGCGTTAGGATAATGTCTATATCGCCTGCTGCGTTGAAAAAATATTTTATAGCAAAAGAAAGGCAATTTATAAAAATTACTTAACAGCTGTTTTTTTTTATATTTTATAAATTCTAAATACCAATAAATTTTAGTTTTACAGAATAAAATAGCTTTTTTACCTCAGTTTCATGTAAAAATTTAGTTTCTAATATTATTATTACTTTGTTAGTAAGATAACTTAATTTTTCCCATCGTTATATATTATTTACATTATTATAAAATAATGTATTATGTGAAATAAAAATGTACACATATTTAAAGGTGAATAGTTAATAAAACCTTGTAAATATTTTATTCGAAATAGAGCAGGACATTTTATGATGAATTCGAAAACAGTTTTTATTTTAAGTCTTTAAGTCAAGGGAGGTATCTATGTACTCTTAAACTTAATTATCAAAGATACTTTATTAAACAACATAATCGTTAATATTAAAAAGAACAAAGACGACAATTAAAAAGACAATTATTAAAAAGTTTTTAACAATTTCCCCTTCTTTAAGCAATCCCATTCTAAAAAATTTGTAATTTTTTGAATTTTTAAATTAGAAACTAATATTTTATATCGAATAGAAGCTAATTAACTTTATTATTCTGTAAAAACTACTTATGGTAATACTAGCAATGCATTTTATTTTATAGCATAAGAAAGGCAATTTTTAAAAATTACTTAATAGCTGTTTTTTTTTCATATTTTATATATTCTAGATACCAATGAATTTTAGTTTTACAGAATAAAATATCTCTTATGTAGAAACTAAATTTTAAGAAAAAATTTAGCTTCTAATATCATTATTACTTTGTAAATAAGATAATTTAATTTTTCCCATCGGTATATATTATTTATATTATTATAAAATAATGTACTATGTGAAACAAAAATGTACACATATTTAAAGGTGAAGAATTAATGAAATCTTGTAAATATTTCAATCAAAATAGAGCAGGACATTTTATGATGAATTGGAAAACAGTTGTTATATTGATAAGGTATTAAGTCAAGGAAGGCCTCTATGTACTCTTAAACTTTCGTAATTATCAAAGATGCTTTATTAATAAACATAATTTTTTAGTATTAAAAAGACAAAATAAAAGTTGATATTTAAAAGACAATCATTAAAAAGTTTTTAACAATTTCCCCTTCTTTAAGCAATCCCATTCTCAAAACTGACTTCCTTTTCTTCCTTTTTGATACTTCATTGTTTGAGTACAGTTTCCTGTTAGTTTAAGAAAATGAATTAACCGAAAAGAATTACAAACTATCTACATAACCGCATTCTTGTCTTTTGGATATGAAGGCATTTGCGTCTACCAGATCAATTTAAACGACTTTGGAAATTTTTACAACTAGTCATAATTCACTTAGCTTCTGAAATTAAGATTAAGGGATTATATTTTTAATGCTATATCAAATATTCATATTTTAACTTGTAACGTCACAAAATAAATGGGTAAAAATCTAAGCGTAAAATGTACAATCAACATTTTATTTAATAGAAGATATACTTTTAATGAAAAGGTACTATATATCCATGAAATTTTAATAGAATTTAGAGATCATATTTTTGACATAATCAAAAGAAAATAATATTGATCAGAAATGAAATGCAACTGTTTTACTTAGCTGTATTTAACAAACTCTGTCTTGTAAATTCAGAAGACATTCTTGCAATCAGCTACATTTTTAGTGATACTCACAACCTTTAACAATATAGCTTCTTAAAAGTTATTGAACTTCCAAAATTAGAATTTGGAGATTGTTAAATCATTTTTATAACATATGAAAATATGTCACCAACATTCTGCTAACAAACATATCCAATTAAAAAAAACGCATATAATTTATTTCCATAAATTTCAATATTTATTAGACACAGGTACACACGTATTCACATTATATTTTTATTGCAATAATTATATACAAAGGCCTCTGGTTAGGAAGAGTGTTAAACTTATCATTTGCATAATGTTTAGAGACTAGCAAAACACCGTTTCTAAGTGTGTGTATACCTATGAACACATGTCTTTGAATATATTTGAGATATTTTAAATTCTTAACTATCCTATGTCACTATTAATTTATCATGTTAATACATTTAAGACTTTATCTTTGCCATATGTAGTATCTGCATATCCATAATCTTTATTTTCCCATATGTTTAACCTTTCACATAGCTTTCCTATATGTACTAAGCATTTAAACTTCATGCCTGCATTTTTAAACTATTGTTTAAAGGGACATTTTACCTTTCGAACTATTAAGTTTATATTGTGATAGTCTATATGTGATTTAACATAAAATTAAATCTTTTGCTTTGTTTATAATAAACAATTTCCTGGATTACCAATAAAAATTTAACTTAAAATTATTTAGTGTTTTTATATGAAACAATATCTTTGCATAAAAGCTTGAAATATATTCTTATTGCCTATTTTCAAACCAGAATGATTTTCGCCTGTCCCACGATCTTGACGAGTCTATCACTAGTCTTTTTCTTTTTCCAATTGGTTATTCTTATGCATTTTATAACATTGAAAACATTGTCTACCCATCTTTATATTAGACCTTCCTTTGGGACTGTTGCACATTGGTTTTCAGTAAAATAACTATGACACTGAAATACCAGGTTGTATCTTAATGTGGTCAAACCAAGATAACTTTTGTGCCATAATAAATTTTACTTAATTTTTCATGATTCATTCTATTTCTCTATTCAGTTTTATTCCTCATGTATATGCTATCAACTTAAAATGGTCCATGTATTTTTCTCAAACAGAAAATAAATAATCAGCTATTAAAATTCTAATTATCCGTTTAATAATTTCTGAAGTTTGTAAATTAGAAACTAATATTTTATATCAGATAGAAGCTAATTATATTTATTATTCTGTAAACACTACGGATGATAATACTAGCAATACATTTTATTTTATAGCATATGTAAGGCAATTTTTAAAAATTACTTAACAGTTGTTTTTTGTATTTTATAAATTCTAAATATCATTCAATTTTAGATTTACAGAATAAAATAACTTTTTACTTCAATTTCATGTAATAATTTAGTTTCTAATATTATTATTACTTTGTTAGTAAGATAACTTAATTGTTCTGATCTTTATATATTATTTACATTATTATAAAATAATGTATTATGTGAAATAAAAATGTACACATATTTAAAGGTGAATATTTAATAAAACCTTGTAAATATTTCATTCGAAATAGAGCAGGACATTTTATGATGAATTGGAAAACAGTTGTTATATTAAGGCTTTAAGTCAAGGGAGGTATCTATGTACTCTTAAACTTAATTATCAAAGATCCTTTATTAAACAACATAATCTTTAATGTTAAAAAGACCAAAGACGACAATTAAAAAGACAATTATTAAAAAGTTTTTAACAATTTCCCCTATTTTAAGCAATCCCATTCTAAAAAAATTGTAAATTTATGAATTTTTAAATTAGAAACTAATATTTTATATCGAATAGAAGCTAATTACCTTTATTATTCTGTAAAAACTACTTATGCTAATACTAGCAATACATTTTATTTTATAGCATAAGAAAGGCAATTTTTTAAAAATTACTTAATAGCTGTTTTTTTTATATTTTGTAAATTCTAGATACCAATGAATTTTAATTTTACAGAATAAAGTAGCTCTTATGTAGAATCTAAATTTTATGTAAAAATTTAGTTTCTAATATCATCATTACTTTGTAAGTTAATTTAATTTTGCGCATCGGTGTATATACTTTTATATTATTATAAAATAATGTACTATGTGAAATAAAAATGTACTCATATTTAAAGGTGAAGAGTTAATAAAACCTTGTAAATATTTTATTCGAAATAGAGCAGGACATTTTATGATGAATTGGAAAACAGTTGTTATATTAAGGCTTTAAGTCAAGGGAGGTATCTATGTACTCTTAACTTAATTATCAAAGATCCTTTATTAAACAACATAATTTTTTAATATTAAAAAGACCAAAGACGACATTTAAAAAGACAATTATTAAAATGTTTTTAACAATTTCCTCTACTTTAAGCAATCCCATTCTAAGAAATTTGTAAATTTTGAATTTTTAATTAGAAACTTATATTTTATATCGAATAGAAGCTAATTACCTGTATTATTCTGTAAACACACTACGTATGCTAATACTAGCAATACATCTTATTTTATAGTATAAGAAAGGCAATTTTTAAGAATGACTTAACAGCTGTTTTTTTTTTAATATTTTATAAAATCTAGATACCAATGAATTTTAGTTTTACAGAATAAAATAGCTCTTATGTAGAAACTAAATTTTATGTAAAAATTTAGCTTCTAATATCCTTATTACTTTGTAAATAAGATAATTTAATTTTTCCCATCGGTATATAATATTTATATTATTAGAAAATAATGTACTATGTGAAATAAAAATGTACACATATTTAAAGGTGAATAGTTAATGAAATCTTGTAAATATTTCATTCGAAATAGAGCAGGACATTTTATGATGAATTGGAAAACAGTTGTTATATTGATAAGGTATTAAGTCAAGGAAGGCCTCTATGTACTCTTAAACTTTCGTAGTTATCAAAGATCCTTTATTAATAAGCATAATTTTTTAGTATTAAAAAGACAAAATAAAAGTTGATATTTAAAAGACAATTATTAAAATGTTTTTAACAATTTCCCCTACTTTAAGCAATCCCATTCTCAAAACTGACTTCCTTTTCTTCC
>CM063501.1:19875812-19885812 GCA_032207245.1 Pardosa pseudoannulata
CATTAAGGTAAAATATTCAAAATATTCTGCATGTTTATCTTATTCTTGTCATCTGAAACATTTTCGAAGAAAAGCATTTAAATGACAAAGACAAATGGCAGTCTAATGTAGACATTCTTTCCTGGCAGTGGAAATTTAAAATAATATCTACATTCCGAAAACGTGCTGCATTTGCATTTAACTTTATTTATTTGTAATGCATAAATTTGTGGTTAATTTTCCCTCGCTTCTTTAGCGCGTTCCAACACGGAATTCTTAGCTCCTTAAATGCTTCTGAAATTTGAAAAATAGAACTTATCAGGAAACGAAAACCTCTTTTTTCTTTCCAGAAAACGGATGACAGTATTTAAATTTTCTTGAAAAAGAACAGCAAAACGTGGAAGGAGAGGACAGAAAATAAAACTTTCTAGGAAATATTTGAAGGTAGAGCGTGATCATTATGCTTTTCAAACCAAATTCATAATTTCAGCGTACACGTTTGAAATAATTGTTCTTTCAGTAATGAGCATTTTTAAAACACATTACGCTGCAACGATGTTGCTTTTTTGCAGTATGTGATCAGCATATGTTGTGTTTAATTATCATTATAACAATTTATTTTTATTTTCCCAATGCGAACCGATTTGTAACGGGAAATGTTTTCCTCGTGCAAGTTTTGTTCTTTCGTATTTGATTAAAATGCATACTTTTAGAATTGTTAAGATTAATTTTCTGATGGTAAATTATGTATCAAATAGATTATAAATATCGCTAAATTAACACGCCATTTGAGTCTATGAATGCTGTATTATCCTAAAATGTTTATAAAAGCAGAGCGATCATATTATTTCATGAAATGAAAGAGTAACCTAAAATATTTTAATTAATTTATTTGTAATAATTTGTAAAATTATTACAAACATTTGTTTTAATTAAAATGTAAACATTTAATTTAATTGCTATTTTTATAATAGACGGAGTTAAGCCTTCGTGAAGTGTCCCTTTTTCTGTCCTAATTTTTTAAAAGTCTTAATTCTATGTCGAAAACGGCAAATAATCAAAATGTTTTATATTAGCTCTCCAAGATATTAAAAAAATCGGAGAAATGATAAATATCGGAAGTTTAGATTAGGCTTGTATTAGGTAAATAACTTCAATTTCTGATATATGAGGAATAATTAGGGAGGAACCTACTTTTTAATGCCGATTCCATACACAATAAAATGCTTTATATTAACTCTCCAAGCTGTTAAGCCGAACGATGGACGATTGTTTAGAGTGATGGCCTTCGGTACTGGAGTTTGTGGATTCTAATCCCACTGTTGCATGGATGTTAGTAGCCGTTCGGAATCGGTTTTAAGTTGTAGGTCCCGGTCTCATTAGCCCTCGTGTTGCAAAATGTAGACCGTAGCACTCCAAAACAAACCAAACAAAGATAATAAAGAATTCGGAGAAATGATAAATTATCGGAGGTTTAGATTAGGTTTGTATTAGGGAAATAACTTCAATTTTTGATATATGAGGAATAATTAGCGGGAACCTACTTTTTAATGCCTATTCCATACACAATAAAATGTTTATATTAACTCTTCAAGATATTTAAAAAAAAAACGGAGAAATGTTAAAATGTCGGAAGTATAGGTTAGTGTTTTATTAGGGCACTAACTTCAATTTTTGATATATGAGGAATAATTAGTGAGGAACCTACTTTTTAATACCGATTCCATACACAATAACATGTTTATATTAAATCTCCAAGATATTAAAAAAATCAGAGAAATTATAAATTATCGGAAGTTTAGGTTAGGTTTGTATTAAGGAACTAACTTCAATTTTTGATATATGAGGAATAATTAGGAAGGAACCTACGTTTTAACGCCGATTCCATACACAATAAAATGTTTATATTAACTCTCCAAGATATTAAAAAATATCGGAGAAATGATAAATTATCGGAAGTTTAGGTTAGGTTTGTATTAGAGCACTAATTTCAACTTTTGATATATGAGGAATAATTAGGGAGAAATCAACTTTTTTATGCTGATTTCAAACAACTATGAGGATCATTTTCAGAACATTGAACTCTGGATACTCTATGAACTGAATGAACTCTGTACGAATTTCGTTGTCTCTGCAGAATAGGACGTTAGAAATGAAGGAGAGCCATTACTCCTTCATTCCCAAGATTGTTTTTTTCAACAGAGAAAAATTTGGCAAGAACTGCGGTAGCTCAGACGGCAGAGGCAACGATGTCGTAACTGGAAGTTGCGGGTTCGGAGCCGAAGCCGGCCTAAGATCCACCGTGTTCGTTAAAGGTGACTGGGGCACGTAAAATAGGTAAAAAAAGATTCGTGGTCACAATGTCCTCCAAGTTCTCAATAAGTACCTCTGGGGGAAGCAGTCCCAGCCTGAAGTTCTTCTTGGTCCATGCTTCTCAATTACGAGGACACACTTCAGCATGAGTCATATTTTCACCCCAAAGGCACTCGTTAAAAAGAAAAGAGCACCCCTTTTCCTCACTACGAGTAGTGTATGGCTCAATCGTGCTTGGTTTCACTAAGTGGCATCAAAAACAAAAATCAAATGTTGCAATAATAGTTCATTGGTTTACTAACACGAACCTTAAAACAAGACATTGAAATTGTGATAAAGTTTGCATTTTATGACACACAAAACACGCAGAAGGATTAATAAGATGATTTGGTGCTTTTCTAGTGGTTTTTGACAAGCTAAGCATGATTTAGGACGATGGAATGAGCCTTTATTTTTAAGAACTCCTCTAGAGTGAAAGAACGCTTTATTCTCATAGCAGGTCATTTTATACGAAACCAAGTAGAACACCAGTGTAGCCTACAACAACCAGAGGTACCGTTTAAACTTGGGGGTTTTGTAACCAAGAACATATTTTTAAATACCCCAACCACTATTAATAAACATGGTTGATATTTGACTTGCTCTAGTCTTGTATGAGCTCTACACTTTTGCGTACTGCGTTACAGCAGTTCGTAAGAACAGTGTAACTGTCTTTAGAGCTAGAATCTGTATTAATTATTAGAAAAAAAATTAGAACTCTATTCACTTATTTCTAAGTCTACTCTTCCTTCATCAGGAGTTTAAGGGAAGATAATACTTTTATAGTTGTAAAGTTCTCATTATCACATTTTTTTTTCAGTTTAATATAAAATAAAAATTATATTTTGATTATAATAAATTTTCGCTAAATAATTAATGAGAGTCTTTCCTTATTAAAATTATTTTTATATGAATTAATACATACAGAAAAATTTATATATATATATATATATATATATATATATATATATATATATATATATATATATATATATATATATATATATATATATATATATATATATATATATATATATATATATATATATGTATATGTATATATATGTAAATATATATATATGTATATATATATATAACAAAATATAAGGTGCATGCTCTTACCCCTCTAACTAGGAATGCAGCTCATATATATATATATATATATATATATATATATATATATTTACATATATACATATATATATATATATATATATATATTATATATATATATATATATATATATATATATATATATATATATATATATATATATATATATATATATATATATATATATATATATATATATATATATATATATATATATATATATATATATATATATATATATATATATATATATATATATATATATATATATATATATATATATATATATATATATATATATATATATATATATATATATATATATATATACCAAGTGTGAGGTTGCGAATTAGTAAATTTTATCTGTTTTCTTAAGTGCATATTTTTTTTAATTTATACAAATGTATTACTTGAAATGTCAAAACTATATAACAATTTTAAAGCCAAAGTGTTATTAAATAATCTTAAAAATTCAGAACTTTTATTCTAAGATGAATTGAAAAAAGGCTGTTATAATGAGGATTTTAAGTCTCAACAGGTACTATGCGTCCTATGTGCTATATACATTACTTTTGCCTAACAGAGAAACAAAAAAATGTTATCTAGAACAGGTTAAGTTTGGAGATCTTTCGTCTACTTTTTAAGAACACGACAGCTAATGAAACCGGCGTATGCTGCTTAAAGCTGATTCCGAACACCTACAGGCATTCATGCCAACAATGAGATTCATACCTACATGTTAGGGAAACGCAAGCACACTGTACTTATTTGCGGTAGTGCTGATGCAAAATATTTATATGAAAGTCCTAAAGAAGCGGAATTAAGGAGATCAAAGCGAAATAATTTAGATAGAAAATGACAACAACATGAAAGTTTAAGTGATCACAAGAATAAACTTGTTAAAAAACAAACAAAATATATGTGAATATCATAACAGTTTAGTGGCTTAGTTTAGATAAGGGACCCCTGTAAAAATCTAAGTTGATTTTGGGAACATAAGTGTGGAAACTTGACAGTTCAAATTTTGTCAAATATTGTACAGTAAAAGCGAATTGTATAGTAGCTAATATATAGGTAAGTCAATTATGTAGTAAAATTATATAGTTGTAATTATGTAGTATAAATGATCAATTTAACTTAAAATTAAATTGGTTTTTGTATGGAATTAGAGGTAAATTGTAATTACTTATATTAGGGATTAACTTTAATCAATCAAGTTAAAGGTAGCTATGAAAAAAATAAAAAAATACTAAATTTACTAATTTTTTTAATTATATTAAATATATTGTTTTCATTTTACAAAAGAGTACAACCATAAAAAGCATTTAAAACTAAACGTTTTTAAATAAAAATAAACTAAAAGTTTCTTTCTTGTAAAACATTTAGAGGGAAATTAGTACAAACTAATTAAACTAGCTTTTAAAATTTGTAAAGCTTTGTTGACAGTTTTCTATAACTTCAATTCATGTTTAAAATATTTCAATTTGGATACCTATTAAAAGTTTTCTAATTTGGAAATAGATAAAATGAAATGGATCCTCAAAAGTAAAGAAATGTTAAGCGAATATATGAAAAGCATAATGACTTAGCAGAAATAAATGTCACTGAGCTTCTAGCGAATTATATTTGCTCTTTTACCAGTTACGACACTATCCCACTAAAAGATGACACTTATTTATAGCCATACCCTTTACATCAATACACTGCATTTTGCTAATCTGAAACAAAGTCAATTGGCCATTTTGTACAAAAAGCATTACTCCCATATTCCTCAAGTTATAAGACTTGTCGTTATTTATTGATTAATAAATGGCGTTTCGTGATCCTTGTTCAAGTTTTATTGACTTAGACCTTTTATGGCGTTTTGCTTATGACGTGACACGCTGGAGTGACGTTGGGTGACAAATGGTTCCATGTACTTAATAGAATAGAAAGTGCTTGTCAGAGAAATACAATAAAAGTATGATAAAAGGACAGAAATAAAGCGATGTGCAATACTTTGAATTGGATAAATGAGACTTCCAGTAATTCATTTTTAGTAATTTTCTGGTATACTTTGAAATGATTTTTCACATAATTCAGAATCGATGATGAAATTTTGAAGTTAAATAAATTATATAGGTAGTATTTCAATGATGAATTATTTTTCTCGCTAGTCATGATATTAAATGAATTAGTATTGTGACATATGTTCATATGCACTATTATGTTTAATTTGTATACTAAAAACATTAATATAACATAGTCCCCTACAATTAGAAGAATTTTTCTAAATACATATTTAAATATTCCTTTGTATGAAGAACTAGTCAAATGAAATCATTTATCTTTGCATAGTTTTAGTCTATTAAAAACTTTAAAGACCATATTCAAACGTCTATTATAATCATCTTTTTAAAATATTAGATAAAAAATTTGTAACTGCGTTATGCTCCTAAAATCTTTTACTACAGCAGATACGCAATCACGTGATATTCGCATGACCCAAGACAGGTATTCAAGCAAGAAATTAATGATGGAAAATTCTTACTCATTATAAGTATTATTGAGTTTTTACATCACTCTTATAAAACATCTAGTGATGCCTATTCTAGTGATGCCTAACTTTATTTATTCACTTACATTAATCATCAGTTCTCATCTAATTCTCTGCGATATTTCCGTGAACCTGGAATTTGTCATCATATGAATTCCCCTACAATTAGAAGCATTTTTATAGTTAAAAATTCCTTTATATGAAAAAGAACTGGTCAAATGTATTAATTTATCATTCCTTAATTTTTAGTTTATTAAAAACTTAAAAAAAATATGTATATGTCAATTATAAGCTTATTTTCAAAAAATTAGGACAAAAAATCCATAAATGGGTTATTATCGTAAAAACTTTTACTACTACAGATACATAATCACGTGATATTTGCGTGATGCAAGACAAGTATTCAAGCAAGAGATTTTTACTCAATAAAAGTATTATTGAATTTTATATCACTCTTATAAAATATCTAGTGATGCCTATTCTAGTGATGCCTAATTTTTTTCATTCACTTACATTAATCATCAGTTCTCATTCAATTCTCGTTGCTATTTCATTGAATTTGGAATTTGTCATCATTTGAATTTCCCTACAATTACAAGCATTTTTCTAAATATATATTTAAAAATTCCTTTATATGAATATGAACTGGTCGTATGTATTAATTTATCTCTCCTTAATTTTTAGTTTATTAAAAACTTTAAAAAACATATATATGACAATTATAAGCTTATTTTTAGAAAACTAGAACAAAAAATCTATAAGTGCGTTATGCTCATAAAAACTTTTGATACTACAGATACGTAATTAAGTGATATTAACGTGATGCAAGACAAGTATTCAAGCAAGATCACTTAAGATGAAATTTTTACTCAATATAAGTATTATTGAGTTTTACACCACTCCTGTAAAACATTTAGTGATACCTATTCTAATGATGCCTAACTTTATTCATTCACTTACATTGATCAGCAGTTCTCATTCAATTCTCGGTGACATTTCCATGAACCTTGAATTTGTCATCATTTGAATACCCCTACAATTAGAAGCATTTTTCTAAATATATATTCAAAAACTCCTTTATACGAGTGCGAAATGGTCAAATTTATTAATTTATCTTTCCTTAATTTTTATTTTATTAAAAACTTTAAAAGACATATCTGTATGTCAATTATAAGCTTATTTTTAAAACACTAGGACAAAAAATCCATAAATGCGTATTATCGTAAAAAGTTTTACTACTACAGATACTTAATCATGTGATATTTGAGTGATACAAGCAAGATATTCAAGAAAGAAAATGATGAGATGAAATTCTTACTCAATATAAGTATTATTGAGCTTTACATCACTCCTATAAAACATCTAGTGATGCCTATTCTAGTGATGCCTAACTCTATTCATTAACTTACATTGATCAGTTCTCATTCAATTCTCGATGACATTTCTGTGTACCTGGAAATTATTATCATTTGAATTCAACTACAATTAGAAGCATTCTTTTAAATATATATTTAAAAACTCCTTTATATAAATTACAACTGGTCAAATGTATTAATTTATCTTTCTTTAATTTTTAGTTTATTAAAAACTTAAAAAAACTTATTTATATATCATATATAAGCTTATTTTTATGAAACTAGAACAAAAAATCTATAAGTATGTTATGCTAGTAAAAACTTTTACTACTGAAGATATGTAATCACGTGATATTTGCTTGATACAAGAAAGGTATTCAAGCAAGAAAATGATGAGATGAAATTCTTATTCAATATAAGTATTATTGAGTTTTACATCACTCCTATAAAACATTTAGTGATGTCTATTGTAGTGATGCCTACCTCTATTCATTACCTTACATTGATCAGCAGTTCTCGTTCAATTCTCGATGACATTTCTGTGAACCTGGAATTTGTCATCATTTGAATTCCAGTACAATTAGAAGCATTTTTCTAAATATATATTTAAAAGTTCCTTTATATGAATATGAACATTTCAAATGTATTAATTTATCTTTCCTTAATTTTTAGTTTATTAAAAACTTTAAAACACATATTTATATGTCAATTATAAGCTTATTTTTATAAAACTAGGACAAAAAAATCCATAAATGCGTTATTATCGTAAAAACTTCTACTACTACAGATACGTAATCACGTGATAGTCGCGTCATGCAAGACAAGTATTCAAGCAAGAGATTTTTACTCAATAAAAATATTATTGAGTTTTACATCACTCCTATAAAACATCTAGTGATGCCTATTCTAGTGATGCCTAATTTTTTTCATTCACTTACATTAATCAACAGTTCTCATTCAATTCTCGATGATATTTCCTTGAATTTGTAATTTGTCATCATTTGAATTCTCCTACAATTAGAAGCATTTTTCTAAATATATATTTAAAAATTCTTTTATATACACAAGAACTGGTCAAATGTATTAATTTATCTTTCTGTAATTTTAGTTTATAAAAAACTTTAAAAACATATTTATATGTCAATTATAAGCTTATTTTTAAAACACTACGACAAAAAATCCATAAATGCGTTTTTATCGTAAAAACTTTTACTACTGCAGATACGTAATAACATGATATTAACGTGATACAAGAAAAGTATTCAAGCAAGAAAATGATGAGATAAAATTCTTACTCAGTATAAGTATTATTGAGTTTTACATCATTTCTATAAAATATCTAGTGATGCTCTAGTGATGCCTAATTCTATTCATTAACTTACATTAATCATCAGTTCTCATCCAATTCACGGCAATATTTCCGTGATCCTGGAATTTGTCATCATTTGAATTCCCCTAGAATTAGAAGCATTTTTCTAAATATATATTTAAAAATTCCTTTATATGAATATGAACTGGTCAAATGTATTAATTTATCTTTCCTTAATTTTTAGTTTATTAAAAACTTAAAAACTTGTTTATATATCATATATAAGGTTATTTTTATAAAACTAGAACAAAAAATCTATAATTGCGGTATGCTCGTAAAAACTTTTACTACTGCAGATACGTAATCACGGGATATTCGCTTGACGCAAGATAGATATTCAAGCAATAAAATAATGCTTGAAAATTATTACTCCATGTAAGTATTATTAAGTTGCTACATCACTCCTATAAAACATCTACTGATGCCTATTCTAGTGATGCCTAACTCTATTCATTAACTTACATTGATCAGTTCGCATTCAATTCTCGATGATATTTCTGTGAACCTGAAATTTTTCATTATTTGAATAGGGATTAGAATATTAAGAGTTATGATTTTAAAGATTAATAATAACAAAATTGGCATTAGTTGAAGAAAGACTTAGAATCAGTGCTGATTCATTTTGTCTTCGTTCCAATTTATATATAATTTGGAAAGCCAATATATTGAGCTTGTTTTCAATGTTATGATCGGTGCGAGCCACGATAGCTCAGTTAGCAAAGACAGCTGCTTCTTAACCGAAAGTTTGTGGGTTCGGGGCTGAAGCTGGCCTAAGACCCACTGTGTTTGTTAAAGGTGAGTCGGGCACATAAAATATGTTCGTGGTCACAATGTCCTCTAAGTTCTCAAATGGTACCTCTGGGGGTAGGCCAAGCCTTGGGGGGTCTTCTGCTTGGTCCCTTAATCTAAATTACGAGTACCCAGAGGGGGTAATGTAAATCGCGTCCGTAGCATACCTTAAGCTGCATGTGTTCCCTGGGTAACATGGGTAACAGTTTAGCAGCTATGTATGGGAATAAAGGTACTTGTGCCTGTATTTTTTTTAGCTGCATTAAAAAATGATCTGTGATATAATACCAGAAAAATGATTTCGTCATTTTGGCTTCTAAAGAGAGATGGGCATGCAATTTACACGCATGCTCATAATATACGAATATATACAGTATATATTCTTAAGCAGAATTTGAATCTTAGACATGATATGTTTTATCCAAAATTATAGGTGTAATTTTTTTGTTTTGAAAAGAAGTATGCCCTTCATTATCAAAAGATATTTTTCGAATAACTTGATTATTT
>CM063501.1:19890812-19910812 GCA_032207245.1 Pardosa pseudoannulata
CTTGTTGTTCTGTTCAAACCCCAACGCTACTAATCTGGTGACAGAAGAAATGAATAATTCATTATTTTTTGTCTGTATCTCATAAAAGCGTAATAGAAAGATATAAGTGAGATCATAACAGAGCAAGCTAATAATTAATACTTTCGTCGTGACTAAAGTGTTAGGATTTTGTACCTCCTCCAAACTCATCGTAATTAAAAGTGCCCTATGGAGAAATTTGTCCACTGTGTTTTTATTAGAACGTAGTATTTTTTGAATGGTTGCTACTTGGAATCCAAAATTATTCTCAAACATTTCATATTTGTGATGTTAGTTTCATTAGAACTGCATTCCATTTATTCTATTCTTGCATTTTTAATGATTTTTGCACAGTATTTGTTCACTTTGTTATACACAGTTTGGTCTTGTAACACTAGTATAAGGCTAATGCTAATAATCTGGTGACAGAAGAAATCAATAATTCATTCTTTTTTTTCTGTAAGTCATAAAAGAGTAATAGAAGGGCATATGGGAGATCATAACTGAAAAAGATATTAATTAATATTTTTCTCATGACTAGAGTGTAACTAGGAGTCTATAACTCCTCCAAACTCATCGTAATTAAGAGTACCCTATGGAGAAATTTTCCCACTATATATTTATATTAGTACGTAGTATTTTTTAAGTGGTTGCTACTTGTAATCCGAAATTGTTCTCAAAAATTTTATATTTGTAATGTTAGTTTCATTAGAACTGCATTTCAGTTTTTCTTTTCTTACTTTTTTTAATGATTTTTGTACAGTATATGTTCACTTTGATATTCACAGTTTGGTCTTATATCACTAGTATAAGCCTAATGCTACTAATCTGGTGACAGAAGAAATGAATAATTCAGACTTTTTTTCTGTATCTCATAAAAGCCTAATAGAAAGATATAAGGGAGATCATAACAGAGCAAGCTAATTATTAATATTTTCCTCATGACTAAAATGTTAAGATAATGTACCTCCTCCAAACCGTAATTAAGAGTGTCCTATGGAGATATTTGTCCACTTTGTTTTTATTAGTACATAGTAAATTTGGAATGGTTGCTACATGGAATCAGAAATTGTTCTCAAAAGAGTATATATTTGTGAATTTAGTTTCGGTAGAACAGCATTTCAATTTTTCCTTCTCTTATTTTGTTGATGATTTTTGTAGGATATTTGCTTTGGGTGATGTTCGCAGTTTGGCCTTGTTATTCTGTTCAAAGCCTAACGCTACTAATCTGGTGACAGAAGAAATGAATAATTCATTCTTTTTTTGTCTGTAACTTATAAAAGCATAATAGAAGGACATAAGGCCATAACTGAGCAAGATAATAATTAATATTTTTCCTCGTGACTAAAGTGTTAAAATTATGTACCTCCTCCAAACACATCGTAATTAAGAGTGCCCTATGGAGAAATTTGTCCACTTTGTTTTTATTAGTGCGTAGTATTTTTTGAATGGCTGCTACTTGAATTAGAAATTGTTCTCAATAATTTCATATTTATCGTGTTAGTTTCATTAGAACTGTATTTCAGGTTTTTTTTTCTTACTTTATTAAAGATTTTTGCACAGTATTTGTTCACTTTCACAGTTTGATATTCACAGTTTGGACTTGTAACACTAGTTAGTATAAGCCTAATGCTACTAATCTGGTGACAGAAAAATGAATAATTCATTCTATTTTTGTCTGTAACTCATAAAAGAGTAATGGTATGAAGGAGATCATAAATGAGAAAGCTGATAATTAATATTTTCCCTCGCGACTAAAGTGTTAGAATTATGTACCTTGTCCAAACTCATTGTAATTGAGAGTGCAATATGGAGAAATTTGTCTACTTTGTTTTTATTAGTACGTAGCATTTTTTGAATAGTTGTTACATATAATCAGAAATTATTTTTAGAAGATTACAAATTTAAGACTTCAGTTTTAGTAGAGCTGCATTTCAATTTTTCTTTTACTTACTTTGTTAATGCAATTTGCACAGTATTTTTTCACTTTGATATTCACAGTTTGGTATTGTAACATTGGTATAAACCTAATGCTACTGATGGGGTGACAGAAGAACTGAATAATTCATTCTTTTTTTGTATGTAACTCATAAAATAGTAATAAATGGGTATAAGTCCACAACTGAACATGCTAATAATTAATATTTTTCCTCATGACTAAAGTGTTAGGATTACGTTGCGCCTCAAAACTCATCGTAATTAAGAATGCCCTATGGAGAAATTAGTCCACTTTGATTTTATTAGTACGTAGAATTGTTTGAATAGTTGCTACATGGAATCAGAAATTATTTTCAGACGATTACAAATTTAGGATTTCAGTTTTAGAAGAACTACATTTAAAGTTTTTCTTCTCTTATTTTGTTAATGGTTTTTGGAGAGTATTTGTTTATAGTGATATTCACAGTCTGATCTTCTAAAACTATTAAATATAAGCATAATGCTACAATGGTGACAGATGAAATAAATATCTCATTCTTTTATGTCTGTAACTCATGGAAACGTAATAGAAGTTAATAGAAGTGCATAACGGTGATAACAATTGATCAATCTAATAATTAATATTTTTCTACTTGAATAAATTGGTAGGATTCTGTTCCACATTTGAACTTATCTTTATTAAGAATGCCCTATGAAGAATTTGTCAATTTGTTTTTATTAGTATGTGATTATATACTAGGGAAAGTGAACCAAAGCCTCTTACAAAGTAACGGTAATGGAAAAATATTAACTAGATTGGATTTTGCTGTTAAAGGAAACTTTATTTATAATAGTAGCTAGTAATAGTAGCTTTTGTTTATAATAGTAGTTAGGCTTTTATTATACTATATTTATTTGGCTTTTTTTATAATAGTAGCTAGGATGAGTTCAGTGTATTATCAGTTACCCTTTTTTTTGTTAGATTTATGTAGGTGAATTATTTATTTATATAATAAATAAATTGTAAGTTAAAGTATATGCTTAAACAGGGTTTCTACGAAAAATTAAACTGGCTATTTTCTGGCACAGTTTTATATTGATTCACTGGGTTTTCTACTTCTTACTTTTTATGGTCATCAGCTTACCATTAATACCACATATTCTTTTCCTTATTGGGGACATTTTAGAGATTATAATTAAATTTGACAATTGAGCTGAACTGGTAATGTTACAAATCTGTAAATTTTCTTTTGACAAAAATTGCAACATGTTCATTAAGTAGTCTATTCATCCGTCTAAAATTTTTTCTGAAAAACTGATTCCGATAAAACTATTTGTATTTGATTGCTTTAAAAAGTAAATACGCTGAACTTACAATGATTTCGATACACAACATTAATATAGAAATAGTCTTTGTCCACGCACGATTGCTTCTAAATGTGATCCTACCTTGCATCCGGCATGTTAATTTTAACGCTCTCCCGAACTGATCTGCATACGAACAATGAATATTAAACTTGCATTTTAGACCATACCTGTTATTGAAATATTGATACAGAAGCTTCACAATTACAAGTATTTGTCTATCACAAATTTAACGTCTGTATTTTAGCAAACATGCGATATGTTCGCAATATCATTTGCGCATAAATGTATCATTAGACGGAACTGGAGAGCTAGTTTGGAGAGACGCTTCGTCTGACGTACATTAGATTATTTGTCATTCGCTCATTCATTCAAAACTTATTAAAAGTCCATGTGGAAATATTATTAAAAATTGTGTTCTTAATGTTTTCTGAATAAGGCTTTGATGTTTAGTGTGAATTGAGGAAATTCTAATAATGTCTCAAATGCAAACGGGTCTTCTCTAATTTTCTATTTTTTTAAAATTTAGTTTTATCTAAAACTATAAAATGACACTCCTTTTCGCTTTTTTTAAGCTTAAATTAGTCCAAATTGATTTAATCCTGATTAAAATGAGTATTTCTTGTAAAATGTGATGACCGAAACAATACTACTTTGTACAGGGAAGGAAAATTTCATCTTTTGGGGGTCTCTTGCTATTATAGTTTAAAGTGTAAGCATCGTTTCAGTTATTACACTTAAACCACTTCGCCATACGTTCCGACGTGACTTACATGTCCAACTTAATATAAAACCAAATATAATTTTAAATATTCTATTCATTTTAACGAGACTTCTCAGTCTCTTTATTTAACTCGTGTGTGGGTACATTTCGCAGCTTAATTTTACCGGGAGCGGGCGTTTTGAGCGTAAATTTAGTTATTCACTTAAATCTCAATAGATCGAAAATTATTTAATTTTTTAACCAACTTTTCGTATTGTATATTGAAATATATACATATAGAAATATATAAAATTATAACCTTAGGAGCGGCATCAGAGTGAGGAAGTAGTTCTAGGTGCTGCCTTGAGAATGTTGTTGTGAGAAATTTTAGAAATCCTAGTTCAGCGACAGTATGTTGGCAAGTTCGTTTCGCCAAGAGAAAGGATATTTTATCTATTACAAAGAGTTTAACGCCAAGAAGCTACTAGAAAAACTTAGAAATTGAGGACTTCGTGGTTTTTTAATATAGGAGTAAGTAATTTTTATTCTAAGATTAAAGTACTTAAATTTTTACATTAGATAAATTCATATATATACATATATACATACATACATATATATATATATATATATATATATATATATATATATACATATATATATATATATATATATATATATATATATATATATATATATATATATATATATATATATATATATATATATATATATATATATATATATATATATATATATATATATATATATATATATATATATATATATATATATATATATATATATATATATATATATATATATATATATATATATATATATATATATATATATATACACATATATATGTGTGTGTTTGTACTTTAACGTATGTAAGTCTTTATGTGTATACATATATAAGCGGGAAACATCCAATGCTTCCGCTAATTATGAATAAAATATTTTTATTAAACTTATCAAAATTTCATTTGATAAGATAAGTATTAACATCAGACTGGTGAATAAAAATAGATAATTAATTTTACTTGAATATTTATTCTTTAACGAGCAAAAAAATTTGAAACTCTACCAGATTTTTGAGAATACTTTGACGTTTTCTGTTTATCAATTCATTAGATGCAAGCTAAATGGGGGTGGTTCTACTTAAAACTGTGAAGTCAAAGTGCAGTTTTCCGCCTTCATCCGAGCTTTAAAAGAGAGAAATCAGCTTTAGTGAGACACACCTATCATTCGCGCCTTTACACTGTGAAGAGCTTGGAACGAGCCTTTAAATTACTGCTTGTTTTATCATCTTTTAAATGGATAGGAAATTAAAAGTTCATTAACTATCCATCAATGCCTTTGAAATATGGATTAGTATTTTGTGATTTATTACTAAGAATAAGGTTACTTAAGAACTCTTTATATAAGAACTCGGTTATACTTTAAAAGGATATGACAAAAGTGTTATAGGTAGAACAACATATTAAATGCTATCTACAGAGGTAATTAATAAAAGTATAAAACAATTCTTGATAATCTGATGTATAGAAACTAAAGATAAATATTTCCTAATATGTTTCATTGTGTCACTTCTTAAATTAAAATAAAATTACAGTGTTTACAAAATTACAACTTCTTTTGTTTTTAACTGAAACAAAGTAATTATTTTGAGATTTCTTACTCTTTAATTAATAACTTAGGTACATTCTAAAAAAAGGAATAAAGGTGTGATTGGGATAACATAAAAACTTTTCTTTCTTAATAATTTGCTTTGTAGAATGTTATGCTAGTGATAAAATTTGCGATATTTCTTTAAATGTATAGCTGTTATAGTTTAAAATCTTATATCTTTTTGATTCTAACTATAACAAAAAATTTGTATTTAAAAACAATGAAATTTTTATAATATTTATTTTTATTTTTACTAAAATTTCTTATTTGCTATAAAGTGTATTGCCAATATATGGTGCAGTATTAAGTGTTTCCTATTTATAAAGTAAAATGTTTAGTATTAAGATTCATACTAATAAGTTTATAACTTTGATGTATAAATTAGTACTTTGTTATTCATTAATCTTTACCTATGAACTCGGTTACATTTTAAAATAATTAAATCGAAGAGCTAAAAAAACATAGCAAATTAAAAGCTATCTACACAAAAAATTAATAAAAATAAAAAATCTCTATAATTTTCTGTTTAGAAATTATAGATAAATTTTTCGTAATATGTTTCATTGCAAAACTTCTTAAATTAAAAAAATACATTTTTTTTTCGAAATTACAACCTCTTTTCATATTAACTGAAACAAAATAACTATTTTGTGATATCTTAATCTTTGTTAGGATATGAAATGGGATAATAGGTTATTTAAGAATTCCTTACCTAAGAACTCGGTTACATTTTAAAATAATTAGACCGAAGAGGTTAGAAAAAAAGCATATTAAAAGCTATCTACACAGGAAATTAATAAAAATCGAAAATTCTCTATCAATTTGCTGTGTAAAAATTAGAGATAAATTTTTCCTAATATGTTTCATTGTAACACTTCTTAAATAAAAAAAATACATTGTTTTCGAAATTACAACTTCTTTTCGTTTTAATTGAAACAAAATAACTATTTTGTGATATCTTAATCTTTGTTAGGATATGAAATGGGATAATAGGTTACTTAAGAATTCTTTACCTAAGAAATCGATTACATTTTAGAATAATTAGACCGAAGAAGTAAAAAAAAGCATATTAAAAGCTATCCACAGAGGAAATTAATAAAAATCGAAAATTATCTATAATTTGCTGTGTAGAAATTAGAGATAATTTTTTTTCTTATATATTTCATTGTAAAACTTCTTCAAATATAGAAAAAAATTACATTGACTTTGAAATTACATCCTCTTTTGATTTTAACTGAGACAAAATAACTATTTTTTGATTTCTTAATCTTTAGTTTATAACTTCGTTACATTTAAAAATTCAAGAATAAAGAATATGAAATGAAATAACACAATAGAAACGTTTCTTTCTGCTTAAAAGATTCTGCTAGTGATAAAATTTACGTTATTTCTTTCAATATGTAGCTATTATAATTCAAAATCTTACATCTTTTAGATTTTAACTATAACAAGCAAGTTTTTGCATTTAAAAAACAATAATATTTATCATTATTTTCATTAAATTTACTTATTTGCTATAAAATGTACTGCAAATATATGCTGCAATATCGTTTCTAATTTATAAAATAAAGTGTTAGTGTTAAGATGCATTCTAACATGTATGTGACTTTGAAACATATATTAGTATTTTGTGATTTATTATTCTTTATTTCAGAATACTGTTATATTTTAAATTTGCTATGTAGAGACTAGAAAGAAATTTTCCTAATATGTTTCATTGTGCAACATTGTTTCTTTCTTAAATTTTTAAGAACTTACATTGTTTTCTAAATAACAAACTGTTTTATTTTTAGATGAAACAAAATAACTGTTTCGGGATTTATAAATCTTTAGTTAATAACTTCATTATATTTTAAAATAAAGAAATGAAGGATATGAAAGGGATAGCATAATAAAAACATTATGTTCTCAATAATTATCTGCATAGATGATTATACTAGCGATACAATTCATACTATTTTTTTTAATATGTAGCTTTTATAGTTTTAAAATCTTATGTTATGTTTTAGCTATAACAAGCAATTTTTTGTATTTAAAAAACAATGAAAATTTCCAAACATTTCTATTTATTTTTAACTTACTTATTTTCTATAAAGTGTATAGCAAATATATGGTGCATTATTAATTGTTTTCGATTTATAAAGTGAAATTATCAGGTATTCTAAAGGCTGTTGATATATTAATTGAACAAAACGGAGGAAAGTCTGTTTGTATTGTAACGAACTCTCGTTACATTAAATTCTGATAGTTAACTAAAACCTCAAGAAAAGACGTCATGATATATAAGAACAGCAAACGTGCCTTTTTTGTGAACTTTCGAACTGGGCTCTTCTTTGCATAGTGAAAGGCCGTTTTTTAGCGTAGAATGGATGCTGAATGGAGAATTGTTGACATCTCAATCATTCTGTCTGAGACATTCATTGGGATGCTAGCGAACTGTTTCCAGTGTTCGTTTCAATGGCATCCCGAAGAAAGACTCTCACACTACAGCAAGTCCTCTACATTGCAACAATACTACAAGCCACAATACTTTCTTATCTTGTTCGCCAAGGGTTGTCCAAGGGCAACGCGAGATTGCTCTCGATTACTGCAAGCTTCAATGGCACCTGCTGGCGAGAGAGCCGACACGCGTTTTTCCCAACACGTCATCAACCATCTGTCCGATCAGCTGAGACGGACATTCTTGCGGGCAGACGACTATATAAGAAGAGCAGAGTTCGAGGCTAGAGGAGGATTTTTGACCGATCGAGTCTGGTGTGTGAACTCATCGGCCCAGATTTCGAGGGAGCGACTGAGAGTGTCCTCCCCCACCCTTTTTTTCTCTTAGGAAGTTGATGTTCTGCATCGATCATTCTTTTTCATTGTAGATATTCATCATCGGTTCATCTGTATTTATTCATAACTTCAATATTGTGTTTCTTAATAAATATCATAGTCTGCACGTAGGCCTCCGCTATCATTTTCCGGGCTCACTTAGAGCCCCAGTACGCTATAGTATCAACAGGTTGTTTAAACAAATTCATTAAGATTTGCTGAGAGTTTTTATTCATAAGCATATTATTTTATATCCACGTGTAGCTGCTTTTTGCTATTTAACTCAAATAAAAGATTATTTATATCTACAAATAAACAACCTGTTTGAGTCTAAATGTGAGAATTTTTTAGTTTTTAAACAATAATTTTCCTAGAATGTGTGTTTCATGTCAGGACTAAATGTAATCAAAGTGGGAATAACACATATTATATTTTTATATAATATATAAAAATATGTAAAGCTAAATCATAAATTAAATTTTTTTTAAAAATGACACAACTTTCGAAAACATATTTAAAATCAATTTAAGGAGGCCTTAAAAACCGTCAGCCGAACAATTGCAGATGGATTAGGGTGCTGGCCTTCGGTACCGGAGTTCGTGTGTTCGAATCCCATTGTGGCATGGATGATCGTAACCATTCGGAATTGGCTTTAAGCTGTAAATATCGGTCTCATTAGCCCTCTTGTTGCAAAAAAGTAGACCGTAGCACTCCAAACCAAACCAAACCAAAAACCATCAGCTTTAAAACTTCAAAAATTTGACTTTTGATTACAACATTTTTAAAATCTGTGAACATTTTTTAATTATTTACACAGACCTCGTTGAAGTATTCGAAATAGAGTCTGTGAAACTACACAATCTTTACATTTAGTATCACAGCATTTAAGGAAACGATAAAAAACTTTAAATACTGCATTACTTTATGTTTATATTGTACATGAACATAAAACACTTCACTTTTCTAATTTACTTTTGATTCCATATGTAATTATTTCATTTTATTGTTTTATGAATTGAATGTTTAAATAAAAAAAAATAAAGCTTACTTTGTAACAATATATGTACATGTGTATGTTTGTACTATGTTTGTATGTTTGTGAGGCAGAGAAAAGAAAATGGAAATGGAAATAAGTTGTCTAGTCCTGAACTTTTCGCCAAAATACATCCTTTCATTATTCAACTTCATTATTTTTTTTTCTGCAACGAAGCTTATTATCTCAAGTTTATTTATAATTCCTCTTTATTTTGCAATATTTAATGCAGCATGAATCGATAATTTCTTCACAATTCGTAGAAGTTATCACAAAATGTAAATTTAATCAACAGTTTTAAAATTGGAAAATGGAAAACTAATGAAATGAGTTTCATTTTGTCCCAATTGGAAAGCTGGATTTTTTTTTATTATCGCCGAATGAATGTAAAATAGCTACAGTATCCTTCTATTTTAAACAAACTGAAAAGGAAGCGTATTTAAAACTAAAGCTGAAATGTGTAATTGACAAAAGATTAAAGCGTTGAGAAAAATAATTAGTTCAGTTAAATGGGAAAAAAAGTATAAAGAACTGCATTATTTCCGAGCTCTGAATCCCAGTACTGGCTATTGAATTTTATTTGCAATAAGCGTCAAATTTGATTTATACGTATTAAGAATTCCTGCCTAGCTTTCTAATTCAAAGAAAGGCTAGAAATGGTAATTAAAAATTGAATTTATTTCTGAAACACGAAGCTATTTGTTATAAGAATGAGGAAAACGTCTATTCCTTTCAAGTCAGAAAGTTGTAAACAGATGTATTATTTAATTCTCTATTTTCGCGAAAAATATCTATATTAATAAAGAAAAAAGACTGAAAGTGTGGTTTAAAAATAATATATTTTATGCATCAAATTTCCATTACGTTGAACATATTAATGAAAAAACATCTAAGGAAATTCTAATTACATTTATGCAATTGTTCCAAATTGTTTAGGGACGTGATTAATAATAATATGTTTAAAAAAAAACATTGCTTTTCATGGATTTTCAGAAAACCATATTTTGTAACGGTTAAAGTGGTATTTTTAATCAATCCCGTTTATAACCTAATAGAAAGACATAATGGATTGCGTTGATAGATTTGTATTTTTTGTCTCTTATACAAATATTTAGTTATGCATAATTTGTAGTCTGTAAAAATATTTTATATATTTTTTAAAGTTTAAATTGATACCTTGCTTTTTTATACAGTAAAAATTGCAAATAATAAATAAAAATTTTAAATGAAATCAGTTGAGATCTTTATGTAAATATTTCATAGAACTTATGTTTTTAAGCAAAAAAAATCCAATGCCTTCTCAAAAAAGCAATAATGTTTTATTCTGTTAAGTAGTTTTTAAAAGTAATACTAAATTATACATGTTTGATAAAATATGAATCATTTATACATTATTAATATTAACATATGTTTTATATTCTTAATTTCAATTCGCAATTTTTTTATAATAATTTTAGGTTTAAATTGATATCTTGCGTTTTTATATAGTAAAAATTGCAAATAATAAATAAAAATTTTTAATGAAATCGGTTGAGGTCTCTTAAGTAAATATTCGAAAAGAATTAATGTTTTTACGCAAAAATATTCCAATGCCTTCTCAAAAAAGTAAAAATGTTTTATTCTATTAAGTAATTCTTAAAACTAATACTAAATTATACATGTTTAATAAAATATGAATCATATATACATTATTAATATTAACATGTGTTCTATATTCTTAATTTCAATTCTCAATTTTTTTATGATAATGTTAGGTTTAAATTGATACTTTGAGTTTTTATGTAGTAAAAATTGCAAATAATAAATAAAAATTATTAATGAAATCAGTTGAGATCTTATGTAAATATTTCATAGAATTTATGTTTTTACGCAAAAATAATCCAATGCCTTCTCAAAAAAGTAATAATGTTTTATTTTGTTAAGTAATTCTTAAAAGTAATACTAAATTATACATGTTTCATAAAATATGAATGATATATACATTACTAATATTAACATATGTTTTATATTCTTAATTTCAATTCTCAATTTTTTTAGGTTTAAATTGATACCTTGAGTTTTTATGTAGTAAAAATTGCAAATAATGAATAAAAATTTTTATTAAACTCAGTTGAGATTTTTTATGTAAATATTTCAAAAGAATTTATGTTTTTACGCAAAAATAATCCAATGCCTTCTCAAAAAAGCAATACTGTTATTTCTGAAACACGAATCTATTTGTTATAAGAAGGAAGAAAATGTCTATTCCATTCAAGTCAGAAAGTTGTAAACGGATGTATTTTTTAATTCTCTATTTTCGCGAAAAATATCTATATTAATAAAGAAAAAAGACTGAAAATGTGGTTTATAAATAATATATTTTATTCATCAAATTCCCATTACATTGCACACATTAATGAAAAAACATCTAAGGAAATTCTAATTACATATAATTCTTTTTTTATCGTATTCCTTTTTATGCAATTGTTCCAAATTGTTTAGGGGCATGATTAACACTTTTTAAGTAAAAATGTATCTTTTTTCATAGATTTTCAGAAAACCATATTTTGTAACGGATAAAGTGGTATTTTTAATCAATCCCGTTTATAACCTAATAGAAAGACATAATGGATTGCGTTGATAGATTTGTATTTTTTGTCTCTTATACAAATATTTAGTTGTGCACAATTTGTAGTTTGTAAAAATATTTTATATATTTTTTTATAGTTTAAATTGATACCTCTCGTTTTTATACAGTACAAATTGCAAATAGTGAATAAAAATTTTAATGAAATTGGTTGAGATCTCTTAAGCAAATATTTCAAAAAATTAATGTTTTTACGCAAAAATAATCCAATGCCTTCTCAAAAAACCAATAATGTTTTATTCTGTAAAGTAATTCTTTAAAGTAATATTAAATAATAAATGTTTAATAAAATATAAATCATTTATACATTATTAATATTAACATATGTTTTATATTCTTAATTTCAATTCTCATTTTTTTTATAATAATTTTAGGTTTAAATTGATACCTTGCGTTTTATATAGTAAAAATTGCAAATAATAAATAAAAATTTTTAATGAAATCAGTTGAGATCTTTTATGTGTATATTTCATAGAATTTATGTTTTTACGCAAAAATAATCCAATGCCTTCTCAAAAAAGTAATAATGTTTTATTCTGTTAAGTAATTCTAAAAAGTAATACTAAATTATACATGTTTGATAAAATATGAATGACATATACATTATTAATATTAACACAAGTTTTATATTATCAATTCTCAATTTTCAATGATAATTTTAGATTTAAATTGACACCTTACGTTTTTATGTAGTAAAAATTGCAAATAACGAATAAAATTTTTTCAATGAAATCAGTTGAGATCTTTATGTAAATATTTCATAGAATTTATGTTTTTACTCAAAAATAATCCAAGCCTTCTCAAAAAAGTAATAATGTTTTATTCTGTTAAATAATTCTTAAAAGTAATATTAAATTATAAATGTTTGATAAAATATGAATCAATATACATTATTAATATTAACATATGTTTTATATTCTTAATTTCAGTTTTTAATTTTTTTATTCATTTCGAGTTAATCTTCTACAGCATGGCCGAACGATGGAAGAATGGTGAGGGGGCTGGAATTCGGTACCGGATTTCGTGGGTTCGAATCTTTATTGCAGCATGGATGTTCGTAGTCGTTCGGAATCGGCTTTAAGCAGTAGGTCCCGGTCTCATTAGCCCTCGTGTTGCAAAAAGTAGACCATAGCACTCCAAACCAAACCAAACTACAGGCTATGGTCCAGTAGGTAGGACGTTTAACCAGAGTCCATAGGTTCGTATCCGGTCAATGACATGACTATTTATAATCGCTACTTTGAGTCTAGCAGGTTGTCTGAACACCTTTTTATAAACCCATATAATATGAGGACTAATTGACACTATCATGAAGAAACTGTCGGATATTTTAAATATCCTTATTAGTTTCAGAAACTTCTTCTTTGCCTATCTTGGTACGTTAAATTAATCAACCTACTTCAAAGCTAATTTATTTGAGTTGAATGAAGAATAAAATAATAACTTTCCTGTATTTTAAAAGTCCACTTAAATTTGAAATTGAGAATTAGCTAAAGTGCATGCATGTGTTATAATTTCAAGTCAGATGAATGGTTCTGGATGTTCCATCGCTTGGTTATCAGCAAGTGGAAGATCATTTTATAACTAGCATATAGCCCGTCATATGACGGGATCAGTAAAATTCTTAATTTTCCAGAATTGTAAAGAACCCTATGAGGCAGGTAAAAAAAATGGTTTTTTTTTTTTTTTTTTTTGCTGAGAATTACCTTTCAACCAAAATAATTGATTAAAATTATCACATATGTACTTAATCTATTATTTAAGTCAAAAGAAAATTATTTATGTAATATCTAAGTTTAGTGATAAAACGTATGGAAATAATGCAGAACACATTTAAATAATTTAAAATAAGAAATGATTAAATGAGATAGTTAAAGGAATGAAGTCATAATGCTAGAAAAATATTGTTATTTTTACCTATTTATTATGTGATAAATTGATAAATTTAATCGATTGCTCTTAAAATGGGGCTCGATATAATGACATAAAACGCTCGAAAAGGGGGCGGGGTGGATTTTGAACGTTTTAAAGAGGACAGTATTTTTTGCTGTGATACGAAGCTTATTCATACCAATTTACTTCAGAATCGGATCTATAGTTTAGGGAAAGATAAACTTTACTCGTTTTGAATTTTGAAAACTCTAACTCATCAAAAATCCAATATGGATGACTGTATCCATTACAGGTCTAACAGCTTCAGAAATTCCCGGACAGACAACTTAGGCTATTTTTATATAGGGGATGTTGTTCCGTCCAGCAGCCATGATTCTGGATCAGCGGCAGCAATTGCTTAATAGTTTTGTTTGCTTAATAGTTACCGTTGAGCGTAACGTAATCTAAAAAAATACAATAGCGTTCGCTGAGAGTACGGAGCCAGAGGATTAAATCGACTATGTACTGTGTTTTTTCTTGATGTTTCTTTAAAGTGGATGGTTTGGACGACGTTTGGAGTGGAAATATTCAAAGTCATAGTAGTAAGTAAATTCTTAACTCCTTTAATCATAAATCTTATTGGGTTTTCATTTTCCCAACGCTGATCCAATCCATATACATTTAATTCTCTTTGATTGTGTTTATGTATTATGTATCCCCCTCGTTCATATTATTCTTATCTATTGTACTGTGTTAAAATCTTAAATGTTAGTAGTCATTAATCCTCTATTGATAGTAATATATTTGCTTTGTAATGTCAAATTCTAATCTACAATAAACTGTTAGTAAATCCCTTTCCTTTGGACATTTTTCAATCACAAAGTTTTTATTTTAGTTTATATATTTAATTATACATTCCGCTAATTCTTAACATCTCACAAATGTTATTGTGAAATTTTAGCAGATTTTTCCTGTGGTCAATCGGTTTAAATCTGTTATACATACTCAATACCGAATTATTCTAAAGAGCACGAAACTTTGTTAAAATTAAAATCGTTTATACATGCAAGTGATGTTAACCCTTTAAAGGTCACCAAAATAAATTCATTTGAATTTAATGTAATTTGTTTATAAATGTTATCTATAAGCCTTGTATATGTAAAATATATAAATTTTCTTTACATTCCTTAGAAGGGTTTGTCTTAGAGTATACCAAATTAGGGTTTGAGAAATGGTTTAGTTGAATAACCCCTACCCTTGTACAGCTTGAACATTAGGCCTTTTTAAAAGTTTAACTATACTGGAAGAACAATAAATAATAATCCTTAAACTGGTATGATAAATAAATATCTTAACAACTTAAAAGTGTTGTGGGTATAGATACTTTTATTTGAGGTCATAAGTAAAATAAATTGAATCTGACTTCTCAAGTACAGAAAGTTTAAATACATATATTTCAATAGAAAAACATATAAATAAGTTAAACGTAGAACTATCATCTATTATATATTTAAAATATCAAAAATATAATATGTATAAAATGTATAAAATATGTAAAATATATAAAATATATAATGTATTTTTAATATATAAAATGTATAATATGTATATATATATATATATATATATATATATATATATATATATATATATATATATATATATATATATATATATATATATACATATATATATATATATATATATATATGTATATATATATATGTATATATATATATGTATATATATATATATATGTATATATATATATATATATTATATATATATATATATATATATGTATATATATGTGTATATATATATATATGTATATATATATATATATATGTATATATATATATATATATATATATATATATATATATATATATATATATATATGTATATATAAATATATATATATATATATATATATATATATATATATATATATATATATAATCGAAAACTCATCCATATCTCCAAAAAGTTTTTTTAACTGCAAAAGCTCTTGATTCTACATCATTGGCTTCCATATATCACAGATGTATGAGACTGGAGCCGTAAATAATTATAAAAAGATAAAGTAAAGTACTCCAAAAAGTAAAGTTTAAAAAAAAAGTAGTTTAATAGGTGGTTTTTCTACGAAACCACTGTCCGTTAAAGGGTTAACAGAAGTAATAGTGTAAGTGCAAAAGTAGACTAAAGAATGTTAATTATTTGCAATTCTTTGCAGTTTGAATTTTCCAATTTCAGTCACCTTGAAAAACAACGATTTACTGTTTTATTGTTAACAGAATTAAAATATAAAATTAAATTATATATAAAGTTATTAAAAAGAAAGAAAAAATCAGTTTAAAAATATGAAGTACTGATAAAAAGAAAATACAAAAATTAAATTTCTAAAATATCGGGAATAATCGGGAAAACATAGGAAGTCTTACATTGTCGTGATGAAACTTTAGAATATTTTATTCATCCATACTAGTTTCAGAAATTTCTTCTTTAATTATCTTGATGCGTCAAATTATCCAACCTTCTTTGAAGCTAATTTATTTGAGCTAAATTAAGTAATAAAGAATGACACCAAGTGTATTTTCTTACTTTTTTTAAAATTTTCAATTAAATCTTTTAATTTTGGAATTGAGAATTAGCTAATTTATATGCATATGTTCTAATTTGAAGTCAGTTGAATATGAGTTAGATAAAAAGAATAAATTACAAAATCAGAATTATTTCAGTTTAAAGTTTATATCTTTTATATACATTTCTATACCTAAATATTGATTCTATATATACATATCTAAATTTAAGTTTAATAGTTTTTGTGGGTTCGAAATGTTTTTATGTATTCGTATTGTAACGGGTTTAGACAAAAGTGCACATGAGTTTAAGGAGATCACACAGACAACCAGTACACTTTAATTTCCTTTATTGAAGGACCTTGGATAAAATTGGTATATGCAATGAATATTTACAAAGATACTCTGCTGCCGATAACAGGTGTAGACCCGCTCTTGTTCTCTGCTTCTCGTCGAGAGAGATGCTGATCGTTCCTTAAATATGTTTCTAGCAACTTGGCTTCAAAAAGGAAGAGTAATCTTCTCTCCTTAGCCTCTTGTAGTCTGTCAATCAGTACTTCGCTCACAGCCCCAGGTCTACAAAACAAAGTTACCCCACTACTCACTAAACTGTCCTCTTTCTAGAGGGGTGAACACGTCGCTGGCAGAGCAATGCCTGCTTCCAAAATACGCAAAAAACCAAGAAACCCCGAGAGCTGTTGAAAAGGAGCTCTCATTTCTGACCTTCCTGGGCCAGGTCCTCTACGTGAGAGATACTGTGAAGCATGGAAGTGATGAAATATATGATAATTACACACGATAATGAGGACTAAAATACTAAGTTAATTTAAGTTAACAAAGAATTAAAGCCTCAGAGGTAAGAAGATTCACGAGTTCAGTGAGAGGGGAAACACAATACTTAACAATGGGAAATAAAAATTTACACACAAGTTAAGTTACAAAATTACTCAAATAATAAAGTTAATTTTTTTATGAGAAGTTAAAAATAAGAGGAAATGTAGAGAATAGAAAATACTCTCAAGTACAACTGTGCTGGTTCGGATCCAGTTAAATATTAGGAGAAAAATGATTGGTTCCTACGACCCAATAGAATTTTAGCAGTTCAGCGGTTGATTCTAAGAGAAATAGACCCCGAGAGCTGGCTTGCTTCCGTATTAAAGCTCTTTAAAGTGACGTGTCGGATCAGCATTACATTACTCCTTTTTTAGGGACCTCATTGCCTATAGACATCAGATGAATTATTTTTATGCCTGGATATTAATTTGTATCGACCAGCCATTAAGGGCGTGACCACTATTATGCTACTGTGTCACAAACCTAGACTTCATGGCTTCCCTCCAATATTACGCTGGCCCCATCTGCTTGAGAATAAAGGCCGAAAAACAGCTGATCTCCTTACCGGTAACAAATCGGCCATTGTATTTCGAGACATAACTCTGGAACTCCACAATATGATAGAAAATTTACAATGCATATTTTTCCACAAGAAATTGATTAACTAATTTTAAATTTCTAATACTGATATTACTTCACATTAGGATCTACTATTAATAAACTATTGAATGTTAAATTCAATACTTAAGGTAAAATGTACAGGTATTGCTTCTCAGTCGTGTGTTTCCATAGGAACCACAAAAGTAAATACTTTCCTCTATTATATTTTATAATCTTCTTCAGAGAATGAATATGTTTCGATCAATGCCTATATGAACTCATTTCAATTATACTGCTAATTCTAAAGTTGTTTCTCAAAATTTCTAAATTAAAAGTATTACTTTATGTTAATTTCAAATATTAAAATACAAAATTTTTCGCAGATTCTGGTGCTTTGTATTTAAATTGAAAATAATATCAAAGATAGATGTGTTTTAATTATCTTTAATATATACATATAATTTTAAGATATGCATTAAGCTTCAATAAGAGATTTAAACAATAAATGAAGATGTTAAGAAACGTATTAAAATATTTCTGTATTATTTGATTTTAAGAGAGGAATATATATTAGTTAGTATTTCTACATATTTACTAAAATTGATTCATCCTTAGCCTTTTTATTAACTACACTGATTACAGCAATCCCATATCCAGAAAATAATTTCATACTCTGCAGAATATCATTAGGTATTAAAATTACTATATCGTACAATAATTTAGACCAATATATCTAATTATTTAAAAAAAATCTACTTAACCCTTTTTCCGTTCCCTCATGAGAATAATTATATTATGTACATAAGATATAAAGCTTTAATTTATTTTTAAAAATGTCAATTGAAAAATAGAGCTAAATTTAAGTAGATGCAGCAAATTATTTTCACCTTAAAATATAGTTAACGCATTGTGTATTACATGTGTTAAACAAGAGTATAAAGCATTGGATGTATATATTCTATATGATATACAGGACGGGCAAAAGATTAAATAATTCAATTTTGAAAGAGGGGGTTGTAGAACCATATACGACCTCACCCTTCTGCTTACCGTCTCTAATTTCAACATATAAGTGCACTATACTTGCATAAAAAATGCTTATTCATTATCATATCAACATATACGAATATGTAAACAGATAACTCTAATATTTTACAACATATATAATGTTGAAAATTATGAAAATTAATTAACATTAACATATACTTCAACTAAGTATGTATACACTGAGCTGTATTATATAATAGCGAACTAAGATTTATTAAAACATGAAGGTTTTCTTATTACAGTACAACATGAACTAGTTTCTAATAACGATACTTTTCCAGAGAATGATATATAGTATATAATCAATTAAAATAATTTGTTTACAAGTTTACATATTCTCTAATAATTGATTTATCCTCAGACGATTAAGTTTCCTTACTACGGTTATTCCTCATTTACAATTTATTTACAGAATCCTTTATACCTTTATTTCATCATATGCTCACGAATTACGAAAAATATTGATACGTTTCTTTCAATAGATGTATTCTCTATCAAGGTATTGTTTCTAATCCCAGCTAATTCATGCATTGCAGCAAGCGAATCACACAAGGTCAGCTCTGGAAAATAACTGCGCAGATTAATCACTGAGAAGCGAATGCATTGAGCATACAATCGTCGTCCGTCATCAATTCATAGCTAAATATTTAATAATTATTGCCAGTGCAAGGTGTTACATAACGCCCTGGTGAGTTGGGCCGTGAATGCGTATGTCTGAGTAATTAATAAGCCGGCTTTCTGTTTATGTGATGACATAATTGATGGTAGTTTGGAAATTAACATTATCTTACTTGCATTTATTGTCAGTTTGGATGAAACCGGATGTGACATCAAGTTGAGATAACAGAAAATACCACTTTAGATTAAGGCTGACTGAAATTTAATTTACGCTGGCTATTTAACCAATAAGTTTTG
>CM063501.1:19915812-19933312 GCA_032207245.1 Pardosa pseudoannulata
TCAGAAATGAAGGAGAGTATTATGTACGTAAAGGATGACGAAAGCATCGGTTCTGAAAAAGGAAAACAATGCATACGGTACGGAGTCAAACAAAACTCAGAACCAGCTGGTCCAACATTTCTTGCGGTAGGAGTGCCCATTCCCAATGGGCACTCAATTAATGGGGTGAACCTGTGGATACTACTGAAAAAAGTTAAATCTTATTCTAAAAATTTTCTATGAGCAAAATTCTTTAGACATATAAATAATATTTTCATTGTTTCTTGAAATTTACTCAAACGTTAGATAAAGCATGAAAAGTTTATAAAAATAATCCCTCCAAATACGATTGAAACAGAACCGTCAAACATAAAGTATAAAAAAATATTTTTTACTGGCTTTCATTGAATTGATTTCTTAGCAACACGTCTCTTAAATTAAAAAAATCGGATAAATATAAATAATTAAAAGGTAATTGTATCATCAATATTAATCTAAGAATATCATGTAAATATAATAGGAAATCTATAACCTTAAGGAATTAGTACACTAAATTATCTTTTTATGACTTTCCAGCGATTTTTAAAACATCTTTCCTACTTACTAAGTGAATACCAAATAAAAAATATTACTTGTTTTTGTCGTTTATCAGCATATATTTTTGTTATATTTTTAGCGTGTTATATTTTTAGCGCACAATATAATGTGATATAGACATGTATTTCTCTAATTTTAGAAATATTCTGTCACCGAAAATTGTTTTAGTAATCATTGACTTACTCTATTAGCAAAGAATTAGCGTTTTAGTTAAATCTATTAATTCTTCGGTAGTAAATCACTCAAAAAAAACTTTACCATTTAGGCTGGTAAAAATGCATTAGCTTATACTTATTTCCATTATACTATGTTAATAAATTCATTAAGCGTCAAAATACATTTCAAATAAAGACAGAGATTTATAGATTTGCTTTAAAGACAGATCTACAAATAAACATGTATATATTGTAACGAATTCTCGTTACATTAATTTACAGATACAAACTTATCTACGACCGTGAGAAAAAAAAAAACCGCATAACGTAGAAATGGTAAAAGCGCCTTTTGTGAGCACTTGAACTGAGCTTATTTGTACCTAGTTAAAGGACGTTGTTTTGAGCAGAATAGGATGCTGAATAGAGGTTTGTTAACACCGAGGACCATCTCAATCATTCTGTCTGAGAAATTCACTAAGATGCTGGCGAAGTGTTTCCAGTGTTCCTCTCAATGGCATCCCTAAGAAAGAGTTTCACACGATAGAAAACCTCTACATTGTAAAGGAAGCAGCAGTACTTTCGTACCTTGTTCTCCAAAGGTTTGTCCGGAGACATCAATTAATGATTTGCGAGATTGCTCCCGATTACTATAAACTTCCCTTGGCTTACACCTGCTCTACAGACGGTTTTCCTCACTACGTCATCAACCAGATATCCGATCAGCTGAGATGGACATTTGTGGTCAGACGACGATATAAAAAGACGACAGTTCGAGGCCCAGAGAGAATTTTTGACCGATCGAGTCTCCTGTGAACTCTTCAGCCGAGAACTTCGAGGCGATTGACTGAGGGTGTCCTCCCCCCCTTTTATTTCTCTCCAAATGATTAGTAAGCTGATTTCCTGTAACGATCATCATTTTCATTAGTAGATATTTATCGTTTCATCCGTACCATAACTTCAACATTGTGTTTCTAAATAAAGATCTTTAGTGCGTACGTAGGCCTCATTTTCCGGCTCAATTAGAGCCCAATAAAGTTACAATATTCATACCCCTTTATAAAATATTGAAAATCAACAAAAAAAGTATTATCCAATTCTATAATAAGGTCTCAAAAGCGTAGTAATTATCAAGCAGCTTTGTTACAATAATTCTAGAAGAAAATATGATTAAAAAATTAGAATACTAACTACGTGGTTACGCTTCATATGCTTTAATTATTCTTTTCTCTCTTTGGTATTAGGGGATATATTCATTAACGAAGAAAGGAAATCTAGACCTTTTTTTAAAAAAATAGAATAGAAAATTCTATGTAAAAAATGTCCTTTCAGCGATCTGTATAAAGAAGACAAATTAATTGGTGATCACAGTCTATCAGCGAAGAAAAGTGAAAAAAAGGAAGAAAAAATGAATGAAAGGTGAGATGATATAGAAAAAATACTTTAATTATATTGGGATAGAACGGGTAATTCGATAGTTTTAGGATTTTAACGAAGATCGAAAGTGTGGATCCCTTAATTGCAAAAATTCTTTTGTATTGAGAAATAATATGCGGGATTTAAGAGGACTTACTATTTTTTGTCTATATGTACGTTAGAAAAAAATCACACTTGTAATTTGTATTTCATTTCAAACGAAATGGTTCTTTAATATGTGAGGAAATGAGACTTTTTACTTGCCATACTGTAGAAAAATTGTATGTAAAGTCATTAATTATAAATCTAATGCGACAATAAATATATTTTCACCAAACACAAAATATAAAATAAACAGCAAAAGAAGAATTATTCAGAAAGTTTTCAATAAATTAAGTTTATGGTTTTAAATTAATAAAAAAATAAAAATATAAAGTTATGGCTAAATTTAAATTCAAAAACTTGTATGAGAAAAAAAATAGTCATATGATGAAAAATAAAAAAAATTCAAATAATTATAATGTAAGAAGAAAAATACAAATAAATAAGAAGAAAAAAAAATAATATTGATAGAAAAATAACATTGTTTTAATATTATGAATAATATCCACATTATTTATAATAAGTGTACAGTAAAAATATATAGAAATGGGTATAAAAGAATTAAAATTGTTTATGGATTATAATTAGAGCTTATCTATTGTTTATGAATAAAATCAAATATCCATACTTTTTTCCTTATTGAAGTATCATATCTGGAAATATTTTCATATGGTACTAGTATGATACCTTATTTAATTATGCTATCTAAAACTTATAATTTAACTTTAATAACTTTAGAAGCCAATATTTACTGTGGAGAATGCATATGCCCTCAGACCAAAAATCTTATATATAATATCTTATTTAAGTAGAATTAAAAGAGATTATTTTAGTCTAAATTGAATACATTGATAAAAAATATATGTTATCTAATTTCACAATAAGTGATTCTTCAGTGTGCTAGTTTTCAAGTGTAGTAATATTTCATTAAAGAAGTATTACTTAAAAAAACTTAGAATTATATTATACTGTCAAAAGCCTTGTTATCTGCTTCAAAAAAATTATACAGTTATATGATGGGAAAACAGTCTTCACACTCTTCTTCGACTGTTAAAATTGACAGTCACTGTGTTGGTAAAAAAGATGTTTAATGCTAGGTAGGATTATGCCTCTTTTGTTAAACACCGTTCCTGTTATCCACAAAAGACCTCCGGATAAATGCGGGCGACTAGTTTCATGGCGATGCAGTATTTAAGCTAAAAATACTTAGTAGTTTTATGCTTTAAATGTGTACTGAAACTAAGTTTTATTCAACCAATTCAACAGCACTTGTGTTGCTTGCTAAAACTTTGCTTCTTTGTTAACAAACCAATATTTCATTTATGTGTCAAGGAATGTACTTGAATTTATGTACTGAATATTAACATTAATAAAAAGAATTTTTTGTAATGAATTCACTGTTTCTAATTGTCAAAAATTTTTTTTCTCTATGGATTTGTTCATAATCTATTTCATGTATAATATTTAATATAGAATTATTACATAATTTAACATAATTAATAAGAAAGTTATTTGTAATGAATTCACTGTTTCTAAATTGTCATACGCAAAGTGATTTTTTCTCTATGGATTTGTTCATAATCTATTTCATGTACTGAGACTTTAGATGATTAAGATGTCTAATACTTAAGCTAATTATAAAAGAATTTATTTGTAATGAATTCACTGTTTCTAAATTGTCATAAGCAAAGGGATTTTTTTTCTATGGATTTGCTTATCTATTTTATGTACTGTTCATCTGTACAAATTGTACTGAATAATTTAAAATTAATAAGAAATTTATTTGTAATGAATTCACTGTTTCTAAATTGTCATAGCAAAGTGATTTTTTTTCTGGATTTGTATAATCTATTTCATGTACTGAGAGTCATTTAGAGTACTGAGAATTATTATGTACTGAATACTTTAAGCATAATTAAAAAAGAAAGTTATTTGTAATGAATTCACTGTTTCTAAATTGTCATACGCAAAGTGATTTTTTCTTATGGATTTGTTCATAATCTATTTCATGTACTGAGAGTCATTTAGAGTACTGAAATGGTATGTACTGAATACTTTAAGCATAATTAATAAAAAGAAAGTTATTTGTAATGAATTCACTGTTTCTAAATTGTCATACGCAAAGTGATTTTTTTCTATGGATTTGTTCATAATCTATTTCATGTACTGAGAGTCATTTAGAGTACCAAATTATGGTATGTACTGAATACTTTAAGCATAATTAATAAAAAGAAAGTTATTTGTAATGAATTCACTGTTTCTAAATTGTCATACGCAAAGTGATTTTTTTCTCTATGGATTTGTTCATAATCTATTTTATGTACTGAGCATTTAAGTCAATTTGGTATGTACTGAATACTTTAAGAATAGATTAATAAAAAGAAAGTTATTTGTAATGAATTTAATGTTTCTAAATTGTTATAAGCAAAGTGATTTTTTCTCTATGGATTTGTTCATAATCTATTTTATGTACTGAGAGTCATTTAGAGTACTGAGAATTATGGTATGTACTGAATACTTTAAGCATAATTAAAAAAGAAAGTTATTTGTAATGAATTCACTGTTTCTAAATTGTCATACGCAAAGTGATTTTTTTTCTATGGATTTGTTCATAATCTATTTCATGTACTGAGAGTCATTTAGGGTATCTGAAAAGAGTTCGTGGGTTGAATACTTTCATGGATGGATGTTCGTATTCGGAATGTAAGCAGTATTTCTAAATTGTAAAAAAGTTTATTTTCATAATCTATTTTATGTACTGAGAGTCAGTTAGAGTACTGAGAATTATGGTATGTACTGAATACTTTAAGCATAATTAATAAAAAGAAAGTTATTTGTAATGAATTCACTGTTTCTAAATTGTCATAAGCAAAGTGATTTTTTTTCTATGGATTTGTTCATAATCTATTTTATGTACTGAGAGTCATTTAGAGTACTGAGAATTATGGTATGTACTGAATACTTTAAGCATAATTAATAAAAAGAAAGTTATTTGTAATGAATTTACTGTTTCTAAATTGTCATACGCAAAGTGATTTTTTTTCCTATGGCTTTGTTCATAATCTCTTTTATGTACTGAGAGTTATTTAGATTACTGAGAATTATGGTATGTACTGAATACTTTAAGCATAATTAATAAAAGAAAGTTATTTTAATGAATTGACTGTTTCTAAATTGTCATGAGTAAAGTGATTTTTTTTCTATGGATTTGTTCATAATCTATTTTATGTACTGAGAGTCAGTTACAGTACTGAGAATTATGGTATGTACTGAATACTTTAAGCATAATTAATAAAAGAAAGTTATTTTAATGAATTCACTGTTTCTAAATTGTCATACGCAAAGTAATTTTTTTTCTATTTATTTGTTCATAATCTATTTTATGTACTGAGAGTCATTTAGAGTACTGAGAATTATGGTATGTACTGAATACTTTAAGCATAATTAATAAAAAGAAAGTTATTTGTAATGAATTCACTGTTTCTAAATTGTCATACGCAAAGTGATTTTTTTTCTATGGATTTGTTCATAATCTATTTTATGTACTGAGAGTCATTTAGAGTACCGAGAATTATGGTATGTACTGAATACTTTAAGCATAATTAAAAAAGAAAGTTATTTGTAATGAATTCACTGTTTCTAAATTGTCATACGCAAAGTGATTTTTTCTCTATGGATTTGTTCATAATCTATTTCATGTACTGAGAGTCATTTAAAGTACTGAGAATTATGGTATGTACTGAATACTTTAAGCATAATTAATAAAAAGAAAGTTATTTATAATGAATTGACTTTCTAAATTGTCATGAGCAAAGTGATTTTTTTTCTATGGATTTGCTCATAATCTATTTTATGTACTGAGAGTTATTTAGTTTACTGAGAATTAAGGTATGTACTGAATACTTTAAGAATAGATTAATAAAAAGAAAGTTGTTTATAATGAATTTACTGTTTCTAAATTGTTATAAACAAAGTGATTTTTTTTCTATGGATTTGTTCATAATCTGTTTTATATGATTTGAAAGTGATAATCAATGTATGAAGTGTAGTCTAAACATTAATAAAATACTTTAAAGGAATTATAAAAATTCGAAAGTTTTTAAGGCAATTATTTCAATTATTATAATCAATGTAAAGATTAATAAACTGTTTGTACTAGTTGCATTTTTTTCTATGAATTATGAGAATTTGTAAAAAGAAAGTTGTTTATAATGAATTTACTGTTTCTAAATTGTTATAAACAAAGTGATTTTTTTTCTATGGATTTGTTCATAATCTGTTTTATATGATTTGAAAGTGATAATCAATGTTTTTGGTTTTGAAGTGCTACGGTCTACTTTTTGCAACACGAGGGCTAATGAGACCGGGACCTACTGCTTAAAGCCGATTCCGAACGGCTACGAACATCCATGCCAAAGTGGGATTCGAACCCACGAACTCCTATTCCGAAGGCCAGCACCCTAACCATTCGGCCATCGTTCGGCAGATAATCAATGTATAAAGATTAATCAAATTGCTAATTCATAAAGTTAAACTTTGTTGCATTTTTTTCTATGACCGTTCTGATGCGGAATTTTTTTTTATTTAGTGTCTTGAAAGCACAGTGACACAACAAAAAGTTTATATAATAAAAGCTAGTTGTTACCTATGTAACTTGCATGAGTCAAGCACGTAGGACAAATGCCACTAGAATTAAAGCGAAGGGGTGCGTCTTTCGTTTAACAATCACCGCTGGTGTGAAAGAACGTCTTAGTTCATGTGTGACCTCGTAACAGGAACCAAGTAGAAGACTCCCAGGCCTTACCTGCCATCCCAAGAGGTATCATTTCAGAATTTCGAGGATATTGTGAGAATTTAGTAGTAGTGTATGAAACTAAAAAATTAAGACTGTCATTATAACTTATTACGAAGTTCAAATTAAGTTTTAAGTATGAATTTTATTACTATAAAGAGATCAGAGAGAATTCAGGTGTTATATTAGCAATAAAGTTATCAAGAATTATTATGCAACATTGATGAGGGCTTATACAGAGTAATACTAATTTAGATTTAATGATTACATTACTAAGAATTACTGTTACTCTAGTTCATAATAAATACAACGATATAGACATTTAATGAATGTGTATTATACTTAGGATTTTGCAGCTTTAACTCTTTTGCACTCGGGGCCTTTTTTGCTAGGGTGATTTAGCATACGGTGAATTTTACATACTTGTTGGTTCTTGGTGAATTCTAAACACAGTAGAACCTCGATTAACCGAAACTCTCCTTTATCCGAAGTTGGTTTCTTCTTCACTTTTCTTTCTTTTTCTACTATCATTCATAATTTTCTGTTTAAAAGCATACATTTTTAAACTCTTTTTCTCACATTTCTTTTGTACGCAATTCGTCCTTTTCACCTTACGACTGCAAATAAATATCTTGGAATTCTCTTTTGGGGAATTCCTTCTCTCAAGCACAATTCTAGGTATGAGTGTACTCTTCTCCACTTTCAAACATCCCTGTTCTAAACAAAAACACACTCCATTCCGAGATTTGGAAGGTCATATTGCCGAGTTCCTAAACAATGAAATGTCATTACACCAATGACGATACTACATATTAAACTAGATGATTATTGATGGATTCTTGATTATCCAAGAATTCCGATTATCCGAAGTAGGTTTGATCCCAATTACTTCGGATAATCGAGGTTCTACTGTACATTTTTTTTTAGCTTAAAAGAATTATCCATAAAAAATAACCATAGAAACTCTTATTTTAACACCATATCTATCTTTATATATCTAAGAAGATAATTTTTAAAATATTAATCTCTATTCTGTTGTTTAGTGTGATATTTTAAAACGTAATTGCTATGCATGTTCAGTATATCGGGACAAGCTCATTTCATCGAAATAAGCTTACCAATCCTTCCAAAATTCATTCCTTATCATTGTTCTTGTTCCTTTTTAGTTTAAGTGATCCATTTATCTATGAAATTTCATCCTTCAACACCCTAAAATCAAATTATTATTCTCCTGGGCTTATTTCATTATTACATTACCTGTTCATAGCGCTCAAAAACATGTGTACACTAGTTTTTAGCTGTGAGTTTCAACTTTAAACTAATTCAGAATGCAGACCATCGTGGGCCAAGACTAGATAAGGTAGATGAGACTAAAATCAGGTATCTCCACAACACACACACATACACACACAAGCCCACTAAATATTCCACAAGAAAAAAATATTGCAAGATCTGTTCAATTACCGAGTTAAATTAAATACAGATTTGGTTGCACGACAGCTAACGCTGAAAAGTCAATGTAATCCAAAATCATAGACTAGTTTGATATAAAAAATATCTAATCGCTATTAACTGATAAGTCAATCGAAATGAGATTGTACTGAAAGATCTTAGGAACCCTTTTGAAAGAAACAAAATGTAAACAGTCATTCTCGTGCTTCGAGGTTTTGCGTCAAACCAAGTGGAAAGAGAACGTCACCTTTTGAGTAGCGACATCGAATCACGTGGTGAGTGAGTCACTTTTCAAATGTAATGAGTTAATAAAAAATGGCAGTCGAACTAAATGGACTGTGAGTGAACCATTTTCTTTAGGACAAAGAAAATAAGAGAAAATGTTCTGGAAATAAGAAAAGCCAACAATGCTTAATAGTAGGTTTCACTAAATGTAAATTATCAGCAGTCAGTTTCAGGATCATGTTGCTTTTCAGGCAAAAAGTTGCTTAAAATTACATAGCGTAGCAATATGGTAAAGGAAAATAGTATGCAGTATGTTCATTACAGAGTATAGTATGTTCATTACAGAATATATATTCAATATCTTGATGTGGTAATTTAGCTTACGCAATCTGTTTCGTAGAATACAGTGTAAAAGCATAGAAGAGTAAAAAGAATGTTTGTATAGTAAAAAAAAAATTAAAATACTTGAAAATGATAAATACAACATAGTAAAACCTAAATGAAAGCATCCCTCTGATGTTTCACACCATATATTAAATCTGAAAAAAGTACACAAATTTATCAGAAAAGATTACTATTCTCAATACTGGTTACTATTTATCCTATTTTCATATAGCTCTGTTAAAATAATAAAAACAAAAAATTAATCTCAATGGATTTGAATGTTCAAGCGTATTTCCAAAATAGTCCTAAAAAACTTGTACACTGGTACGACCGACAAATTAAGGCTCAACTGTATTATACACTGGATTACTTGTCTATATGTTACTGCTACAGTTTGAAACTTCTCAAGGTCGCCTTGCTTATAAATTTCACCCATAGGCTCAATAAAATGATTAAAAAAACGGTGTTTCACGGTACATTAAACTCACAATTGTTAAACATTTGGTGACAGTATATCTCAGGCTTTAACCCTGTTTTTTCTTTATCATTCACCCTTTTCTCCCCACTTTAAATCTTCAGGGATCCGATGAAGCAATAGCTATGCTATTGTGCTACCCGGACATGAAAAAAAAAATCCCCATTTTTGGGGAATGAGTAACGTTAAGTTTAGCTTATACGGAGACTGAGGTATGAGCTGTGAATACACTGTCTAAAGATAAAAATATAATAGGCGTCTACGGGGGTGTTTTTTTCCTATTAAAGACTCCGCAGTTCACAGCATGTGGTTTCTGGGTCATTATTAGGTTAATGCACTGCATAAGGTCACTGGGGTAAAAAGTGAATTAGAGATCTATTTTCAAATTCTGTTCAACCATGCTTTTAATTATAAAAAGCCAATATAGGAAACGTTAAAGTAAACAATTTTTGGAGGTATTTCTATTGGAAATTCTTTGTTTCCCATTGAAAAACTTGGAAATTAACTTGGAAATTACATTTTATTACGTTGTATACCACGTTTTGAACAAATTTAATTATTTTAATTTCGAATATTTGACGTTTTCTTTTAACACATTTTATGCTTGACACGTACTAGTACGTTTTCTAATGATTGATACTTGAGCACGAGTCACGTACTAGTACTGCTTAGTGTAACAATTTGGTTTGTTTATGGGTACAAAAATAATGGGATATTCATTTGTTATTGTATTGATTCATTTGTAAAAAGTAATTGCCCTACTTATCTATTAACTGGTGTGTGTATCATGTATGTGGATAATAAAGATAACGTTAATCCTGTGTATGTCTAAACAACAATTTCACAACTTTGTCTTAACACATTGTATGCGGGACACGTACTAGTAAGTTTCCTGATGACTGATACTTGAGCAAGGGACACGTACTTGTACGGGTTAGTGTAACAACATGGTTTGTTTGTGGATACAAAAATAACGGTATATACAGGAAAACGAAGCCGAATGTTCTTGTCTACTACATAGATTCTGGAAAACTTTAGGCAAATACAAACTAGTTTTTACATTATTAGTTTTATGATTGCTCTTTTAATTTTTTTAGAATGTAAAATTGTTTATGAATAGCATAATTCAAAAAAAAAATTAAATCTATATACTACTATTTCTATTCGATTTTTCATATTTACGATACTATCATAAATTTATCCACTAAAGATATATATATTTTTTGTTTGCAAAATTTTATGGTTGTTATTTATATATTTCTATTTATATGTTTGTTTATATATTTCAATATGAAATACAAAAAGTTTATTAAGAATGAAATAATTTTTGATCTATTGAGACTTAACTAACATAACTAAATTTAACTCATAACTAAATTTACTCTCAAAACGCCCGCATGTCTAAAATAATCGACATCGGGTCGACTTGTATTCGCACAGTGTCACCAATTTGAGCAGAAGGAAATTTTCTTTTTGAGGTTCGTAGCATTTTTGTTGTTTGCATTAGATAATAAAGTATGATAAACGTAACAAAAATATTTTTTTTCAACATTCACCATCAATGCATGGTGATTGTCGACATACACCGGTGATAGTCCGCATATGTAAGATTATAATCAAATATTCGGTCTTTCACTGAGATATTTGGTGTATGTCGACATTCACCGGTGAATTTTGACATTCTCCAGATTTTGGACATTCATAGCAACAGGTATACAACACGGGGATACAACAGATTAATTATATATTTATCACTGGTTATAATTATTTAAGGTATACGAAATATTCCGGTATTAAGAGGAAGAATATTCAAGACTTTCCCATAAGCAACAGGTGAGAAATCAGCCGCTAATGTGGATGCCAATAATGAGGCCGTTCGACCGGCCCAGTGGCGTTAAGTAGCGTTAAAGTGGTCATTAGAGCCACACCCTCAATCACACGCCTCATGAATTTTAAATATTTGTGTAAAGGTGCAAAAGAGTTGTATAATTCCCTACCAACGCTAGGCATTGATCATATTTTTTGGGTACTTTTTTTTTTACTCTTGGTGGTTTGAGCGATGATAAAGTCTGGGAGTGGTTTGCAAATGATTGACGTTAAATAATGATTTTGTGGAAGTTGGAAACAAGGAAATTGCAAGTCGTGAGCAATGATTTTCGAGCAGCGGATGATGAATTATCGATGGAAAATCAGGAGGGAGTTTGATGAGTGACGGCTTGGCATTGAAGTGGAGCAGAACTTTGACGTCGGAGATTATTGAGATATATATATTTTTTTGATTTTAGTGATTTCTTGAAGAAAAGTTCAAAATTAATGACAGAACGGTAAATATGCCATAAGTTTCAATATATCAAATGAAGAAATATTTAACAAATTTCCACTTCATTTTCGTTTAAATATTTAAAGTAATTTTTCAGTTTGTTGAAAAACGCTATATAAGTAACTGTAAATCAAATCTTTCTACCTTAATTATAATGCATAATATTAAAGTTAACTGCTTTTAGGATGCCTGGTTATTTTTTAAATTCTTCATTATACGTTCTATTAAAAAAGTTCTGCATGTATTATGTTTGTAATCCATGTATATATATTTGAAAAGAGAAAAATGTTTCATGTATACATACATACACACTTGTGTTTAGTCGTGTGGTTTTTCCTTCAAGTTATAATTATCCGCAACTGATTCTAAAATACTTTGATATTACTTTTAGTAGTTAACAATTAATACTTAACTACTAGGTATAAGAAAGCACTCACAAATACGCATAGGAACAGAGAGAGAAAGTAGGATAGATAAGTGGGTGTATTTCTATTAAATGTAATAAATACTGACGTATTCATGTTCAGTAAATTAGGCTTATTTGGCCATTTTCTATTATTATGTTTCCCAACTGCAACTGCAATAATTTCTTACGGTAAATAAATGAATGTATAAATTTCATCTTTAAAATAAAGTAGATATATTGAAAAACCAATAAAAAAAAGTGTAAAATCCTACAGCATTCGATATAATTTATAATTTTTACTTTTACTTTCGTCTTGAACCTAAGTAATCGTTATTAATCCTTTCCTATATTTACAATAATTTTAAATTCAATATTTTAATAGAAAATTTCAAATAATTTAGTATTTCAATTTTTCTATACAATATTTCAGTATAGGAGAATATATTTAAACAAGGAAAAAACATCAAATTTGTTGGTTATGCGAGAGAGTTCAGAAACTAAAATTAATTGACACATCACGAGAATTTTTTAAAATAAATCTGACAATACTGCTGTTTAAAACAAATCACTCTCTTTTTACTCTAATTAAAAAACTCTTTTTTACCGAAAAATAAACGCCATTTTTATTATAACATCAACTTGAGAAAAAAATTTAAACTCTCAAGAAACACAAAGAATAATAACGTTGTTATTTTTTGAAAAGCAAACTTTCAGAAAACATAAATAATATAATAATCACAATGAGTAACTATTGTAATCAATCACAAAATATAATGTTAAGGGGAAATATTAGAGTCAAAATATTTTACAATTGCATTAAATGTGAAGTTATTAGAATTGTTTATCCAATGGAGCTAGCAACACAGATACATATATCTTTATGACAATACAATTATGCTTAGCTGAAACCGCTTTAGCACCATACACGGATCAAGTGTAGCTTAAGGTATGCTACAGATGCGAGTAACACAACCCACATTGGGTAATCGTAATTTAGAAGCAGGGACCAAGCAGAAGATCCATAAGCTTAGTTTGCCAACCCCAGAGGTATTGATTGAGAACTTGGAGGACATTGTGACACGAACAAGAAGCACGTGTAGCTTAAGGTATGCTACAGATGCGAGTAACACAACCCACATTGGGTAATCGTAATTTAGAACCAGGGACCCAGCAGAAGACACATAGGCTTGACATCCAACCCCAGAGGTATTGATTGAGAAGTTGGAGGACATTGTGACACGAACAAGGAGCACGTATAGCTTAAGGAATGCAATAAATGCGAGTAACACAACCCACATTGGGTAATCGTAATTTAGAAGCAGGGACCAAGCAGAAGACACATAGGCTTGACATCCAACCCCAGAGGTATTGATTGAGAAGTTGGAGGACATTGTGACACGAACAAGGAGCACGTGTAGCTTAAGGTATGCTACAGATGCGAGTAACACAACCCACATTGGGTTCTCGTAATTTAGAAGCAGGGACCAAGCAGAAGATCCATAAGCTTAGTCTGCCAACCCCAGAGGTATTGATTGAGAACTTGGAGGACATTGTGACACGAACAAGGAGCACGTATAGCTTAAGGTATGCTACAGATGCGAGTAACACAACCCACATTGGGTAATCGTATTTTAGAAGCAGGGACCAAGCAGAAGAACCATAGGCTTGGCCTGTCACCCACTGAGATATTCATTGAGAACTTGGAGAACATTGTGATCACGAACATATTTTACGTACCCCAGTCACCTTTAACAAACACGACGAATCTTAGGCTAGTTCGGGCTCCGAACCGCAACCCTCCAGATAGTGCAATTACAATTTACTCTCTTTATAATATTTGATACATTAATAATAATATATCAAATATAATAAAAAGAATTTAATTTATATTAATTTATTGATCTGAAACTTTGTACACAATGATTAATGTCGTACGATCTAAATATCGTTTACAGTTGACGTTGGTCATTTTACGGAACTTATATTACCGATTTTAATAAATTTAGCTCAAATTTATGTTTTAACAAAGGTTTTGTTAAATATTTTACGTTTTACTAATACATTTTTTTAAATTTTAACTTTATTGATAAGTTTTGGAACAATTATTTTGTAGAAAAAATTCTTACTCTTAATCTATTTAAAAAAACCCCCCCCCCCCCCCCCCCCCCCCCCCCCACCCCCCCCCCCCCCCCCCCCCCCCCCCCCCCCCCCCCCCCCAAATATTCCTTTTCGTACTCTTAACTATGTAAATGATCTGTGGTTATTTACAAGGTACAACATAAAACAAAATGCGACCCTCTTTGACGTCATGTGTTTCCCCAGCTTGATATATATTTTATGCATGTAAGTACTTAACATATTTGTGAGACTGGATTAAATATTAAAAAAACCACTATCGTGTTGTATAATATGAATGCGCCGTTTCAATTTTTTTTATCGACAGCAATTATTTTTACGATATTAAAAATCGACAATGAAAAAATTAGTGGCTACGTAAAGTTTAAAATTCTCCCAAATCATGTTGTTTTATCTTTTTGAATCTTAAATTTCTCAGCCACTCAGATTAAAATTTAGATCGTGATTCTTTAAGATTGCCTTCCTTTCACACTTATCAAAATTTTTTAAAAATAATTAATATTTTCTTCCTTCAACCTTCCTACTTCTTCTAAGAAATTACATTTCATATGTGAATTCTCCAACAAAGGTCGTGGATCTTTGTAATCTTTATGTCGTAGTTTTCATTTTAGCCGCTACTATTTTTTACAGACCACAACAGAACCTCTACTTTACCTCCCTCTTGTGTGAATTTAGCCACATTATTGATTTTTCAAGGCGGTATTACCATAAATCAACAAATGCACGTCTGTCTCTTGCGTTTGTATGGCGTTTATAACAATTCTCGGGCTATAAGATCAAAATAAAGAATTGATACTTTCTCTTAGGGCTCCAATGAATTGTCTGACCGGACATGACTGCTGCAAAACTGCGTTGCCAAAGCAACCCCGCATTTAAATAATATGAGTTACATTAAGTGAGATTGGCGAAAAATAATTTTTACCGCTTATTTACATAGAGAGATAGATAAACAAGAAGTGCATAATCCACTAAAAATTTATGATCAATACTAAATTCTCTCTAACGCTGATTTTAAACATGATTAAAAAATATAAATACGTTACATGGTATAACAGAATTTATTACCAAATAGTCAACAAACTTAAACTATGTTAAAGGAAGCAAATTTAATACAAAAAGTTATTACTTATTTCAGCCTAACGTTGGCCGAATGGTAAAGCACTGCTCTTCGGTACCGGATTTTTCGGGTTCGAATCCCACTGATGGTATATACGTTCGTCGCAGTTCTGTATCGGTTTTAAGCTGTAGGTCCTTGTCTCATTAACTCTCATGTAGCAAAACAATATACCATACTGCTGCTATAAGATAAACCATTTCTTCATTTTTGTACATCTAAACTCTAAACAATTTATTGCTATCTTGGAAAAATATCATTCCTTATTTTGTTCCTTAAATCTAATGCATTGTAGGGCATTTGTTTGAAAATAAAACAGATGAACGATATCAGGTCGTTACAATAATTTCCATTCTGAGTATGGAAATATTTTTAGTTTGGGTACCATACACCTCTATATTTTATGTTAGAACTACGTTTTATATGTAGTAGAACATACCCAACACAAAAATTATTCATGTTAAGTTATTCTAAAAACCATTAGGACTTAAATACAATGCAAGTGACTATTTTGTATAAACGAATTTGTTGAATCTGTATACAAAGCTTCTGACATAATGTGGATTATGCAAGTTTGCTGAAAATATAACAAGTTTGAGATTCACTATGTTGCTGACTAAAGGTTAGGAATTTATGGAAATATCTTAATGGATATTATCGTTATAGCATTATTAATTTCCTCAATGATCATTCATCAATGATCATTTGATTCATTTTGATCCCGAATTTTTTCTCCTACATAATTATAGCCTAAGTTATCTGTTCGTCTGTCCTCGAATTCTGAAGCGGTTGGACCTGAAATGGATAGGGACATCCATATTGGATTCTTGATGAGTTAGGGTTAGCAAAATTCAAAGCAAGATTAAATTTTATGGTTCGAAATCCACCCATTTCCCCCTTTTCGAGGGTTTAATGCCATTATTTCAAGCCTTATTTTCCCCGGTTAAGAGCAGACTATTAAGTTTATCACATAATAAATACGTAAAAATATATAAGTTTTCTAGCATTATGACGTCATTTCTTTAGCCATCCCATTGAATCATTTCTTATTTGAAATTATTTAAATATCGTCTGCATTTTTATCACGTTTTATCACTGAACTTAGATATTACGTAAATAATTTCTCTTTATTTTTGTCATAAATAATAGATTAGGTACATATGTGGTAGTTCTAAATTTAATTTCCAATTATTATTGTTGCAATGAAAATTTTATCACCGTTATTAACAACATATTCATTTCATAAAAGTCTATTAGTCTATTTCGAGGACTAATAAATATCTAGCTTTTAAGTTATATACCTTTGAAAATTAAGACGTTTGTTCTTTTTTGTGTTTGTTTTTAATACATAGCCACACGGTTTAACTAAATTAATTCAAGCTGATTCTAATCTGCATTTACAGTATCGGGATACTTTAGAGTAGTATGATGATAAACAAGTTATTGAGCTTCTACCAGATAATTCTCAGTCAAAAAAGTTTTCCAGCCTTATAAGGTACTTTACAATTTTGTTAATTAAAAATTATGCTAATCCCGTAAAATGACGGGCGTTATTCTAGCCATTGTTATATGTTTTCCTATTTATCTTTCTCAGATTCTTCATTTTTTGTATCCATCGTCAAAGAATTTCTATCCTGTCACCTTACCAGGAGTTTCTTTTTCTTTGTAACATATTTTTCTGTCTTATATATCTCATAAAACAATATTATATATTCTCATTATAAAAATATCGTTAAAATTTAAAATTCAACGTGTCTTGTCCCCTTAAACTCAAACATGTGTTTCCAATTGGTTTGATTAATGAAATGGGAAAATTGCTTCATATGTTTTCCCAGTAAACAAAAATTCATTTTTGAACAATAAATTTTCTGTGCTGCATTTATCTGATATAATACTATAAAAAAAAGAGGTGGACCGATGAATAATGGTGAATCGCCCACGAAACCAATC
>CM063501.1:19938312-19940812 GCA_032207245.1 Pardosa pseudoannulata
GTGCCATCTGAAAAATAAATATGATAGTGTTTACTGAGAGCGTGGAGTGAGGGGATTAAATCTCTGTTTTTTCTTGATGTTTCTTTAAAGTGGATAGTTTGGACGACTTTTGGATTAAAAATATTCAAAGTCATTGTAGTAAGTAAATTCTTAATTAATTTAATCATAAATCTTATTGGGTTTTCATCTCCCCAACGCTAATCCAATCCATATACATTAAATTATATTTGATTGTGTTTATGTATTATGTATCCCCCTCGTTCATGTTATTCTTACCTATTGTACTATGTTAAAATCTTAAATGTTAGTAGTCATTAATTCTCTATTGTTAGTTACATATTTGATTTGTAATGTCAAATCCTAATCTACAATAAACTGTTAGCAAATCCCTTTTCTTTGGTCATTTCTCAATCACAAAATCTTTATTTCAGTTTATATATTTAATTATACATTCCACTAATTCTTAACATCTCACAAAATGAAAATTCCAAAGTGGGATGGAAAATCTGCTTCCACTATCTAGCATAACCCTGCCCTGAGAATAACTCCGGGAAAATCAATGAGTTTTGGGATTTTGAGTGCTACTGTCTACTTTTTGCAGCACGATGGCTAAAGAGACCGGGATCTACAGCTTAAAGCCTATTCCGAACAGCTACGAACATTCATGCCACTGTGGGATTCGAATCCACAAACTCCGGTACCGAAGGCCAGCATTCTAACCAGTAGACCAATGTTAGGCGAAAATCAACAAGACCCCGTATTTATTGAAATCTATTTAAAAAATTTACAATCTTCCGCTTCACTGCAGATATTTTTTTTTCACATAGCAGCCATGATGCTGGATCAGGAACAGCAATTGCTTAATAATTTTTGTAAAGTGCTTAATAATTTTGTTACCCTTGACCGTAGCGCCATCTGAAAAAAATATCTATATGCATTTTCATGCATTCATATCTATATGCATTATATCTATATGCATCTTTGTATACACATTTTCATATTTTACTATATACAAAAATTCAATATGGCTGTACGATATTTACGGATATAATACATTTTTTAAACTATTTTCATTCAAGTGCATTCATAACTACAGATATGATATATTTACTTATTATCATAATTTCATAATTTTACCTATAATTCATATTTATTAAAATTTTTATTAAATATTTCATAATATATATACACTAGAGGCCATGTCTACCGTTTAAATCTGGCCTTAATAGGTGCTTCAAATTAGCCGCTTGCCTCAGGGCCTTATTTAAGTGTAATCGGACTCCCCATTTATTTTCTTTGCCACAGGACAGCACTACGCTACGCCTAACCCTACAAATAACTCGCTACGGATAGCAACATGCTCCCTCCTCCCCCTTTCTCCCCTCTTGCCCCTTTTCCCTATTGGAAAACGTGCACCTGCTGAGCGAGGCTTGTCTTCAATATTGCGCGCATCAAATCTCCTGTCGTAGCTTTCGAAATAAATAGTTAAACCGCGGCGCTTCTGATTGGCAATCACTTGGGCTAGGTAGTTGACGCGCTCCCAGATTCTCGCGTGGGCAGGAGAGAGAGAGCTTCCAATGGAGACGCTATTACCGCCAGTTCAATGAATCCGCTCCAAGACTCAAAATGGAGTCCTTAATGCTAAATTTTGCTCGCGGAAAAGATTTATCAAGGCATTTTTTTTTTTTTTTTTAAATTCATACGACATTTCGGAAGTAACGGCTCGGGAATTCACATTTATTATGCGATGATGTATATTTTCATAGAGAAAATAATATTTTATGAAGTAAAGATATAAGAAACACGCGCCCATAAGTCATCTATTTTCGTAGCAAGTTTGTTATCGATGCAGCTCAATTTCTTTCTTCCTTCAAATATCATTTATGGTTTCTTGTGCAATGAGATACTGCGTGTGGGTTCTATGCGCCTGCAATAAAACCAGATGGCTATATAATGCGCATTTCTTTTAACAGGTGATATGACGGCTGAATGATTAAGATCTAGTGTTCAGAACTAGAGTGTGTGCGTTCGATTACATGCTTGACTTAGATATTTTCGGTTGAAACTAGTATTTGTTTAAAAGTTTATAGGACATTTCGGTTTACGAATTCTCATTTATTACGAGTAGATACATCCTTTCGTAAGTGAAGTGATATTTTATAAACTAAATATACAAGAAACACGCACCTAAGTCATTTATTTTCCTTCGTGGTTTATTATTGATGAGTTCATTTTCAGCTCATGTTTTACCTGGGTAAAATATCTTTTATATTTGCTTATGTACTGAGATCGTGCGTGATGGTTTATCTACCCACAATAAATCTAGATGTCTAAATAATACGAATCTCATTTAATTCCGTATAAAAATTGAGATGACGGGTAAATGATTATGGTTTGCGGTACAGAAATCTGTAGGTCTTATTACATTTTTAATATAGATATTTTGCATAATGTTCTATTAGAATATTATTGTTATTATTATTATTATTATTATTATATT
>CM063501.1:19948312-19953312 GCA_032207245.1 Pardosa pseudoannulata
AAAAGAACTGCTTAGAAATTCCCCTCAGAATCTCCGAAGCCGTAGCACAGTTATTGAAGATTCGGTATCCAAGACCTATTCGAAAATATATTACGCCGTCCACGGCCGCCCCCGGAATCGTCTACTCAATCTTTTCCCAATCGCGCTAATTGTTCCAGCGGTGACCGTCCGAGAGACACTTATAACGAAAAGAGCTCGCCGCGGTCACGTGATTACAGTTTCCCATCCCACTGAACTAGGAAATAAAAGGGGCAGTGAATAGTAATGACACCTCATGTCCGAAGTTCGTCCTTAGCCAAGAAATTACAATCATAAAGTAACAAAGTAAGACGGGATAACAATGGGAACTTCTGCTATAATGAGCTGCTTGGGTTGCCATGGTCCGGACTTGGTCGCATACTTTGGCGATCATAAAGTTTAATGAGAGCCCTCCGAAGGATAATTGAATTCATTTGAGGTGCACTCTAAGCCACGTTTTAAAATCCGACTTAAACTGTTTATACTTAAATGGTCGCTTCGCGCTTAGTCTTTGGTATGGGTTATTAAGGAACCAGAATAAAAGTTTACATTTATTTCAAAATTCAAATTAGTTCTTAGATTATCCTACAATAACAATATCAAATATTAAACAACTCATTATCATAAAGCGAATACCATATTTATTTAAATTTAATTTTCATTATATAATCTTAATAAAAAAATAATAAAACTCCTATTTGGCGATATTTAGCGATTTATCCTTTCACTGGGTAACGAAAAAGCTCATAGACGTACTTAAGATATGAAAACCCCTAAGAATTATCTCGGGCAGTCTTTTGGGTTTTAAAAAAATTACGTACATTAGCTGCCTGATCTAGTTAGCCTTACAGGCATATATATATATATATATATATATATATATATATATATATATATATATATATATATATAATATATATATATATATATATATATATATATATTTATATATATATATATATATATATATATATATATATATATATATATATTTATATATATATATATATATAAATATATATATATATATATATATATATATGTATATATATATATATATATATATATATATAATATATATATATATATATATATATATATATATATATATATATATATATATATATATATATATATATATAAATATATATATATATAATATATATATATATATATATATATATATATATATAAATATATATATATATATATAATATATATATATAAATATATATATATATATATTGTGCTAGTAGATAATTTAGATGCTTAGAAAAGCTAACAGTCACATTTTGGACGTATATACATCTATTATTAGATATCATATATATCATCATATATAAAATATAATTCTATTATTATGAAATATATTCTATGTTTATTTCATTCTATTTATTACGTATATATGACGGGGCTGTTTATACAATTTTACGAATTTTATGCTCCTTCGTTTAAATTAAAAGAAAAGAACTGCTTAGAATTCGTCTCAGAATCTCCGAAGCCGCAGCACAGTTATTGAAGATTCGGTATCCAGACCTATTCGAAAATATATGACGCCGTCAACGGCCGCCCCCGGAATCGTCTACTCAATCTTTTCCCAATCCGCTAATTGTTCCAGCTGACCGTCCGAGAGACACTTATAACGAAAAGAGCTCGCCGCGGTCACGTGATTACAGTTTCCCATCCCACTGAACTAGGAAATAAAAGGGGCAGTGAATAGTAATGACACCTCATGTCCGAAGTTCGTCCTTAGCCAAGAAATTACAATCATAAAGTAACAAAGTAAGACGGGATAACAATGGGAACTTCTGCTATAATGAGCTGCTTGGGTTGCCATGGTCCGGACTTGGTCGCATACTTTGGCGATCATAGAGTTTAATGAGAGCCCTCCGTAGGATAATTGAATTCATTTGAGATGCACTCTAAGCCACGTTTTAAAATCCGACTTAAACTGTTTATTCTTAAATTTTTTAGATTATCCTACACTAACATATCGGATATTAAACAAACCATTTTTATAACACGATTAACGTATTCATTTAAATTTAATTTTCATTATATAATCTTAATAAAAAAAAACAATAAAACTGCTATTTAATATTTAGTGATTTATGCTTTTACTGGTTAGCTGAAAGGTACATATAAGTATTTTAATCACAAAGCGAGCAAATATATCTAGACAGCTTTTTTGTACCGGAGTTCGTATTTAAACCACTGCTATAGCAACACATAGCATGGATAGCTAAAGTTCAGAATAACTTTAAGAATAGGTATCTTTATCCTATAGCAAAATATAGACGGCTTTTTTTGTACCGGAGTTCAATGGTTTTAAATCCCGCTACTAGCATAGATGTTAGCTGCAGTTCAGAATAGACTTTAAGAAGTATCATTATCCCTCGTTTGGTAAAGTCCTTAATGCTGCAAACCAAATGTATATAAAAATAACAGTATTACTCCCGTCGCATAAATTCTGAATACGTTTTTCAAACACTAACACTGTTAGCAATGTTATACATTAATATTTGGTGATTTGTCCTTGCACTGACTAGCTGAAATTACTAAGAAGTTTTTTCCAAGTCATTTAAAAAAAGAGCAAAATTATCTAGATTGCTTTTTGGAACCACAGTTCATGGATTCGAATCTTTCTGCTATTTCACAGTCGTTCGGCTTTAACCAGTAGATTCCCGTCTCCTTAGACCTTCTACACTAAAGAAGTAGACTACAGTGCCCAAAATTTAATCCAAATGTATATAGAAATAAACAACAGCCGTAATTTAAAATATTAACATACGTAAGTGATATTTTATTAATACCACTTTTTAAATATGTAGTTTTTTCCGTAACCCGTATTTTATTAAATCCTTATCTTTTCCGTAAATAAGTGATATTTTAGACAAATGTTACTAGCAGTGGCTTCGATCTAATAATTTTAATTTTATATATACACACATACATGCATATATATATATATATATATATATAATGTTATAAACTAGGAGAATTTGAGATTAGCTAATGCCATAATTTATGATTTATGATTTCAGAATTTAAAACATCCGTAGGTAAGTGATATGTTAATAATATTACTAGTTGAACCCTAGCTTTATTAATTCGTATCTTTTCCGTGAGTAAGTGATATTGTAGACAAATATTCTTAGCATTGACTTTGATCTAATAATTTTAATTATATATATATATATATATATATATATATATATATATATATAATATATATATATAAATAAACTTGGTTGAATTTAAAGAATGTGGATAAGAGATTAGCTTATGCCATGATTTATGATTTCAGAATTTGAAACATCCTTAAGTAAGTGATATTTTAATAATATTACTAGTTGAACCCTAGCTTAATTAATTCGTATCTTTTCCGTGAGTAAGTGATATTGTAGACAAATATTCTTAGCATTGACTTCGAAATGGTAATTTTAGTTGTATATTTTTATTGGGAAAATAAAATAAAATGGACTTATAGAAACTGTATTTGGGATTAACTTTTTCCAGAATTTTTGATTACATATTCGTCAAATATAAATATACGTAACATTATGATGATTTATAAAATGTATGTAATTTACTTAACTACATGCTGTATATCCATAATGTTGTTTCACGAAAAATACCTTTATGTATATTACCCACTTTTTTCCGACAGTAACATTATAATGGCCAGTAATTGTCAACTGCAAGAAGTGTAAATAAGAATTGAAAAGGAAAAAAAAAACTATTATCCTTAATGCTCTACCGTAAGGTACTTAGAAGCACATACACACACATTTACGGCACCTCATTCGTCGCTGAATCGTAAAGAAACTACTTTCCAGCAATGATCTACAGTTCTTCGTCGCTGATTGAGGTTGCAGTGCTCTCTCCTGTATATATCTTGGCTTGTTCATGGAAACCGTTAAGAGGCGGCCTCACAACATCGCTTTTTGCCCGTGTTTTCCCTGGCATTGTTCACCGAACTGTGACCCTCACCTATTCTGGGGATCGATCCAGATCCATTTGAAACCTCTCCCCTCTTACTCCTATTTCCCGGATCCCATTTACGTGTGTGCCCGTGCATTTGGAACACCATAAAGGGGGGTGGCGAACGCAATATCATTTCGATAATGAAAGTTCTTCGGGGGATGAGGAATCAATCGTACAAAACTCTTGAGGAACGCTGGAAAAGATTTTCATGGGGGGGGAGGTATATTTTTCATTACATTAATTCATTATTACAAAGAGCAGTGTAATGTGTATCCTTCCGGGAAACGGTAGAGCAGTGCCATTAATTTCTACTGCCTTGTACGCTGATGAGTTAATGAGTACTACCTTGATTAAATGGAACCCCGGCTCGCAAAGTTTGAAGTTCATATAAATTTTCGATCGTCCGATTAAAATGGCAGATCCGAATATGCTCCGTTTTAATTCCATACAACCTATACATTTTTCAATGTATAGAAATACTCCTAAATCAGGCATAATAAATATTTAGAAACAATCAGTCTCCAACTCCAGTTCGTCGTTTATAGCTTTTTGGGATTGAATATAAAAATCAAAATCTTAAGTTTAATCCTTTAATCTAAAGCTCCTAACCCTTAATTTCTCTAAGTCTGCTACACCGGACTTGTATATTTATAATTACTATATAACATAATTATCAGTGTTCACCACAGAGGACATTAATTATATCAAAAAGGGAAAATGATAGTTTTGTTTATTTTACAGAGATCCTAATGTCTATACAGACATGGGAAAATGACAGAAATTAAAATTAAAAAATATTTGAAAAAACATCTTGTCAAATTAAGGGCTAAAGAACTTTAATCTTGGGTTTGGTTTGGGTTGGTGTGCTACGGACTACTTTTAGCAACATGAGGGCTAATAAGACCGGGGCTTACAGTTTAAAGCCGATTCTGAACGGTTACGAACAACCATGCCACAGTGGGATTCGAACCCACGAACTCCGGTACCGAAGGTAA
>CM063501.1:19965812-19973312 GCA_032207245.1 Pardosa pseudoannulata
ATTTAAAAATAAAATGCCCGATATATGGATTTTTAATAGTACATTTACAATACATTCATATAAAAAATCTGATTTAGTAAAATTTTTATAATTTAAGTTCCCAGGGCCTAAAATAAACCCCTGTAATACTCATTACACCTCACATTTCTACTGTTCAATCAAATTATGTAAGTAAACGATTAATATAAGTGTTTCTTAACATTTCCTATCTGTTTTTAATAATTTTCTATTTTGACTGTTTTAATTTTTTGTTCGCTTCTTTCCATTATATCCTTTCACTGATCCAGTCTAGTGCTTTAAGAGTATTTTACATTATATCTCTATATAAAATGTAATTTAAACAGGTGTTTCTACTGTAAACATAATTACAACATACATTTAATCAAATGATATAATTTACTGATGTGCGACAGAATGAATTGACAATTAAAGGTATAATATATGATATTTTAGCATTAAAATATAATAGTGTTTGTGGTTTTAAAATTAACAGTATGGATTTTAAAACATAGAAAAGCTTAATCAGCTCAACTTAATTTCGAGGTAATCGATTTTTGAGCTCAATTTTAAGAAAATTTTCAGGCACCTGTTGAAGAACTGAATGTTGGAAAAACTGAAGTTTAGAGGAACATTAATAATTTATTTCTTATTATTTCTATATTTCCCCATAATGCATATTTACATATGGTTTATATTAAAAAAATTATATATATATATATATATATATATTTCGTTCTAAACAAATATCTCATTTGTTCGTTGTAGGTACGCTCTTGGTATAGTTTTTCTAAACAAGGAGATAATAAGTTATTGAGTATTTTTATACAATTCATTTTCATAGTCATGTATCTCTGTAAAACTTTTTTTCATCAAATAATTTGTGAATAAAGAAAAATTTGTTGGAATATTCGAAAAAGCATATCGAAATTTTGAAAAAGCATACTCAGTGTTATACAGAACATATAAGTAAACAAAATCCCAAAATTTAAGAGAGATTAAGAAAAAATAATATACCTAGAACTTTTGTATAAAGGATTGTTTTATGTTAGTTGTATTTAACTTACAAAAACAATTGATAGGCAATTTTATTTTTATGTATGTCACCAACATACAATAAAAATCTAAAAGAAATTGAATAATATTTTGTGTATTACAAATACTTTTAATAATTAGTCTTGGTTTATTGAACTTTCATAAAAATGGTTTGTATTATGGTACAGATTCTTTTTTTGTACATTTTAGTATCGTAGGTGTTTTACTTAAGGTCAATACTATTACTCCTAAAAATAACACAGTTAAAAATTGTTTATTTCAAAAGGAGAGATTTAAGGTCCCATATCCTCTCAATAGCGTAATTCATGACACCAGAGTAAAGCAAATTACCAATTTATTTCAAATTTAATATATTTATGAAACATGATGCTGTAGTAAGTATTACCACAAATTAATTCTAAATTAGTAACTGTTTACTTAACGTCAGTACTATTACTCCTAAAAATAACATAGCTAAAATTTATTTATTTCAAAAGTAGAGATTTAAGGTCCCTTATCCTTTTAATAGGGTAATTCATGACACAAGAATACAGAAAATTACCAATTTATTTCAAATCTCATACATTTACAAAACGCGATGCTGTAGTAAGTATTACTATAAATTCTTGTACTCCAGTTTATAAAGTATTTTTTTATGATTGATTCTAAATTAGTAACTGTTTTACTTAACGTCAGTAGTATTACTCCTAAAAATAACACAGCTAAAAATTGCTTATTTCAAAAATAGAGATTTAAGGTCCCTTATCCTCTTAATAGTGTAATTCATGACACCAGAGTAAAGCAAATTACCAATTTATTTCAAATCTTATATATTTAAGAAACGCGATGCTGTAGTAAGTATTACCATAAATTCCTCTACTCCAGTTTATAAAGTATTTTTTATGATTGATTCTAAATTAGTAACTGTTTTACTTAACGTCAGTACTATTACTCCTAAAAATAACACAGCTAAAATTGTTTATTTCAAAAGTAGAGATTTAAGGTCCCTTATCCTTTTAATAGGGTAATTCATGACACAATAATAAAGCAAATTATCAATTTATTTCAAATCTCATACATTTACGAAACGTGATGCTGTAGTAAGTATTACCATAAATTCCTGTACTCCAGTTTATAAAGTATTTTTTATGATTGATTCTAAATTAGTAACTGTTTTACTTAACGTCAGTATTATTACTCCTAAAAATAACACAGCTAAAAATTGTTTTTTTTCAAAAGTAGAGATTTAAGGTCTCTTATCCTCTTAATAGTGTAATTCATGACACCAGAGTAAAGCAAATTACCAATTTATTTCAAATCTCATACATTTACGAAATGCGATGCTGCAGTAAGTATTACCATAAATTCCTCTACTCCAGTTAATGAAGTATTTTTTTATGATCGAATCTAAATTAGCAACTGTTTTATGTAACGTCAGTATTATTACTCCTAAAATAATATAGTTAAAAATTATTTATTTCAAAATTAGAGATTTAAAGTCCTTATTCCCTTAATAGGGTAATTCATAACACCAGAATAAAGCAAATTACCAATTTATTTCAAATCTCATACATTTACGAAACGCGATGTTGTATTAAGTATTACCAGAAATTCCTGTACTCCAGTTTATAAAGTAATTTTTTATAATTGTTTCTAAATTTGTAACTGTTTTACTTAAAGTCAGTACTATTAATTACTTACCTAACAATAACACAGCTAAAATTGTTTATTTCAGAAGTAGAGATTTCAAGTCCCTTATCCTCTTAATAGTGTAATTCATGACACCAGAGTAAAGCAAATTACCAATTTATTTCAAATCTCATATATTGACGAAACGCGATGCTGCAGTATTACCATAAATTCGTGTACTCCAGTGTATAAAGTATTTTTTATGATCGATTCTAAATTAGTAACTGTTTTATTTAGCGTCAGTACTATTACTAGTAAAAATAATATAATTACAAATTATTTATTTCAAAAGTAGAGATTTAAGTCCCTTATCCTCTTAATAGTGTAATTCATGACACCAGAGTAAAGCAAATTACCAATTTATTTCAAATCTCATATATTTACGGAACGCGATGCTGTAGTAAGTATTAAATTCCTGTACTCCAGTTTATAAAGGATTTTTTTATGATTGATTCTAAATTAGTAACTGATCCCTTTCGCTTACACCTGTAGATCAACCCCAGGGAAATCGAACACATGCGATCCCTAGCCACTGTGAAAAATATTCTCGTTGCTGTTTTCCCCTTATAATACCGTACATCATTTAGGACATGCTATATTGCAGGCTTCAGTGCTTTCGCTCTCTTTAGCTCCCCTGTCATTACTTCAATAGCCCTTACTCCACAAAAGAAAACACTACCAAGCATCTAAGTAGGGGAGCTATAAGAAAAACTGCTTTGATGAGAGAGTAAAATATTTAGTGAATAAACTTCAGCGTGTTCAGAGGAAATGAAAAAGAGAATTCTGAATGGCATTTTAACAGATGTTCTCTTCGAGAGATAATATATATATTTTTAAGGTTTTCCGAGCATTAAGAGATATAGAAGATGTCTTAAGGTATAAAAAGACGGCGTGAAAAAAAACTGTTAATACTCTGTAGTTTGCTGTTACTTGATGGGATATTATTATGCATGTTAAATTATAGGAAATTATATAAAACAAGAAATATTTATTCAGTAAAAATAATTCATTTTAACTCGAAATAAATATGTAAAAAATCTGTCGACATTTTTTTATTAAAACAACTAACGATTTTAAAATAAAAGTTAAAATATTTTATAAAAACCGGCTTATTTCTTAATTTATATAACTTGATTGCTATTTATTAAGTAGGTATTTTTCAACTAAATAATTTTCTCGATAAATTAAAATCTATTTTCTTTTTATTCAACAAACATTTGTATATCTGGCACTTTAAAATATTTCATAGCAAATTAAAAATGAGAGGTATAAAAGGATAAAACAATCATATATAATTTATATTATACAAGAGTAAGTACCATAATTTAATAAACTTATGAATTTCAATTTTGTATAGAATGTTATTAATATGTACATTTTATGTGTTGTTTTCCTTTTATGGATTCGATAATAAATGTGCAGTATGTTTATAAAGGCAACATCGATTGAATTACATATTATACCTTAAGGAGATTAAGTTAAACTAGTTTTTGTTAAATTGAGCCTGAAAGCATAAAATTTGTGTGTCTAATCGCAATTATGCAAAGCTTGATGTATCAACATGCATAATATAATTAATATTGAAATTTAATAATCAGATAATTTATCGATTAGAAGTGCTTATAGACAAAATAGTTTAAGCTGAAAGGAAATATTGGTGTTTAAAGTGTATGACTTATGACACAACAAAGAAACATGACATAAATGAAGTTCTGCAACATCCTTTAATTTCAGTTATTTAGATTTTCATTTTTCGTTTTTAAATTTTTGGCATGACGCTTTGCATATCAGAAGGATTAGAAAAAATGTCTAATATTTCAGACACATCAATTATTTTAGGTGAAATAATTGAAAATTGTTTCAGCTAAATTCATCGCCGAGTGCAGGGTGGTTATAGACCAATTAGTTTAGGCCGAAAGGAAATAAATGCTTTGTGTTAAAAACGTATGACCTTGTAAGACACAACAAACCAAAGCTGGGTTGACAGGAAAGGAATGGAAAGTTCTGCAACATTCGTTCTATAGTTTAGATAGCCCCCTCTGAATTTCATTATTTGGTTACTTAAATTTTTGGCGTGAAAACACTTTGCATATCAGGAGGATTGAGAAAAAAAATTTTCTGGAATATTTCAAGCAACTCCATAAAGAGGTACTTATGGTGTTCAGTTTATGGTGTTCAGTATAATGCTAGTTTGAACATCATAAAGGAGAGTTCAAACTAGCATTACACTGGAATAAATGTAGGAACGTTTACGGAGATTATGACAGGAAAAATTTAAGCTGTGTTCTTTTACTAAAATTATTTTTTTAATTATAATATCAGTGAATTTTGCCTTGTATCTTTACTAACAGATCTCCTTCATAAATCGAACTCAATGATTTACTCTATAAGACTATAAAAGTTTTACTTTCCAGGATTTCAATTTTATATGTTCGTTAAAAGTAATTTATTAAGTAGATTTAGAGAAGAAAAAGAAGTGTGTAAATCTGATGTGTGTAAATTAGAAGTATTCAATTGATCTCACGTGAAATAATTAAGCAGTAAATAAATCTTTCAATGATGTCAGGAATTATAAGTCTTTATAATGACATACTAGATTATATAAAAGCTTTTATAGTAAAATAATTTCATTTCTCTAAATTATGAAATTTCTTATAGACCAGTAATAACATCTTAGAAAATCAGAAATATGTTGCATTTAGACATTCAAGTTTAAGTAATGTAATCCATTTCACTTGCAGAAAAAAGTTCTTAATCCTGCTGAATTTCATTGTGCTTCTTTTGCATGATCCCTGGGTAATTGTTTAGATAATAAACGACTTGTGATTATCAACAAGTAGCTAATATTTCAAACAGCTAATAAGACAACTAATATTTCAAATCTGTGTTATTGAACATTGTCAGTTCAAAGAAGTCATACAGAGGCAGAATGAACGTAGGACGTAAATGGGTGTAACCCAAAACAATTCATTCACAGATTGTCTCAAACTTATTTGGAAGTAACAGATTTATTGTCAATTAAACAAAGACCATGCCATACTTCAATCTTAACTGCAACGTTTTAATTCCCTTAGATCGTTAGATGGTTGAGATAGTCCACAGACGAATTTTCAATTTTGATTTAGTTACTGATAATTGATAAAGCAACTCATCAAACCAGGCTGTTCATTTTCAGTGAGCAGATGTATAGAAATTCGTTTCCAAACTTATTAGTCGTGCATATAGGACCGTGTTATGTAACCAATAAAGCAGTTTGGTTGGTTGTTATTTTTAAAATACCTTAATTTATATATTATATATATATATATATATATATATATATATATATATATATATATATATATATATATATATATATATATATATATATATATATATATATATGTCAGGATATATAAATATATATATATATATTTATATAGATTTTATATATAGGGATATATTTTAATGGGAGTAATATATACTAGTCACATAAATACGGCACACGCGCAGTGATATTAGCAGAGAGCGATAAGCAATTACTATAGTCGGACCTTTTGGCTCTCGAAATAGTGAATACGGCCTTTGTTTGCAGTTGAGCGCCAAAGATGAGACGCCATGTTGATTAGCGTGCTAAGTGGATTAATAAAGAGAAGAAAATAATGACTTGAGTGTGGACTGATTTATATATTGACCAGTGGATACTCGGACCCCGACATATATATATATATATAAATATATATATATATATATATATATATATATATATATATATATATATAATATATATATATATATATATATATATATATATATATACATATATATGTATATACATATGTATCAGAGAGAAGTAAAATATTGCGCTAAACTAACAGTTGAACTAAAATTTTTTATAGAATAGCTACAAACCCTCATACCAGTAGCTGGATTTGAACTCGGGAATTCCGTACAGAAAAGCAATATCCTACGAATTCAGACACCGTTCATCCGAATGTAGATGGAATTAGATTAAATTTTAGTTCTATTTTATTATATGATAAAAGGCACCTGATTCGTAACTTAGGAACCAGAAATTTATCTGAAAGTGTAATTGTATATAAATTATTTTGAAATGTGTTTTGCATTAAAATTAAAGACAATTAAAGAAAAATAGTAGAATATAGAAATTGTTTATATATGGCTAAAATTTTGGGCATTTACTGATTAAATTTGATTCCGAACGGTTACAAACATACATACTAGTAGCTGGTTTTGTACTCGTGAATTCCGTACAGAAAAGCAGCATCATACTAATTCGGACATCGTTCGTCTGACGGTAGATGAATTAGATGGAATTTTTGTTGTATTATATTGTATGATAATAGGAAGCTGGTTCGTAACTTAGCAACCAGCAATTTATCTGAAAAAAATTTTATATAAATGATTTTGAAATGTGTTTTGCATTAAAATTAATTCAAATTAAAGAAAAATAGTATAATGTAGAAGCTGTTTATAAATGGCTAAAAGTTTGGACAACTACTGCTTAAATTTGACTCCGAAGGGCTACAAACATTCATATTAGTAGCTGGATTTGAACTCGGGATTCCGTACAGAAGAGCAACACCCTACGAATTCAGACATCGTTTATCCGATGGCAGATGACATTAAATGGAAATTTTTTGTTCTATTTTGTAGTATGATAATAAGCAGCTTTTCGTAACTTAGCTACCAGCAATTTATCTGAAATATAAATATACTGAAATTTTATATAAATTATTTTGAAATGTGTTTTGCATTAAAATTAAAAAAAAATTGAAA
>CM063501.1:19990812-20000812 GCA_032207245.1 Pardosa pseudoannulata
TTTTACGTACATGGTCACATTCTGTGTATTGCTAATTAGTAATGTGTATATCTACAATATTTTTGTTTATTTGCATAGTGGAATGTCATTTTGTCTATGTATGTTCACTAAAACATTCCGAATATTAGTTTTCAGATAATAATACAACATTAAACAGGACAAAGCTCATTGTTTCAAAATATACAAAAATATAAGGGGAGAATTACGTAATACAGGCACAAAATCTAGATTAAAATTGAGAGACATATTGTTATTGTATAACTTCAAAAAGAGAGTCTATCAATGCCAAGAGAGACAATAGATCAGCAGGGCTGAATGAGAATTAAGCAATTCATATTTATACTTTTTAAATTTTACCTAAGCTTTGGGAATTAATCACGTTGACCTTTTTCTTGTATTTACAACAATATAATACTTACCTAGATTTTCAATAGTCTTTTATTTATACGCATCTTAGAGTTACTGCATCAAATATAAGCATTTCTGTTACATATTTCATTATTTAATTTTCATACCAAACTTTCATTTAATATAAATCTTCTCTTAAACCTTCATCTCTTTTGTGCTGTTCCAATTTTCAGAGAAATAAGAGCATTAATAATATGACCAGAACTAATTGAATACAAAAATCTAAAAAAAAATCCTTGGATGAGGAAATCCTCTTATTCACAATGTAAAACTACAACAATCTAGTTCTTGTCTTAAGGTTCATTTACACATGAAAACGTTTCTACTAATATCCATGCAGACTGTAATGTAAGTAATCCTTAGCTAATTGTTTGTGTTGCTTTTGGGGTTGGTATTGTACAATTCAGTGTCTCCACAATGGTAGGACTTTTTTCTAATGGGCATCACGTTCCAACCACACCCTTTGTCAGTCCTTGCGTTAATATAATATGAGCACATCAAGGGTCAGGATGTTTATGGGATAACTCTGAAGCGTTAATTGCTCTAACGAAATTGTATACGAAACACGTTTTGTAGATTCAGGGAAAAATTTGGTTTGATTTAAGAGTTAATATGTCTTCTCTCGAGCAAAATAGAATGCTAAATGAATAGTTTTGGCAGATTGTGAAGGTACTAACGAGGGACAACATAAATATTTTATAACAGATTCCATTAATTTCTTTACGTTAAAAAAATCCTGAAGTTGCATTCTCATCAGATATTTAGGAAAATAATTATTTTTTCAACAGAACTAAGTCTAAATATGTCAACTTAGTTTGTAAATATATTCAGTGGTAAAGTATTAAGTATTTTATTATAAAAATAATGTTGTAAAGTCCATTCAAGTGAGTAATTTATTATATTTAGCTCATAATTATCTCTAGCCTCTAAAATGATGAATATTTTTACTGACAACTTTAGAGTTTTAAGAAAACAGTCGGTCAAAAATTAGAGCATTTTTAATTTACATATGTTTTCTCTCAATAATATAGTTAAGGCTTTAGTTAGAATAATTTTATTTATTTGTATTTACCTAGCTGCAACAGAATTAACACATTGCGTGTACATTTCGCAGCGGAATTGTACTGGGAGCTGGCGTTTTGCGCTTAAATTTAGTTTTTCAGTTAAATCTCAATAGATCGAAAGTTATTTAATTTTTTAACAAACTTTTCGTATTTTATATTGAAATAAATAACAGACAAATAAACAAATATATATATATATATATATATATATATATATATATATATATATATATATATATATATATATATATATATATACATAAATATAACATCATTTTTGTAAGTATAAATAAAAAGTTAATTTTAAATCTAAATTGATTTTTTAAATCAACCTTCCCGTTCTGTGGTTCCGCATCGACTGATGTAAAAACTAGTTTTTATTTCTCTAAATTTTTCCAGAATCTATGTAGTAGACAAGACCATCGGCTTCGTTTTAATGTATATATCGTTATTTTTGTACTCACAAACAAACCATGTTATTACACGAACCCGTAGTAGTACTTGACCCGTGCTCAAACATCAATCGTCAGAAAACGTACTAGTAAGTGTCCCGCATACAAGGTGTTAATGTGGCTGACATTTTAACTGATTTTTATGAAAATGAAGACACAAAATTTATATAATGTTTATTTACTATCTCTTCCTCTCTCCAATAAATATAAATCATATTTTAGTTAGAATAATTTACTTATATCTATTCCTCTAGATAAAACATAATTAAAGTGACTACGTTTTAAGAAAATAACTGGCATTTTAAATAACTCTTAAGAAAATAAAAGGAAAAAAATATATAATATAGTTCAAACTTTAGTTAGAATACTTTTGCTTACATAATTCACTAAATACAAAAGAGTGAAGAGAGCAACTGAAGAGAAGACAAGAAAATAAAGGGACAGAAATTAGAGTTTTCATTTACTATCTCTTAAACATTTACTATCTCTGTTCTCTACAAATGTTATTTCGAATAATTTTGTTTCTATACTCTTACCTTGATGCAACACGAGTTAAAGTAAATGACACATAATTAAATAAATTTTGAAGCATGAAAAATTCTTAAAAGTATTTTAATGCTTGTTATAGTAGAAAATACCCATTCATAAATTCTATTTAAAAAATTATTATATATAATTAGCAGAAATTTAGTCAAATTAACTATTTTGATGACACCTGAGGACGGTGTGAAGACCTCCTTTGTCCAGAACTAGCCACCGAAATCAGTTTATTCCAAGACTTCTGTTCCGACCGGCTACAATAGCGCGGCGACAGACTGTCTGGGATGTTGGCAGTTCAGTTGAATAGGCGTCACGTCTATTCAACTATATATATATATATATATATATATATATATATATCAGGATTTAAATTGTAGATTAATTTTAAAAGATTTTAATTAGGTTAACTTTACAGAGAGTGACACGGCGTGAGGAGTTAGCCACATAAATACGACTCACGCGCAGTAATCTAGAGCAGAGAGAAGTGTGCACATTCCGCATACAGAGCTGTAACTACCCGAGGCAGCTAAGCCTGCCTTTGTTAAAAGTTAGGCACCAATGTGCAACGCCATTAAAGATGATTGATGCGTAGTGTGCTCTGAGATTTGAATAAAGCTATGAAAATGTACTCAGAACTCTAGTGTTATTTAGTGGGAACCTGTCATATGTATATATATATATATATATATATATATATACATACATATATATATATATATATATATATATATATATATATATATATATATATATATATATATATATATATATATATATATATATATATATATATATATATATATATATATATATATATATATATATATATATATATATATATATATATATATATATATACATATATATATATATATATATATATATATATATATATATATATATATATATATATATATATATATATATATATATATACATATATATATACATATATATATACATATATATATATATACATATATATATATATATATATATACATATATATATATATACATATATATATATATATATATATATATATATATATATATATATATATTACAAAGAAACATTTAGTTAACTTTGCCTTATCTATAAAATAAATTACTATGACGAAACACTGTCCTTAAGATCTTTCTAGTATTTATTTTTTTCAAATTTTCAAACAAGGAATAAATTATTTTTAAAATAAGATAACCATAGTTCATTTTAAAATTTATTTTTCTCCTCCATAGAGGCTTTGGTTAGTTCTATAACAAGAATAGTGGGCAAAGATTTCTCTATTTTAAATTGGAAGTTATAAAAAAAGCTATTTTCAAAAGCCATATTTTTTCTATTTATTTTTAATAATATAACTGTCGTTTTGAATTACCTAGGTAAAAAATGAAAGGAACTTAAGAAAAATGGATTTGACTTCCTTCATACAAGAGGTATAAATCACGAGCACCGTGCAATGGGAAATTTCCTGAATGTTACACACATGCTTAAAATAATGTATTTGATTTACTCACGAACCCCAGATAATATATAGCCATCAGATATAAATTTCTGATTGCCTCATAAGAAGATATCGTCAAAATAAACTTAATAAATATTTGAAGAGGGATGAGATTTCACGTCAGAGCAAATGAAACAATTCCACTGAAGTGAATATTAAATGTAAGCCTTTTAAAAACAACTCTTTGATGTTATTTTTATTTAAAACAATACAAAACTTGAAAGAAAATAAGCATTGCATTTCCTTCAGTCAACAAATAGTGAAGAGTTAAACCCATTTTGGGTTATTTTGTACGGATTAAATAGGATTTGAAAGCTGACTAAGATAACGAAGTCTGGAAATGAAAGAAATTATGTTACTTGTCTTATGATTTTAAAGCCCCACTTTCTAATTTACATCTGTTTTCTAAATGGTAAGGTTAAATTTAAAAAGAGATATAAAATTTTGAAATAGATAATCATTGAAATGTAAAATAAATATACAATTTATGATGTTTATGCATGATTAAACATTCTTATGCTATAAAAATAAATGGTCGTATTAATTTAATTGCCGTTTAAAAAAACTAAAACAATATTAAAATTTAATTTGAAATAAAAGTTTAGTTTATAATATATTTATAATAAAAGTTAACTTGAATGTAAATTTTATTCTTTTGTTTTAATTTAGTGCATATTTTATATATTTCAAGATGGGTATATGGGCGTGTGGAACTGAAATAATTATATTTTTTTAATAAAAGATCATTGCTTAATACATTATTTAAAACAAACACAATAATTAATAAAAATTGGTGAATAAACTGCTTTAATTGCTTTTATTGGTATATAGGTGTTCGGTTTCGAAAAATGTCTTAATTTCTTCTGTATGTATTAAAAAATATATAAAAGGTATATGTTTTTATATGAAAAACTATCTATAATAAGACACAAAATATATCTTTTAATTAATCAAAAATTGTTATTATAGAATAAATTTATTTATTTTTGTGGTTAATTTTATTAACTGAAATAATTGATTTTAGAAATATTTAATGTAAGATAGAACTTTTTAAATAACAAACACAATAAATTAATTAAAATTGAACCAATAATTAGATATTTTAAATTTTTTATTCATTTTGTTAAAATAGTTTAGTATTTTTATATATTTATATGTAGATTATAAATTGTTTGTTAATATTTTAATTAGTAATAATTTATGTTCTTTAACTGAAATAATTGATTTTTAAGAAATACTTCATTATTACATAGAACTTTTTAAAATAAACACAATAAATAATAAAAATTGAAGCAATAAAAAATCCAATATTGACGAATTCTTAAAAACAAGTTAATTATATTCAATATAAATTTTAAAATATTCTCAAAGCTGTCATGGGTACAAATAATATTCATTTTTGAATAACTTTAAAGAACGCAATATATATCTTTAAATTAAACTAATTAACAGTATTTTCATAAAAATTTGAGTGATTTGCACAGTCAGATAGTTTTATAAATATTAGTTTGAAATTTTAATATTAAAAAAATTTTAAAATGTGAAAATTTTTAACATTTGAATTGTTTTCAAGCATTCATTAACTGGGCTAAATTATCATAAACTTTATATAGTAATAAATACTAATATCCATCAAAATAAATTTAGATTAAAATAAAATATTTTTTGTCTACAATATTTTATAGCACCTTTTTTTCATAAAGAATGTATCAATAGATTAAATGCAATTAAATAAAAAAAAATATTAAAATAATATGTTATAGTAAAAATATAGTTTGTTTAGACGAACACTTTTGCAATAAAAAACACTTCTTTTAAAATTATTTTTATGAAAAAGATAGTAAACAATACAATTTTTTTTATGATCCTTATATACTGAATACTTTTAGTAATCTATTATTTTTATGTTGTGGTTCCTATAACTGAAATAATTGATTTTTGAAATACTTCATTGCTTAATACATAGAACTTTTTTTAATAATAAACACAATAATTAATAAAAATTGAAGAAATAAACTGTTCCTTTAATATAGATAGATGTCGTGATATCACCTTTCATTATTTAAATGTCTGCATTGATTAAAATAGATAAAAGGTAGACTTTAATACATAAACAAAAATTTAAGAAATTTTCTTCTTTTTTTAGATATATAATGTACTTTCCATTGTCTAAATATAAATAGCAATAAATACAGATAAAAATGAAAATAAAACAGTGAACAAATATTAAAAAATATAAGATTTTAAAATAAAAGTAAATGCTACGAGAGCCTATCATTTTTCCTATGCAACAAATTCCAACAAGTCATCCTATCAATCATAAATTATTTATTTAAGATAAAGAAATACTATGTAATTTAATCACTTTTGACACCTTATAACCACTCTAATCTCTTTTGCAAGCTTCTTATCTTTCGTATGCATCAGGTTTTATCAAATCATGCTATCACTCATAATTCATATATTAAAATATATGAAATGTTGAGAGATACCTTTAACCCTTATTGACAGATTACATAGAACTGATAGCTTTTAAATCCACATCAAAAATTTAACTGCAAGAATATAGTAAATAAAAAACTGTAAGACATTAACATACTGTTGTTACATTAACATTATATTTATAAAATATATAATGTATAAAACAAAAATGTAAGATTTTAAAAGAAAAGTATAGATATATTATGTTTCATATGCAACAAATGCCAACAAGTCATCCTATCAAACATAAATCATTTATTTAAGATAATGAAATACTATATAATTCAATCGCTTTTGACAGTTTATAACCACTCTAATCTCTTTTGACAGATTCACTTCTTGAAACTAATAAAACTAACATGGCGATATTTAATTTTGAATAAAACTGGAAGAGTCGGAACTTGACAAAAATAAACTAAGGCACGTTAAAATACTGTAGTTAGTTAATTATTTTTTCTGTATATTTCTAGATGTGTAATACACGTTCATCATTTATATACCAATATTCCTAACACTAGATAAAAATGAGATTTAAAAAAATAGATAAACTATTTACAACTAGGTGAAAAAGTTTAAAAAAGGTAAAGCTATCACTCATATGCAACAGATACTAACAAGTCACCCTATGACTCATAATGTATGCATTGAAGATAATGAATTATTAGACAGCCTCTTACTGCTATTGATACATCCACTCTACGGAACATGCATTATTTATTCTGCACCAAAAATCTAAAAACTTAAGTACATTAAAATACTTTTGCCAGCTAGAGTAAACTTTTACGATTATTTTAATATACTTAACACACTTTTTTCATTTAACTATAGATATTCTTAACACTAGAGAAGATTTAAAAATAGATAAGCTATTAAGAAATTATGAAAAGATTTTTCTTTAGATCCAAAGTACTATTATCACTCATAAGCAACAGATACTAACAAGTCACCCTATCACTCATAATGTATGCATGTATTGAAGATAATGAAGTATTGTACAACCCTCTAATCATTATTGACACATCCACTCTACGAAACATGCATTATTTATTCTGCATTAAAAATCTAACTAAAAACTAAAGTACTTTAAAATACTTTTGCCAGCTAGAGTAAATTTTTACGTTTAGTTTAATATACTTACCCCACTTTTTTCATATAAATATAGATATTCTTAACACTAAAGGAGATTTAAAAATATATAAACTATTAAGAAAAATGAGATTTAAAAAAATAGATAAACTATTTACAACTAGGTGAAAAAGTTTAAAAAAGGTAAAGCTATCACTCATATGCAACAGATACTAACAAGTCACCCTATGACTCATAAGTATGCATTGAAGATAATGAATTATTAGATAGCCTCTTACTGCTATTGATACATCTACTCTACGGAACATGCATTATTTATTCTGCACCAAAAATCTAACTAAAAACTAAAAACTAAAGTACATTAAAATACTTTTGCCAGCTAGAGTAAATTTTTACGTTTATTTTAATATATATAACAGACTTTTTCTTTTAAATATATATATTCTTAACACTAGAGGAGATTTAAAAATAGGTAAACTATTAAGAAATTACTAAAAGATTTTTTTAAAGCCAAAATACTGAAAAGCTATGATCACTCATATGCAACAGATACTAACAAGTCACCCTATCACTCATAATGTATGCATGTATTGAAGATAATGAAATATTATACAACCCTCTAATCATTATTGACACATCCACTCTACGGAAACCTCAATTTTTATTCTGCACCAAAACTCTACCTGGAAGAACACCGCCAGTCTCATCGCATGCGAGTTTATGATTAAGTCAGGAATAAAAGACAATGTGATTGATACATTCTTAGTCGGATTCTAAATTAAGACACAATGTAATTAACGAAAGTCGCGTGAGGGAAAGGAAACCGAAAAAAAAACCCTTGGCACGCCACCTTTGACAGCTAGGCTTGTACGAGCCATGTTTCTCTAGCACGTCATGTAAACCGAAGCAGAAGGGAGGGGGAGTTAATTTTTCGTAAACAGCAAGACAGAAGAGCGGTAAAAATTCGATTATTTCGTGATAACTTGAAAAAAAGAGAGGGGGGTACATGGAGTTTTGTTTAGGTTTATTTATGAGAATGCGGGAAATTGGAAATATTTTGGAGGCAGATAACAAAGAAATAAATTAAGTTTTGGATGGAAAAGAAAAGACATGTTTTCAAAAAAAATTCTTTGTAACTATAATGTCATTAATCGATACATTTGTTTTATCATTTTTTTGTGATATTTGTTCTTGTATTTTTTGTTAAATACCTTTACTCACAACTGCTTTAAATAGCAAACACAAAAAAAATCATTAAATCCATTAAAAACACACATAACTTTGATTTATGTATTTTGACTCCATTAACATCTACCATCCTTATTTTACGACAGTTAACAAACACTTGAAGAATATTTTATGTTTTTCTGCAGTGAATTTTCCTTTTTAATGTCGATAGCATCATCATAGACATTCCTCTAAATTTTCATTTATCTGCAATTATTTATAATTATATTCTTTGAATCAACATTTATGACTCTCAAAGACTCATCCATAAATGTATTTCTTCAGCAGATATATAAAATGAAATCAGAAGAAATAGCTGTATCTATTATTAAACTTTCCTTTAGAGGATACCTAACGATACACAGAACGATAACCCAATGGGTAGAGCGTTGCTTTTAGGTCTTGGGTTCGAATTCTTCTGTCGAACGCTGGCCGATTGGATAGGGTGCTGATCGTCGGTACCGGAGTTCGTGGGTTCGAATCCCACTATGGCATGGATGTTAGTAGCTGTTCGAAATTGGCTTTAAGCAGTAGGTCCCGGTCTCCTTAGCCCTCGTGTGCAAAACAGTAGACCGTAGTTCTCCAAACCAAGCCAAACCAAACCAAACCGAATTCTTCTACTGACATGGATGTTCAGAATCAGCTTTAAACAATAGATCCCGGCCCCGGTTTAGTCTTCATATTGAAAAACAGTGAAATGTAGCACTCCAAACAAACCAGCCCTTTAGAGTAATGTATTTACTTAAACTAGGGTCAAATGTAGAAAGGTTTTTCAAATTTCAAATTTAATTTTTTTTGGATCTGTAAACCGTAGGTTTTTAAAGAGACACAGTTTTGAATTGGAACCTATCTTATATTTGAGTTTAATTAATTTTAGTCTTTAATTTCGTTAATTTTTGTATCTTAAAGAAACGAAAACAATAATATTGGTTTGGTTTGGTTTGGAGCGCTACGGTCTACTGTTTTGCACACGGGGGCTAAAAATAATATTGACTTTTTAAAAATGTTAATCACCTATATAATAATAGCCTAAATTATCTGTCCGTCTGTCTTCGAATTTTTGAAGCGGTTGGATCTGGAATGTATGCATCTATATTGAAAGCATCCATATTGGATTCTTATTGAATTAGGGTTAGCAAATATCAAAGTCTTTAAAAAGTTCGAAATTCACCCCTCCCATTTTTTCGAGAATATAATGCCATTATTTCGAGTCCTATTTTCCCCGGTTATGAGAAGGCAAT
>CM063501.1:20005812-20020812 GCA_032207245.1 Pardosa pseudoannulata
AGTAGAATTTTAAGTCGAAAACGCGACTTTGATTAAGACATTTAGAGGCTGGATTTTAACGAATTAGAATGGGAGAGAGGAGGTTCTTAATCAAATATTAAAGTTAAATAGTTTCGATATATTACACACACATATGTGTTTGTGTGTATGTATGTATGTATATGTATGAGTGTTTATTAGACATATTTCTAAATAAATCTGAAAAATGTGCTACGAAACAGATTTTCTACAACTAGATCTATGATTGATGCTAATAGTTGACTAATATAATTTTTCAAAAAATATTCTTTCCTAAAACACTTAATCTAAACGTCAGTACTATATTAATATACTAAACACTAACTTTACAGGGATAAGAAAATCAGAACATCCTGAATGCGTTAATCTATAACTTAATATTCACTTAAAGTATTACAACGTGCCTATATATTCGAGTGCTGCAAGTCTAGGTCTCTCATTAAAAATTATAATTAAAATCTTCCTGTTCAAACACCCCGGACGGAACTATTTAATTATCTCCTCATCAATTTCAGCATTAATAAAGTATGAATCTGAAAATTAAGTTGTCGTTGTAATAAAATATTCTTTTCGCTATTGGATTCATCGATACAACGCGAGCGAGGTTTATCTGGAAGATCATGCGGTATTAATGATATCACTGAACAAGGGCGTGGCAAAGACGTGATAGCCATAAAACATTGTTCCCATCATATATCATGGGATTCTAAGAGGTAAGTAGAGCATTCCTGTTCAATTAGATGACCTTTAGATTGAGGACCTGGGAACGCTGTTTGGGCGATAACGATGGAGCAATTATGATATTAATGGATTCAGTCGATTAAAGAGTTGTAAATGATTCAATTATATCTATGATAATGACAGGATTTGGTGTCGTTATTTAATGTATGCAAGAGAGATATCACTATGAAAAAACAAATAGCTGGAGCTTACTGAGTTAGAATGACATAGAAAACCACTTTAAAGGGAAATGAATTAGTGTATAGATTTACAAAAGCTGCCATTTTATGATTAATTAAAAAGGGTTGAAGATATTCAGAGAAATCTGTAACGTATCAGTATTCAATTATTTATGAGAGAGATTTGAAGTATAATGTTACTGGGATAATTATTTAATAATAACTGTGAAATTAATCCTTTTCTAATTTTCTAAAGCAAACATTATGTAAAAGTACCTAAATTTAATTTGGAGCGCTATTATGTACTTTTTTGAAAACACGAGGGTTAATGAGACCGGGACCTACTGCGTAACGCCGATTCTAAACTGCTACGAACATCTATACGACCATGGGCTTCTAACAAAAGAAATCCGGTACCAAAGATCACCGCTCTAACCATTCGGAAGTGAACTATAGCTTTAAAGGAATAATTATTTAATAATTACTGTAAAATTAATATTTTTCTAATTTTCTAAAGCAAACATTATGAAAAATTACTTAAGTTTAGTTTGGAGCACTAGGTCTACTTTTTTGCAACACGAGGGTTAATGAGACCAGGACCTACTGCTTAAAACTGATTACGAACGGATAAGAACAACCCTGCCACAGTGGGATTCGAACCCACGAACTCCGGTCCAAAGATCAGCGCTCTAATCATTCGGCCACCGTTAAGCGTAAAAGTACCTAAGCCTATGATGCATATTATATATAAAATAAGGAATTCGGTACTCTACATTTACTCTACATAAAATGTTTTTCATTTGTATCTTTACTTCCTTGTACATAGTAACGGAAGTGTTTTAATTCTGAAAACTTTTAGTGCTTCAGATGTAAATCTATTGATTACTGCATTGACAATACCTGAATCGATTTTAAAACAGTTCAGTGTTTCTTTGCGTGCATACCAGGAACTTTAAATTTTGAAAACTTTAAGTATTATTTTAACCAATTCATTAATAATTTTATTTACTTTCAGATGTCTCTACGCAAGTTGCGATAAAAGTGTAGAAATTTTTTTATTGATCTGTTAAAACATTGTTTATGAACCTTTTTTATTGCAATCAATTCTCTATATAACGAAAAGGCTTAATATATTAAGCTCCTAGCATCAGTCAAATGGCACTACTTTAAATCTACTCTTATTATATTAAAATATAATATTGTTAGATAAAGTTACACTTATTGTTGAGTCGATATCACTTTAAATTTTTAATGATAAAAGGTATATTTATTCAATTATACATGCCCATTTTATAAAAAAATAGACAATCTTATCTCACATTCTGACAAAATAAGTTTAAATAGAGAGGCACAAAAATGATTAAAATTTAATAGTCATAAAATGAAATTATTGGTGCTGTTCACAATAGATTTCTTATACTAACATTTTTTTAAACAAGAATTGATAATTGTATATATCTTGTGTATTGTCGTATATCTTATGTAGTTTAAGGCCTATATGATAAGAGATAATAAATTATATTCTTTATAATGACTTTAAAAAATCCAGCTAATTCATTCTGGCAATTTGTTGATAACATAAAGGGAGCTTTGTTTTATACACTAAAGAAAAAGAATATTAGAATGTGGTTGGTATTAAAAAAATTTTCTTAATATGTAGTTAAAGTAAATTTTCACAATAATACATACATGCATGCATATACATAACAGGTTGAAAATTGACTCTTTGTACTACAGAAATTCGTGGAATTTTTGCATCATTACACAGCGGGTTTCAGGGCTACGTAACATATTTATAATTCAGATTGTATATTGTTAGATAAACTGTAATATTTGTCAACAATCTAAAGCACAACATTTTATTTAATATTTTTATAAATTTGGTTTTCTATAGTAATTGATTTAAACCTTTATTAGGAAAATTTTTTATACCCAAACCGAAAGCTGGGTGGAATAAAGCAGCTAGTTATTTATATAATAAACTCTGAAATTGATCGTTTTTTCTTAATTTCATAAAGTAATCACTGAGAAAAATACCCTAAAATATTATTATAAAAGATATTGTATAAAGATCTTTTCGCAAGCAAAAACCATTTTTCGCGTAGTCTTTTATAGTTCATTACTTTTAATTGTTAAGCAATTGAAATATATTTAGTTTTACAATAGATAGAATCTGTTTCTTCTTTACAGCTCTATGTGGTAAAACATTCAAATATCACGAGTAGTATATTTTGTATAGATATTTATACTACATTTTATTATTTTAATAAATATAAAATTCGATTCACTCCTCATAATGAGTTTTGAATCCTATTTATATAAAGGTCAGAGGTACTGCGCATATTCTGAAAACCTTATAGAAAGCAAATGGAAAAAAGCCCTCATTAACTGGAGCCATGGATAGTTTATTATATTTCTCATAATTGCTTGTCTTGGTTAATATTTATGTTTATTTTAAATTATATTAAGTTCATTCATTTATTTATATTATATACTTTATTTAAAGGAGAAGTATGCTAGGAAAAAACTGGCATTTTAAACTTTTAGTTGTTATATCTAAAAAAAAAATATGCACATCTTAAAATTTTGCAATCTAATATTCTTATTCGTTTTGAAAAAGAAGAGTATAACCCCACCCCACCCAACAAAATTTGGTTATAAATGTTCCAATATAGAATTTTTTGTGGTCATATTAGAAGAAAGGAAGACACTACAAAACATTTCTGTCTTATCTTAAATTATGAAACTTTTTATAAGTGTGAATCAAATTATAAACTAAATTAATGACATGAGATATTTTATCAGATTCTCATAGTAGTAAAGAATGTTAACGTAGTCGTAAAAAATTTCGGTCTTCAGATTTCAAAAGGATAATACTCATTTTGGCCAAGCATAAACAGGTTTTGACTAGTTAAGAGTTAAGTCTTAATGTAGGTACAATGATACTTGAAATATGAAACTTGGTCTCTCCATACATCAATGTATTTTGACTAAATTCGTCGAGACATCTGTATGTACGAATGTACATACATATATGGGTTAGGTGGTCCCATCCAGGCAGGAAAAAACTCTGCACAGCTAGATTCAAATTATGTAATACACAAAAATGATCAAAGAACTGTAAATCTACAACCTATAGTTCTCGAGAAAAAATGTGAAAGAAAATGTACGACGTCCATATCCGGTATACGTAAAAAATTCTTTACACAAAACATGAACATCGTTACTGCTGTGAGGGTCCTGGTTTGTGTCCACCAAGATCTCCATATCTCACCAGTTTAGATATCTTAATATGAGAGCATCTAAAGAAATTGGTTTGTCGATACCCAGTTATTTCAGAAATAGACGCAGTTGCTTGGACACGACGATGCTTGAACATGGTCAACCATTCTACGACAAGGATACATGCCTTCATTTTCAAGGAGAACATTTCAAACATCTTTCTATTTAGAGTTATGCAAATACCGATGCTCTTGCTTCCAGCAAAGAAGTTTATTTTTGTAAGCTGATATGATGTCATACATTTTTCTTTCACTCTTTTGGAGGGGAAGGGTGGAGCTATGCATCGTTGAGGTACAGTTTCTATGAGCAATTTTTCTATGTGTTCCAAACAACATCAAATAACATTCAACGTTTATCCGGTCTTTATGGGACACCTTGTATATATCTTTAATGACTGAAAAACGATTAGTTATAGGATGTCAAAATTTGGTATTTTGGACTGAAAGTCTCACTTTTATGGCCAAGGAATGGTTTACTGGTTTCCCAAAACAGGTGTGAGGGAAAAGAAAGCGTACTTTATTGAAAATGCATTTTAACGGAGAAAGAATAATAAATTTTATAAGAGTTTAATAAGATTTATGAAGATAGATTTATACTTTAGTATATTACGTGTCTGAATTATAAAATCAGGTAGACAATATTATATATGCATGAAGTTTCTAACAAACTTTAAAAAAAGCAATAGAATAGCATAACTAAACAAATAAATATTGAAATATACATAAGCTGTTTAAACATAAAGAGAGAGAATATTGCAAAAAGTCTAAAAAAAGTTCGATAAGACTATTCATTAGTTTTATGATTAAGTATAGTGACTCTACATTAAGAAAAACATAATATTCTCGATATAATATATATGATATTTATTTTTAAATACATAAATATGAGACCAATTATCACGCAAATATAGTTACTACACTGCTCTTATGTACAATAACATTATCTTGTTCTTGAAATGATTTATTAATAACGTGTGAAAATAAAATATTTAATATTTAGGACTGAATAGATTCACGGCTGCAACCATGGCCCAGGTAATATAAGATAAGTCATCCGTCAAACACTTTATTGAAACTGGAAAAATTATACAAATATTTGACTCGAAGCCTCAAGTTTTTATAATAATTATTATATTTTTATAAATTTTCTTGTTGTACAGCTATAATTTTTTCATACTCACCAATGTTTTAATAAATTTGCAGTTCTTAATTAACAAATCTCATATTTACTACAATATGTAAATACATATAAAAATAAGTATATTCACAATTTTGTGTATTTTCGATATGAGTGTGTAATGTTTATATTATTGCGTGACTCATATACTAAATTTTTCCTTTTCATAACTGATAAGTTTACAATATGTTAAAGTATTCTTTTATACACAAGGCAAAACTCTGGCATTAATTTATGAAGGTGTATAAAGTAATATATATAGCAGTGATTGATCGAACACACAGACCCCTAACCAAACCCTACCTCACAGGTTTGAAAATGCAAGGTGGGAGAATGGTGAAGTCCATTTCCATCACCTGCTGAAGAACGATTTAAGGGTTGTAAAATCATCTGCTCTTGTCGTCCTTAACCTCTATGCAGGATAATTAATGACGAGTCTAGCTCGTAATGTTTCTTGGCAGATTTCCATACCCTACAATGACGAGCTACCCTCGCCATGCGATTAAAGGTTATGGTAAATATGACTAATTAAGGTGATTTGTGGAGGAATGACTTGATTCAGGAACTCCACTGAAGGTTTATGGCAATGAACGCTAATTAACACGTTAATGGCTTTTTAAGATACAGTAGTAGACAAGGGTCACCCAAGGACAAGAGGTGAAAGTCATCCAAGGCCAAGAGACCCCTGAAGAGTTTACCATGGGAAAGTGAAATAGGACTCTGGGACGAATCTGGAGGAGGATCCAAAATGGTCATAGCAAATAGAAAAAGGTTTACACCCAATATGTATTGCTGTATGCAAATCTTATTAGATTGTAATAACTATTGGGCATGGAAAAAAGAGGCGAGAACGAGAGGATCGCCTAGAAAAAAAGAAAGGGGTTGATAATGTGAGAAAGAGGAGAAGAGACGAGGAGTCCGAGAGTGAGTCTTTCCTGATTATCTGAGCCGTGCCTCGACAGTTGCCGTTCTCCGCTATTTTATGAGCCTGTTCTCCTGTGTCCAGAAAGTAAAGACCAATCTGTAAAGAGCGCCCAAGCGTCAAACTCAAGCTGACCTGTTCAGCAATACCGGAACTCACCCTGAGCAGCCCTACTACATATGTCCTTTGCCGGTATTAGAGGTGCGCCCATTCTCCTGCGTCCCTAATAAGTCACTGACTTTAAGACTATAGTCACCATCTCTTAGTTAAAGAAAATTTAGTAGAGGTTATTAGATAATATAAATCGTTTAATTCTGCTGCCATTATATGGTCCTAATTGTATGCTCCTAACTCTAACAGTTTATGAATAATAAAATGTTAAGTTTGGAAATTAGGTATTAATCATTATTTTGGCCAAGCACACGACATGGGTTACATCTATAGGGAGCTCAGTGTTATGAGTACGTATTAAATGATAAGTACATTGTAACACTTACATCAATAGATTCAATTTCAAATCAACTGAAATAGTTTTTACTCTTGTTAAATTTTTTCAAGCATATATTTCGCTATTTCTTAATATTTATGTATTTTTCCATAATTATTATAGTACTCTATTACACCATTTCAAATGTCTTACATAATTTTATTATTGAGTTTAGAATTTTCAGTTTAAAATTTTGACCTTTTTATATATTTATTACATGTTATGTTAATTTCAATGCATTAACCAATTTTTCATTTTTTTGTGCGACATATTTTTCATGCATATTTTATGTGATAACTTTGGGATTGGTGTAACATTTAGTTGAGCAACTCTCTTTTTGATAGAACTCTAAACTGTATTCAACAAAAATATTAATGAAATTAGATATTAATGCGGAGAAGTCAGAACTGGCAAAGTGTATGATAATGTTAATCCTATGATTGGATTATGAGTACCTGGAAATTGTTATTCCTTTAGAAACAGCTTTAGAAATTTATTGAAGAACTTGACATTTAATGAAATTTATACCTACTCCAGAAAGTCATTTCTGGATAGCAACGAACATCCACGGTAGCAATGGAATTTGAAAGAGTGAATTCCGGAACCATGAACAGCGTCCTACCATTCTGCCATCACCAGGCTCAATGAAAGCCTCAAGAAAATGGTGAAAAAATTACTAACCTTTGAGAATGTATGAAAGGTAAAATATGTGAAATAGATATTAATGTAATTATGGCTTTGAGATATCAATTACTAGAACATGAAACGATGAAGAATTAAATTAAGCATCAATTTAACGTTTATGGTCCCAAAAATTTGAAAAAATACCTATCAGTGAATGTCCTATAATCTCCTATACTCAAAAACACATTTTAAACCATAGTTTCCAGGAAGGTATAATACTATTAGTTATCACCCATTATTTTTCAATCTCTCTGCTTTCTACTCACAAATAAAGTATAACTCTAAACCTCCTCGGCACAACAGCCTAAGGGGGCAAAGATCTACTGTGTTAATCTCCATTTCCGAGACCAAGGTTCCTGATCGTATGCTTGGGTTAGGTGGTCAACCTCACACTGAACCCAAAGTGTTTAGTTCCCAAGCATGCTTGGTCCTCAGTTTATCTGCCCACTGAAGGGATTAACGGCTGAATCAATTGCTCAGTCCGGGGATCGAACCTCGGACCTGAGTCGTGGAGCGAGATAAACTACCCCAACGCCTATGGTCATTACATATAAAGTATTCAAAGATAAAATAGTAATCTCCATTATTTGTGTATCCACTCAATTTTTCTTAATACTATATTAAATACTTTAAAGATAATAATATTTTTACACTATATAACTATTATTACCTGCAACACTGATTCGAGCCCAGTTTCTAATAAACCCCATTCTATTGAGTGTTTCACGCCGACACTACCTGTTCGTTTCAACGAACCCATCCTTCTTTCTATTCTCAAAGTGCTTATCAGTACGTAGATTTGGAGAATTTTTATCTGTTTGAGAGCTCGGCATTGGAATAGGAACAGCGTTTTCCAGGAATCCGAGGCCGATCTAGTGAGGATCGCAGCCGAGAAAAATCTAGAAGCGAGAAAATGTAATCCCTTGTTGCTCTTCCCTATTCTGCATCCCTGACAACAGGTTGCCCCGGCAACTGTTTTGCTCTCCGCATCACAATGGGATGGAGAGAGGGGTTAGAGCGAAATTGAATTGAAAAGGAGGATGGCTCGCTTCAAACACCCGGTTTCTGTTGCCAGAAAACCCCCAGGTTCGGATTTCACTTTGGAAAGTTGGGGTAGATCGAATATTTATAACTGCTGCCGACAGTACTTAAACACAAATACGGAAGATTTAGAACGAAATGAAAATTAAAACGAAATATATCAGCAACCTCTTGGCCTTCTGTATGGATAATTGAGGTTTAAAAATATACTTACAAACCATTTGAGTATATATATATATATATATATATATATATATATATATATATATGTATGATTGAAATAGTAAAGGCAATATAATTACAACATCAAATTATGCATTAGAGGCTGAATGGCGGTTTGAAAATGAAAATTAGGGGAGAAAACAATGAGGCTTTAAAAGTTCTTACAAACCATAAAGTAAATATAACTTAAATATAAACGAAAATATACTTACAATATCAAGCTATGAATTAGAGAAATTTAAAAGAAATAAAGAACTATAATGAATCGATTAACATTTATACTCCTAAGCAAGATGAAAAAAATTTAAACTCTATATATTCCAATAGTTTGCGTTATCAAAACAATTACTTTTTCTTCTCTCAAAGTGCTGTTAATATGTAGATCCTGATAAAATTCGTCATTCTCCAGGAATCTTGGATTGACTAAAAGGAGGTTCTTAGCCGAGAAAAATCCAGGAGTGAGAAAATATAAACGCCTTGTTGCTTTTCTTTATACTGCATCCCTGACAACAGGTTGCTCTGGCAACTGTGTTGCTTCTCACACCACAATAGGATGAAGAAATGGATTAGATCAAAATCAAAATTAAAAATACGAGACTCTGCAAAAAACCGAATTCTGTTGCTGGTGAAACCCAGGCTCGAATTCCATCTGAAGAAACAGCAAAGGATGGGAGCTTAAATATTTAAAATTACTTACGACAGTTCTTAAACTCAAATTTTAGATGTTTTACATTAAAATATTTATTAAAACCGAAGTATAATGTATAAAGTACGGAATTCATTATATTCTGTTAATAGCACATCAATTACCATATTATTTCGAGCCACAGCATCACAAATACAATTTATATTAAAAAATAATCACTCAATAAAAAAAATCTACTTTTTCTTAGATTTAGTGGTCTAATCGACTAAGTGTATTATATAATTTGTGGATAATGTACATAATAATAGTCATATTTTTGCAATTTTTTGTTAAACACTTAATATATTTTCATTGAACAGTACTATCAGCAATTAGTTTGCAAAATTATGTCTTCATAAAATAGTTGGGAAAATATCACAGAAAAAAGTTTGCAGCTCGTGAATAGGGATTGAATTCACTAGAAAAAATTCGTTTGGTTTGGACTGATAAGGTATATTAATTTGTACGGGAGGACTGATGTAGCCGAGATCTATCGCTTAAAGCTGATTTTGAACAGCTATGAACGTCCATGGCAGCAGAGGGAATTGAACTTGTGGACTCCGGTACAGAAAAGTAAGACTCTATTATCCGGCTACTTTTACGGCATTAAGTGAACCTACAATCTCCCGTTTCGAGTAAAAAAAAAATTCAAAGGAATACTAAGTATTGAGCATTTCTAATGATGTAATGTTAAATTTAATGCAATTTCAACATCGAGATATGGATTAATGAAAACGTAAAACAATAAAGTATAGAAATTAGGAATCTATTTAACTTTTAAAAGAACAAAAATTGAAAAATAATACCGACATATATATTCGAAGATTTTGTTTCAGCAAGACCATTCTTTTTTCGTGTTTCATAGGTATATCAGTACGTAGAGCGAGAAAAAAATTATTTCTATAAAAAGCTGCATTATAAACTGAGCGAACTAAAAATTTCTAGCCGATCTAGTAAGGATTGCACCGTCTAGAAAAATCCAGAAAATTAAATATAATCCCTTGTTGTTTTTCCCTTTCTACATCCCTCACACATCCCATCACAATGGGATAAGGGAGGTAAGAGCGAAATTGAATTGAAAATAGGAGCTCACCTGAAACACCAGATTTGGTTGCCACAACCCCCCCTCCAATTTTCTATTTCACTTCAGGAGACTGGGGTAAATTAAATATTTATAACAGCTGCCAAATGTTCTTGAACTACAAATTCAAAAGCTTTTAAATGCACTGTGAATTAACATGAAGTATACCGAATATTGTATGGAATTTATCTAATTTTGAAAACAATGCATGGTTGTCTTCTTCTTTTGACACTACAGCCCCTGGAGCCCTATTCAACTCCTTTCAAAGAACATTCTTCATTCCAGTCTCCACTTAGCAAAAGTTCTCCAGCTAGCTTCTTCCAACATCTGGAGATTTTCCTCCACACAGTCTTAGCCCTCGTGTGAAAAAGAGTAGACCGTAGAGCTCCAAACCTAAATCCTCCACACAGTCACTCCATCTCACCGTAAGTCTATCCCTGGTATTTGATACAATAGGTCTCTCGTTGAAAATTTTAAATGACATGGATGACGGGTTCAAACGACAAACCTTTGGCGACTTACATTGATGAATTTATTACTATCTGTTTCTTTGGTTCAAATCAAAACTATATCTTGGTCTCCATACTCCATCTTCATTCACAAGACTTATAAAACTTATATAAGAGTACAGAGTAAGAGTAGAGAGTATAAACCTTATTTATGCTACCTGCTTCCAGAGATAACCCTAGTGTTATATATATATATATATATATATATATATATATATATATATATATATATATATATATATATATTATATATATATATATATATATATATATATAATATATATATTAATTATACATATATATGTATATATGTATATATATATGTGTATATATATACATATATATCTATATATTTATATGTATATATATGTACAAATATATGTATATATATACACATATATATATATATATATATATATATATATATATGTATACATTCATATATATATATATATATATATATATATATATATATATATATATATATATATATATATATATATATATTATATATATATAATTGTATATGTGTGTGTTGTGATGTACTTACAACCTATACACCAGTGTTCGTTGCAAGGAGGAAACACAGCAAAAATATAATACTTTATATTGAGATTCAGATATTTATTATGCACATTCATTTACAAATTAATCCTTGGTTATCGTATATCATAATCATCAATTATTTATGTCTTATATTTACACCTTGATTACTACAATTCTCTTTATAATGAACTAATTATCCAATTGAATAGAGGCCTAAGTGACTGTAAATATTATTTTACCTTTACCTCTAGTACAGGCACAGGGGAGCAGGCAGGGGCTTTTCTCCCTACGTCAGTCTTCAGTTGGTGCAGAGGGTCAGGTAGAGGCTTTTCTCATACGGTGAGTCGGTCCGGGTGTTCGGGCGCACGGGACGAGTTGGTGCTGGTGGATCCTTGTCCCACTTCTCTCGACTCCCGACTTCAACTCCTCTCCTTAACTTCGTTTCCCAACTCCTCACCTCGGTTCCAACGCCCCTTTTTCCTTCCTTGCCAATCACTTGTTTTCGGGAAATTTTCCCACATCTCTATGCCCTTCGGGAGTGCAGGTGGGCTCATTAAAGTAGCCCCTTTTGTGCAAGCTGACATTACTTTTTAGCCCCTGCTCCCATAACTCACGGTTACAGCTCTGTGCGAGCTTGACCGTTACGCTGCCATTCCGTGATCTATACCTTCTCTGCAGGGGTCCCTAAACTTGACGTGAACAATTGGAGTCCTAAATTCCTCTAGGAAAATCCTCCCACAGCTGTGCATGCACATGCAGATCACCGTGGGAAAGTACCTCATACAATATACATATAATATATATATATATATATATAATATATATATATATATTTATATTTTTTATATACATTTATATAATACATGTATATACATGTATTTATATATGTGTCTATATTATGTATATAATATGTATTTACATATATATATATATATTTTATATATATATATATATATATATATATATATATATATATAATATATATATATATATATATATATGCACATATAAGATTTTCCTAAGATCCTTTTGCTCAAAAGATGTCTGATCGATGGGCAAATCATTAGAGCTCTGATCTACGATATCGAAGTTCTTGGGATTAAGTCCTACTTTGGCAAGAATGTTCATAGCGTTCGGAATAGGCTTTAAGCAGTAGGTTCTGGTTTCATTACCCTTCAAGTTAGGAAAAATTAGTCTGCTCTACAGAGTTTATTCTTTATTCCTAAAAGTTCAAATTTAGTTTTATATGTATTAGATAAATTTTTCAGATTTTCATTGTTTCTAGTAACTAAGTAAGCCCAGTGGCGTTGGAGTAGCGCTTCGCGCTCCCACGATACAGGTTCGAGTTCGAATCCCTGGGCTGGGCAAGGTTGGCTCATCCCTTCATCCCTTCAAGGAGTAGATGAACTGATTATCAAGCGTGCTTGGGAAAATTAAACACTGAAGGTTCCGCGTTAGACTGACCACCTAACCGGAACATATGCTTCACACCTCAGGGCCCTTGGTCACGTAAACGGAGACTGGCACCGTAGGCCCTGGCCCCCTACGGGGTGTTGCGCCGAGGAGTTTAGAATTTATTAACTAAGTATTATAAATCCACTAAATATTGTGTAAGTATTTACCAAACCAAGAGTGAATTTAAAACTTGATTAATTGAGATTCTAGACTCGTCAATACTTCAATACATAGACTTATTTAACTGAAGAACTTTAAACAGCATTATGCTTATTTTATATTTTGTATTATGTAATATTAATTTCAGTTTCAGTAGAATGATGATTAAGTACAGGAATTTGATTTAAGTTGACAAATTATTTATATCTTACTTTCGAATTAGCGTAAAATTTAATGCTGTGCACTTTTAACATTATAAATGTAAATGAAATTTAAAGGCACAAAACAAGTATACAGATGATTTGATTAGATTTTGAGTCCCAATATATTCTGTAGAAATTTTGAACTCTAAATACTTTTTAGTCTAGAGTGTTGAAATTGGTTTTCTGGAATGTTTTTTTCCCCACCATTCTCATTTCGTCTGTGTACTAAATCTGTGTTAAAACTGAGAATTGGGTTTTAGGCTTATTCGATAAAAGAGTGAAATAGACTTGTTATGTAATAGTGTAATAGAAGTAAGTTTAGATTAGAATAGTTTGAATAAGAATTGGGTTTTAGGCTTATTCGATAAAAGAATGAAATAAACTTGTTATGTAATAATGTAATAGAATTAAGTTTGATATTTTTCATATCCTAATACTGATAGCTTTATCTAGCTATCAGTATTAATCCTAATACTGATAGCTAGATTCACAATAAAACTAACCCTCTAAAACATTCAGTGCAGCTATTATATTTAAAACAAGTCAACATATTTTGTTATTTCATAGTAAGTTTATATTTTTGATTATTTTAATAGGTATAAATGCATAAATAATTAAATAATTTTATTATAAGTCATTAATCTCTTTCACTAATACAATAAAACGACGTTTATACGCTATGACGTCTTTCAAGAGAATCCTCTAAAGATCAAGAGACCAATAACCCTCTAAAACATTCAGTGCAGCTATTATATTTAAAACAAGTCAACATATTTTGTTATTTCATCCTGTACCATAAGTTAATTGTTTAGATTAACTTTAACGTAGGTATAAATTCATAAATTAAAATATTAATTTTATTATGAAGTCGTAATCTCTTTCACTAATACAATAAAACGACGTTTATACGCTATGACGTCTTTCAAGAGAACCCTCTAAAGATCAAGAGACCAATAACCCTCTAAAACTTTCAGTGCAGCTATCATATATAAAACAAGTCAACATATTTTGTTATTTAATCATGTCCCATAAGTTTATATTTTTAGATTATCCATAAATTATGTATAAATTCATAAATAAATTAATTAATTATATTATGAAGTCTTAATCTCTTTCACTAATACAATAAAACCACGTTTATACGCTATAACGTCTTTAAAGAGATCAAAGTAAAATGTCTTGAAAATTAATAGGCGTATTATCAAAACTTTTATAAATATGTTTGATAATTAAAAATTTATGAAAAGTAAAAATATTAATTTTTTTAGATAATAGTACTAATATTTTGCTTCAAATAAATTTAAAAAGGAGTAATAATTAAATTTAAAATTTGATCATCAAATTGAGCAATGTGATTCTTTGCAACAATTATCTAAAGCAATATGAATCGAAGTAACTGAACTGAATGTCCTTTCACTGATGGATTAGATAGAAAAATAAATGAGAATTTTCAACTGAAATTTTTCGAAAGGAAAGGGGAAAAAAACGAATAATAAAAATATTTGCGTCATTGGTGTCTTGTAAACAAAATATTTATCATTACAACTGTTACGAATACTGTGGGACAGTGACAAAACATCGTATAAAAATAAACAACGTATAAATAAAAATGTGTAAATGTGTTTCACATA
>CM063501.1:20040812-20043312 GCA_032207245.1 Pardosa pseudoannulata
CTCCAAGCTCTCAAAAAATACCTGATTTCTTTAACTTAATTAAGCTGTTTATTAACACCTTTTGGGTATTTTCCTTCACCCTACTCGTGGATCCTATTTATTTAATTTAATTTATCTATCTAAGTTTAACTAAATATTTTCGTGGTCACAATGTTCTCCAAGTTCTCAAGCGATACCTAATCTCATTAACATATGTTATTAAGCTGTTTATTAACATTTTGGGTATTTTCCTTCACTTTATTCGTGGATCCTATTTATTTTATTAAATTTATCTATCTCAGTTTAACTTAACTAAATATTTTCGTGGTCACAATGTTCTCCAAGTTCTCAAGCGATACCCAATATTTTTAACATATGATATTAAGCTGTTTATTAACCTTTTGGGTATTTTCCTTCACCGCACTCATGGATCCTATTTATTTTCTTTAATTTATCTATCTCAGTTTAACTTAATTAAATATTTTTGAGGTCACAATGTTCTCCAAGTTCTTCAGCGATACCTGATCTTTTTAACATATGTTGTAAAGCTGTTTCGGTATTTTACTTTACCGTACTCGTGGATCCTATTTATTTTATTTAATTTATCTATTTCAGTTTAACCTAACAAAATATTTTCGTGGTCACAATGTTTTCCAAGTTCTCAAGTGATACCTAATCTCTTTAACATATGTTATTAAGCTGTTTATTAACCTTTTTGGGTATTTTCATTCATCTTACTCTTGGATCCTATTTATTTTATTTTATTTATCTATCTCAGTTTAACTTAACTAAATATGTTCGTGGTCACAATGTTCTCCAAGTTCTCAAGCGATACCTAATATCTATATTATATGTTATTAAGCTGTTTATTAACCTTTTGGGTATTTTCCTTCACCGTACTCGTGAATCTTATTTATTTAATTTATCTATCTCAGTTTAACTTAACTAAATTTTTTCTATGTCCTAATTATTGTGAATAATATCTGCTATTCCTCATGCATTAACAGTATTTCTGTTTGGAATGGCTATGCCCATGTAAATCTCATTCAACCCTCTTGTGCGATGTCCTATGCGACACCACTGGGGGTAGCAGGCCAAACCTAGAAGTCTTTTGCTTGGTCCCTGCTTCTAATTTACGAGGATCCACTTGAACTAAGACGTTCTTTCACTCTAGTGGTTCTTTTCGAACGAAAGGCGCACCTTTTGCCTTACTTCTTGTGACGTGTGGCGCAAGTGCTTAGTTCGTTCAAGTGACACTATAAAATCTTTTAATAATATATTTAATTTTATTCTAGTACAAAATATGCCATGACCATATTAAAAAGACAAAATATACCTTTAAATTTCTGACTTTGAAAAAAAGCGTAAATAACTTTTTCAATATTGATGGTATTGATATCAAATTTTTCATGTATGTGCAAACAAAATAAAACCGGGAATTTGAGCCATGAAAAAGTTTTTGATATTTTCGTAATATTTTGCATATTATGGCTTAAGGTTATTATTACTATTTTAGCTAAATCAGAAAACTGTGAAAAATTACTTCTAGCCCAAATTTCCTTACATAATTTTACGAACTTATAAAAATTTTCATATCTTACTTTCTTATACCTTTTCATTTATCTTATTTCTATTCATGTTAATATTTAAGTAGTACAATGCAATTTATATTTCTCATCAAAGGCATAAAATAGTGATCTCTCATGACAAACGATAAATACCTAAGATTTTAGTATTTAACGAATTTAAAGACAAATGTTTTATTTAAATATTTATAAAAAATATATGACTTAGAACTAACATTCTCGAATTTTAAATTTTCTATCCGTACATATATTTAAAAAACGTTTTAATGATAGTAATTACTTCCAAGTAAAAATTACTCAGATAGCTTCCATTGAAAATCACATTAACTTATTGATGTCAAACAGCTAAAAAAAGCTGAAGATTTCATAGTACTAAATAAGAAAGTTTTTTTTCTCAAAATCTTATGATAACTTTGTCTTTTTCAAAAATTATGTAGTCTTATTCAAATTCTATTCTTTTGAAATTGCCTTCTGAATTGCAGTTACGATTACATTAAAACAAAAATCATTCAAATTTCTTACAATTAGCAACAAAGAAATAAAACTTTTCATGAGTTTATTATGCAGATTAACCAAATTCTCTTAATGCTGAGAGATGAGATGGCTCCGTTGAGAATAATAAAAAATGCATTTAATTCTACTGCATTTATAAGCAAATCTTGCTATATATAGACATAAAAGAAAATTATATCTGCATTTTGCAGTCGAAAATTATCAGAGAAGTTAATTATTGCTTTTATTTTAAAATATAATTTTAAAAGATGATAGTAGTCAGTGCTCTAGAATTATTAAGGAGATGCACTACTTTTAAACCTTTTAACATTCGTTGAATTTTTGGATTTTTACAATCATAGGCATTTCTGAATTGTTTAAATTATACCCCATTTAAGTATAAATATTAGTATTAACTCTCTAAGCGGTTCGCACGTACAATT
>CM063501.1:20048312-20078312 GCA_032207245.1 Pardosa pseudoannulata
ACACTATCACAAGAATTATACATCTAACTCTGTGACCCTCCTCTGTGTCCTTAGTTTAAAATTTTGTGACCGTACTCAGAGTTGATTGTTTTTATGTATAAACATTGTAACACAAAGCTCCACAGATCAAACTAACACCATAAAACAGTTGTTACTCTTCATTAAATAGCCTTTCTGTGTAATACCTATTTAAAAAAATATTGCTTAAAAAATGTTTAAAAATTCTCTCGTCTTTCTTACAGTATCACAAGAATTATATATCTGCATCTCTGTCTCTCCTGGTTTAAATTTCAATTGTCTTACACAGCTGTTTGTTTTTATATATAAGCAATGTAACACAAAGTTTCACAGAGTAAACTAATGCCATGAAAAAAGATGTTCCTCCCAATTAAATAGCCTTTCTGTGTAGTATCTATTTTAAGAATTGCATAACTTTTTAAAAATATTTAAAAATTTCGCTAATCTTTTTTACAGTATCACAAAAGTGATATATCTAACTCTGTGTCCTCAGTTTAATTTTCAGTGGCCTTCCGCAGAGTTATTTGTTTTTATATATAAGCAATGTAACACAAAGTTTCACAGAGTAAGCTAATACCATAAAAAAGTTGTTCCTCGTCATTAAATAGTCTTTATATGTAGTATCTATTTAATAAAACATTACTTTTAAAATGTTTAAAAATTCTCTCCAATCTTTCTTACAATATCACAAGAATTATATATCTGCATCTATGTTCCTTCTAGTATAAATTTTAATTGTCTTACACAGTTGTTTGTTCATACATATATATATATTTAATGTAACACAAAGCTTCACAGAGTAAACTAATACAATTAAAGAGATGTTCCTCCTAATTAAATAGCCTTTCTGTGTAGTATCTATTTTAAAAATGGCATAACATTTTAAAAGTATTTAAAAAATTCGCTAATCTTTTTTACAATATCACAAGAGTTATATATCTAACTCTGTGTACTTAGTTTAAATTTCAGTGGCCTTCCATAGAGTTGTTTATTTTTACGTAAAAGCAATGTAACACAAAGGTTCACAGAACAAACTAATACCATGAAAAATTTCTTTCTCCTCATTAAACAGCGTTTCTGTATATTATCTATTTTAAAAATTGCATAACCTTTTAAAAGTATTTAAAAATTTTCACCAATCTTTGTTACAGTATCACAATAATTATTTAACTTCCTCAATGCCCCTCCTAGTTTACTTTTCTGCAGCTTTCTATACAGCTGTTTCTTTTTATACCTAAGCAATGTAAAATGAAACCTCACAGAGCAAACTATATTCACAAAAAGAGTTTGCTCCTAATAAAATAGACTTAATATTCATTTTAAAAATAGGATAGCTGTTAAAAAATATTTAAAAATTCTCTCCAATATTTCTTACATTATCACAAGAATTATATATCTTTATCTCTGTCCCTCCCAGTTTAAATTTCAATTGTCTTACACAGCTGTTTGTTTTTATATATAAGCAATGTAACAAAAAGATTCACAGTATAAAGTAATACCATTAAATAGTTGTTCCTCTTAATTAAATAGCCTTTCTGTGTAGTATCTATTTTAAAAATGGCATAACGTTTTAAAAATATTTAAAAATTTTCTATAATCTTTCTTACAGTATCACAAGAGTTATATATCTAACTCTGTGTCCTTAGTTTAAATTTCAGTGGTATTCCACAGAGTTGTTTGTTTTTATATATAAGCAATGTAACACAAAGTTTCACAGAGTAAGCTAATACCATAAAAAGATGTTCCTCCCAATTCAATAGCCTTTCTGGGTAGTATCTATTTTAAAAATTGCATAACTTTTTAAAAATAAAAAAAAATTTCGCTAATCTTTCTTACACTATCACAAGAGTTATATATCTAACTCTGTGACCCTCCTCTGTGTCCTTAGTTTAAAATTTTGTGGCCGTACTCAGAGTTGTTTGTTTTTATGTATAAACAATGTAACACAAAGATTCACAGAGCAAACTAACACCATAAAACTGTTATTCCTCTTCATTAAATAGAATTTCTGTGTAGTATCTATTTAAAAAAAATATTGCTTTAAAAATGTTTAAAAATTCTCTCCAATCTTTCTTACAGTATCACGAGAATTATAAATCTGCATCTCTGCCCTTCCTAGTTTAAATTTTAATTGTCTTACACAGCTGTTTGTTTTTATATATAAGTAATGTAACACAAAGCTTCACAGAGTAAACTAATACAATTAAAAAGATGTTCCTCCTAATTAAATAGACTTTCTGTGTGGTATCTATTTTAAAGATGGCATAACTTTTTAAAAATATTTAAAAATTTTCGCTAATCTTTCTTACAGTATCACAATAGTTGTGTATCTTACTATGTGTCCCTCCTATGTATCTTTAGTTTAAATATCAGTGGCCTTAAGCAGATTTGTTTGTTTTTATGTAAAAGCAATGTAGCACAAAGCTTCACAGAGCTAACTAACACCATAAAAAGATGTTCCTCCTCATTAAATAGACTTTCTGTGTAGTATCTATTTAAAAAAAATACATTACTTTAAAAAATGTTTAAAAATTCTCTCCAGTCTTTCTTACAGTATCACAAGAATTATATCTACATCTCTGTCTTTCCTGGTTTAAATTTCAATTGTTTTACACAGCTGTTTGTTTTTATATATAAGCAATTTAACAAAATGATTCACAGTGTAAAGTAATACCATTAAAAATATGTTCCTCTTAATTAAATAGCCTTTCTGTATAGTATCTATTTTAAAAATGGCATAACATTTTAAAAATATTTAAAAATTTTCGCTAATCTTTCTTACAGTATCACAAGAGTTATATATCTAACTCTGTGACCCCACTCTGTGTCCTTAGTTTAAATCTCCTCTGTGTCCTTAGTTTTAGTTTGTTGCCGTACTCAGAGTTGTTTGTTTTTATGTATAAACAATGTAACACAAAGCAAACTAACACCATAAAACTGTTGTTCCTCTTCATTAAATAGCCTTTCTGTGTAGCATCTATTTAAAAAACATTACTTTAAAAAATATTTAAAAATTCTCTCCAATCTTCCTTACAGTATCACAAGAATTACATATCTACCTCCTTGTTCCTCCTAGTTTAAATTTCAGTTGCCTTCCACGCAGCTGTTTGTCTTAATATGGAACATAAAAAATTAAATAAGTTGAAAGAAAAACACGAAACTTCATTTTAATCCGTGTCCCAGCGGTCTTAAACAGTTCGAAGGGCGGAACGTATAAAGGATATGGATTTTAGCTCGGCTGCCTGGAGACATCGGCTTGAATAAATATTTCAAAGATCGTGTTCGCAGTACCACAGGTGATCCATTTGCCATGGAACGAAAGATAAAATATTTTTCTTGGACAGTTTGTAGCGTGAACAGCTTGTTAAAGATGCACACACCTTTTTTTCTTCCTCCCTAACATTCCAGCCTTCGGGAGGTGGGATTCGAATGTTTTGCTCTGGTTGGAACTTTCCTACTAAAGAAAAATATTTTGAAGAGCGTCGTTGTGACAAGGAAGAAGAAAAAAATCAAGAGCCATGAGTTTTTGCCTTTACAAGGACAAATTTCTTTCTACTTTCAATTCTGCTTTACAAGACTTACAGCAAAATTTCCTTTAATAAAAAATATTTCAAAATTTAAATAACATAATGGACAAAGTAAAAAAAATACATCTCTTTAAGGAATACTTAGATTATTTTTAATCTTGAGTAACTGCCTTAGCTTTTACAAAATTATACACTTATTGATAATAATATGTAATCATTCCTTTGAATATTCAAATCACCTGCATCGTCAAGATTTGTAAAATTATTTAAGTTTAATTTAATCACATCTGTTAAACTGCATATTTTACCAGACTACAGATTATTAAACAGATTCTACTTGGTCAAATGAGTAATGAATCTAATAACACTAAATATATATTCTACATTAGTGGTTTAAGCAAAAATGACAAAATTCGTGCTAATTTAATTAATTTATTAATATATAGATCATCGTACACAGTTTATTCCGATTTTCTATACATTTTAAAGGGAAAAATGCAGTTATTTTATTTAGATTATTTTAGATATAAAGACCCAAAAAGTTGTTATTATGCCTATTTTTTATGAGTAAATCAGTTAAAAATGATTTTATATAATGTTTACCCACAAGTTTTATATTCTTTTCTTTTGATTAATATAGTTTTCTGTAATTTAAGATATAAAAATACTAAAAAATGTTATAATACCTATTTATTTATACGTAAAGCAGTTAAAAATACTTTTTATAAAGTTTAATCACAATCTGTTGTATTCTTTTCCCTTTTTAATATCGTTTTCTGTAATTTAAAAAATGAAGGCACTAAAAAGAAATTATTAATACTTATTTATTTACACATAAAGCACTAAAAATACTTCTATATAATAATTGCCCACAAGCTTCTATATTATCTTGTCCTAGTTAGTATAGTTTTCTATATTTTGAATTATAAAGGTACTAAAGAGATGTTATTACTAACTATTTATGTATACTTAAAGATGATTAAATATATATATATATATATATATATATATATATATATATATATATATATATATATATATATATATATATATATATATATATATATATATATATATATATATATATATATATATATATATATATATATATATATATATATATAAATATATATATATATATATATATATATATATATATATATATATATATATATATATATATATTTTCACGAAACTTTTATATTATTTCTTTTATATTAATATAAAAGATATATATATATTAATATACCTTTATATTTATATTAATATAATAGTTTAATATATCTTTCTTTTCGTGAAATAATGTATTTTGTTCATTTTTAGCCTTTTTAAACATCTTTTATATCCGGCTCTAAATTTCAACAATCTTTTTCTTTATGTGAAATTAAGATTTTTTTTTTTATTTTTACAAAATTCGAGTCTTAAGAAGGGAAACATCTATTATTTCTTAATGTTCCATTTGAATTCTCCGTTCTTGTAATTACAATGTACATATATATATATATATATATATATATATGTATGTATATATATATATATATATATATATATATATATATATATATATATATATATATATATATAGTATATATATATATATATATATATATATATATATATATATATGTATGTATATATATTGTTGCCTTTCTGTGGGTAACAGTAAACCATTTCAACAGCGAGAAAGTGAATAATGCCTCAAAAATTTTACGTGAACGCTAATAAATAATGCAGTAAGCTGACTTAATCCCTAACTACCGCAAAAAAAGAAAAACAACGCATTTTCCGAGAAAGGAATTTGACAGACAATTCCTGGTTTTAAAATGAAATGATGGTACAAACAATGCATTTTGGTAATTTTATCTTAAATAACGAGAAGTAAATTTGATCCCATATTTCACATAAATTTATTATTGTTTGGCATTATATTAATGTCTCAGTTTATGTAAAATTTTGCAATTGTTGCTCAAGATAATAATTGAGAGATGGTGAAATAAATTATGAGAAATAAATCCTATGTAACATAAAAAATCCAAAATTTAGAATAGGTTTATAATCACTGGTTACTTAAGTCACTATGAATTTTCTGAATATTAACCTAAATCGCAAATAAACTTTATCTCCATATTTGAAATGTATTCCTAAATTTAACATTATATATTATCTTAATTCAGAAATTTTTTCATTGTTGTTTAAGACATTAATGTGACAAGAAATAAATTTTATATAAAATATACAAATTCATTAAAAACTAATGTAAGAATAATTTACATTCTTTTTACAATGATATAATTATTCTTTTATGATTACAATAATTCTTTTTATAAAGATAGCACGTTTAAAACTGCATATACCAAGTTAGTATCACTATTTCTTCATAGAGACGTTTACAAATTTAATGAAAGCTACAAATTCGGAAAATCTAATATAAGAATAATTTACAGCTAATAAATTTTGTAGAAGCAAAAAATAAAAACAATAGGTATGAAACTATAGACATATTTACAAAACAATTATAGTAAGTAATAGCTTATTATCGATCACATACAAAGCAAAGAGGAATTAAATAATGTAAATATCGTCTTAAATAACTTTATGTTATTACATAAACAGGAATTGAAATTCATTCCATTTTTTATTCTATTAATGTTTACTTACTGTTCTAGAATTAATCACTAACTTGAATATATTACCTTGGGTATATTTTCTTTCCATCTCCGCTCTTTTAATATTTTGAAAATATTCATAAATACCAATTAAAAAAAAAAGAATGGAATATGAGAATATTACTAGAAATCCGCAGTTCTATAGACTATACAAAACAAAATTTATTATTCTGATTTCTATTTATTGTTTATTAACATAAAAAGCTTTAATTTAAAAAGGTTTTCCTTTGTGAGTTTGTTGAAATTAATCCCTCGCAATGCCTGAATAAGATAAAATCTGGCAGTATTTAACTATTAAAAATATTTTTTAAATCCTTTATTTAATATAATAAACTAAAATTTTAATGCGACTTACAGGGATCGTTGAATAAAAAATCAAGAACAATAATTGAAAATGTTTAATAACATAAATTTTACACTAGGAATAATTCATTCTTTACAAACCACCAAATAACGAGATAATATAAACTAAACAAACATAAGTGCAATGAATATAAATTGAAATTTTCATTTATAATGGTAATGCTTTTTAATTTTTTAAGTTCTGTTTCAAAGAAATATTTTAATACTCTTTAAAGCTATTGAGCTCCGATATTTGTTTTACATAAATACGTATCGGCATGGATAAAAATTAATTTGTTTTAATCCAAATAACATTTTATGTAATAATAATTAAAACTTATTTATTTGAAGAAAAATATTTAGAGAGAATTTTGAATAAGTGTTATAGATTTGTTCGTACTTATTTTTGTTATTAATAATCTATGCGCTTCTTTTTGCATTTATAAAGTAGTGTATTTTGGATATGAATAATTATAAAAGGGAGTAAATATCATTCTGTTGTCGTATCCCTAGCAAAAATTTGTTTTCTAGTACTGTTTCTTTTATCGATTTTATTTTTCGTTATAACAGATATCCATTTCTTGTGCTAATAATTTATGCCGATGTACAAGAATTCTTGGGTTCAAATCACACTGCTGAAATGAGTAATTATTGCCTGTTAGACATTAACTTTATTTCACTATGCTTAGTGAAAAATACTGTAAATTAAATATCTGCTGTGGACAACGAATAATTAACACCAGTAAAGTGTCACTGTTAAGCTTTAAAATTCAAATGAATCACTTAAATATTATGAGAGCTGTATATTAAGAATATCAACTTAATGAGCTTTATTCAAAAAAAAAAAAAAAAAAAAAAAAAGGGAGTAATTGTGTTCATGGATTGGGGCGCTTTATAGTTCATGATATAGATTTTAAATTGAGAAAAGTAATACAGGTATTGGATAAAGTTTTAATTAATTACTGACACAAATTCAAACACACATCTATATGTATATATATATATATATATATATATATATATATATATATATATATATATATATATATATATATATATATATATATATGTATGTATATATATATTTATATATATACATACATACATATATATATATATATATATATATATATATATATATATATATATATATATATATATATATATATATATATATATATATATATATATATATATATATATATATATATATATATATATATATATATATATATATATATATATATATATATATATATATATATATATATATATACATATATATATACATATATATATATATATATATATATACATATATATATATATATATATATATATATATATATATATATATATATATATATATATATATATATGTGTGTGTGTGTGTGTGTGTGTGTGTGTATACATATATGTGTGTGTGTGTGTTTGTGTGTTTCTGATCCGGTTAATATTACGTACATATAATAAACACTGTCTATATGGAGAGAGAGCGGAACGGGCTACAATTGAATTAGAAAATTTGACCAAATATGTCTAAGTTTCATTGCTACTACTGTTTTTTTTTATATTTGCATTTAAAACAGGACAAACTTCTGTAAACAGGAGAGTAAAAAAAACGTATCCCCTTTATGTCTAAATTAAGGTATAATTTATTCCTGAAATGTTTAGCCCTCCACGTTGATAACGGAAGCAGCATTATTATCCCCATGCCATAAATTTGAAGCCCACATGTGTGGGAAAACACGAGGCAAAGTTACCAACTCTACCTCAAACTTCACCGTTGATGTATGTCCAGTAAACCGATCTGAGACCGCGGAAGGGATGTCGAACCCGACCCGCGCGCGTATCCGGTCTAAATCATTTTTATTGCTCCCTGAGCACTACATCATTTGACGTTCAGGATGGGGGGAATTAAAACCCCTCCGTCTCCCACTCTAAGCACACGTTTCCTTCACGTATAACCGTGCTGCAAAATTTCGAGGGTTAGATATATTACATTCTGTGTCGTTTGGATACAGATTTTCAAAAATATTTCAGATTTTTTATTTTTCAGGGTTGGATTCTTCATTAAGGAGCAGAAGACAAATTTGTTGACTATCTCATAACACAATATTTTTGTTTTAAAGATGAAAGTTTGTATAGGAAAGGAAGATACTAAGTTAAAGATATTTTTCCAAAATTATTATTTTTTTACAAATTAGAAAGGCTGGGCTTAGAAATTATGTATCTATATAGAAGCCAATATTCTCCTCCCCCTGATTCTGTGAAGAATCAGACTTTCATAAATAAAACTGCTTCCAAAGTTAGATTTATGTACAAATGGATATTTCTTTTTGATCTCTAACATTAGGCAAGAAAAACTCTTACGGTTAAATAATAAATCTACTGTTGTGTTGTATTAACCAAATGACTTAATAAATTGAATCAAATATAAAGCTAGGACAAATACAGTTGAATATCATTTTCTTTTAACATGATATTATTCAATTTATTTTTATTTAACAAAGAATTAGTAATGAAGACATATGGACTGCCAGAAGAAGGATTTACATTACTTTGAAACTACAATGCAATATAACCAAAATTTGACGATTCCCCTTATTTTACAATGGGCTTCCCTGTTCTAATATGACACTTGGTGATTCACCTAATTTATTGATTTTTTAGCATAGTACCGTCAGCATATTTAATAAAATTTTTATTACGTTTATTTAGAGCATGTTCACTGTAAAATAAATGAAAGCATGTTTACTAAATAATTTATTGTTTTTATTAATTTATTATGTTACACTATGACAAAATTATGTTACATTGAAAAGGCAACTGTAATCAAATATAAAAATATTCATATTTAAAGAACGTTGTACATAAGAATTTTCAACAAATATTTAATGTGAATATTTAACTATAGATAATAATAAGAAAAATAAATAATTTACACAGTTTTGATTGCAGGCCAATTTTCTATTCAATTATCTTGACAAATTCAAAAAAAAAATTAAATGAAATATGTAGGAAAATACTTAATGCAATGTGGTAAATGGAAAAATTTACACCAAATATTTTAAAATATTTAGAAAAAATCTGACAACACTACTTGGAAAAATATTAATACAATTCTTTTAAAATTATTGTATTGAAATCAATGGAGAAAAGAAATTCTTATGAAAGGTATGACAGTATAACCTTAAAACAGTTGGTTCCTTAACATTTCTTTTATTTCATTATTACCTATTTCATATATTTTAAAAAAAGAGAGAATATTAAATATAATTAATAGTTACTTTTATATTTAATTTTAACAAAATAAATAATTTTTTATATTTTTGTGAAAGACGTAGCTTATAATTTTACTCTTACAACCGTAATATTCGATTTGAAAAAAAAAAGTAATTTTGCTAAAAGGCAAAATATGTCGTACGGTTTATACAGCTTCAATAAAGTATGAAAGCATACACAATATTCCTAAAAATTCATTGTAACATTTATTTCGCAAAACAACACATTCTGTTCCTTTTTAAAAAACTTTTCATAAATATTTAGCATTACAAACATAATTTTACATTTACAGTTGTAATATTCGGTTTGAAAAGAAGTGTTTTTTAAAACGAAATTGTAAGTACGGTTTCTACAGCCTCAATAAAAAATATGTAATCTAGCACAATATTCTTAAAAATTCATTGTAATATTTATTTCACAAAACAACACATTCTGTTCCTTTTTAAAACACTTTCCTTAAATATTTTACATTACACAAATAATTTTACATTTACAGTAGTAATATTTGGTATTAAAATAAAAGTGTTTGGTAAAAGACGAAATAGGAAATGAGATTTCTACAGCCTCAATAAAAAATATGTAATCTAGCACAATATTCTTAAAAATTCATTGTAATATTTATTTCACAAAACAACACATTCTGTTCCTTTTTTTAAAAACTTTAAAAAAATATTTTGCATTACCAACATAATTTTACTTTTATAGTCGTAATATTCGGTTTGAAAAGAAGTGTTTTTTAAGATGAAATTGGAGGTACAGTTTCTACAGCCTCAATAAAAATATGTAATCTCGCACAATATTCTGAAAAATTCATTGTAATATTTATTTCGCAAAACAACACATTCTATTCCTTTTTAAAATAATTTCGATAAATATTTTGCATTACTCACATAGTTTTATAATTACAGTCGTAATATTCGGTTTGAAAAGAAGTTTTTTTAACACTTAGAGTCTTAATAGTACTGATTTTGAAACATTCTTCACTTTTGAATTGTTCGTTATTAAAATTAATTATTTAGGAATACTATATAGGTTTTTTTCTTAAAATAAGCATTGAAATAAGTTATTGCAAAACAGAGTAATAAAACTATTTGAATACCCATGACTTAAATAGTCTTTTTTGCTAAAAACTTTTTCAGTTAAAACGTGCATACCCGTTTGAAGATATAATCGGCTGGGAAGAAAATTACGTGCTTAACGCTTAGAGGGTTTAAAGACGAAATTGTAAGTATGGTTTCTACATCCTCAATAAAATATGTAATCTCGCAGAATATTCTGGAAAATTCATTGTAATATTTATTTCGCAAAACAACACATTCTATTCCTTTTTAAAATAATTTTGATAAATATTTTGCATTACTCACATAATTTTATAATTACAGTCGTAATATTCGGTTTGAAAAGAAGTATTTTTTTAAAGATGAAATTGGAGGTACGGTTTCTACAGCCTCAATAAAACTATGTAATTTCGCACAGTATTCTGAGAAATTCATTGTAATATTTATTTTGCAAAACAACACATTCTATTCCTTTTTAAAATAATTTCGATAAATATTTTGCATTACCCACATAATTTTACATTTACAGTCACAATATTCGGTTTGAAAAGAAGGTATTTTTTTAAAGACGAAATTGGAGGTACGGTTTCTACAGCCTCAATAAAACTATGTAATTTCGCACAGTATTCTGAGAAATTCATTGTAATATTTATTTTGCAAAATAACAGCTTCTATTTCTTTTTAAAACGCTTTCCATAAATATTTTGCATTACCCACATAATTTTACATTTACAGTCACAATATTCGGTATGAAAAGAAGTGTTTTTTAAAGGCTTAGAAAGTTAATAGTACTGATTTTGAAACATTCTTCTCTTTTGTATTGTTCGTTATTAAAATTAATTAGTTAGGAATACTATATAGGCTTTTCTTTAAAATAAGCATTGAAATAAGTTATTGCATAACAGAGTAATAAAACTGTTTGAATACCCATGATTTAAATAGTCTTTTTGACTAAAACCTTTTTTTAGTAAAAACGTGCATACCCGTTTGAAGATATAATCGGCTGGGAAGAAAATTACGTGCGTAAAACTTAGAGGGTTTAAAGACGAAATTGTAAGTACGGTTTCTACATCCTCAATAAAAATATGTAATCTCGCACAATGTTCTGAAAAATTCATTGTAATATTTATTTCGCAAACCAACACATTCTGTTCCTTTTAATAATACTTTCCATAAATATTTTGTATTACCTACATAGTTTTACATTTACAGTCATAATATTCGGTTTGAAAAGAAGTGTTTTTTAAGACAAAATTGGAAATACAGTTTCTACAGCTTCAATAAAAATATGTAATCTCGCACAATATTCTGAGAAATTCATTGTAATATTTATTTCGCAAAACAACACATTCTCTTCCTTTTTAAAACACTTTCTAAAAATATTTTGCATTACCAACATAATTTTATATTTACAGTCGGAATATTCGGCTTGAAAAGAAGTGTTTTTTTAAGACGAAATTGTAAGTACGGTTTCTACATCCTCAATAAAAATATGTAATCTCGCACAATATTCTGAAAAATTCATTGTAATATTTATTTTGCAAAACAACACATTCTGTGGCTTTTTAAAACACCTTCCATAAATATTTTGCATTACCCACATAGTTTTAAGTTTACAGTCGTTTTATTCGGTTTGAAAAAAAGTGATTTTTTTAAAGACGAAATTGTAAGTATGGTTTCTACATCCTCAATAAAATATGTAATCTCGCAGAATATTCTGGAAAATTCATTGTAATATTTACTTCTCCAAACAGCGCATTCTATCTATGTTTCTTTAAAAAAAACTTACCATAAATATTTTGCATTAAAATGACGTGAATATTACATAGCTGCATGACACTGAATACTTCATAGAAAGTGAAAACATTTGCTACTTTAAAACACAAGTTGATCGTAAGCCGGCGGTTTCAAAATAAACTTCAAAAACAGATGTTCCGGAAAAGTTGAGAGAGAGCCAGCTGAAAAATGGTCCGTTGTATTAAATTTATATTTATGGCTTCTGATAAAGAAGTGTTCAAGGGTTCAGATATATAACAGCGTGAATAAAGGAGTAAATATCGTTATGAGTAGGTTTCCCGACAAGGTTACAGGGCGAGATGCGTTATAAATCAAGTGAGTTATAAAGTTAAATCATCAGTTTTGTTTATCGTCCTCTGTGATAGGACACCACTTTAAAATGATCGCATTTGATACTGCTAAACTTTATATTTATCGCTCGGCATTTAAGGGGAACAGTAATAAATTCAGTGATATATAGCCAGTAGCATACAATAAATGTATGAATATTTATTACTGCATATTTAGATTGTGATCATGTTATTTTTCAGCAACGGCAGTGAAAATTTGTTAATTCATGGTTATATAAAACGCTTTAATTTTTCTAGGTATTTGTTACTTTAAATCAGTTCGAAAACAGAAATGAGCCTAATAGATTAAATAATATTTGTATTTTGAATTAAATTTGCACACACACACACACACACACATATATATATGTATGTAATGAGACGGACTTCTCGATGGATGATTCAGTCATGGCCCATAAAAATGACACCATTTTAGTTAAAGACCTTTATTAAGATAACGTTGGAGGAACGGTTCCCACTTCATCATAGGGACAGAACAAACTGAGGGGTCAGATAGCATGAAGTTATATGTAAAAGACCCTTAACACCTGGATCAACATCTCAGTCAAAACCTGTGGAAAAAATGTCTAGAAAAATCTATTTCCGACAACGTGCATCACCTTTTTGTGCACCCCTTTGGAAATTTACTAAAATGACCCCTAAGGCAATGTAGACTTATAATTAGTCTGAAACCTTCTCTGAGATCGTAAACTGTAGCCCTAGTGGTCAATTTAGGTTAGGGGTTAAAAGAGGAATGCAAAAGGATGTGAAAATTTTTATCCCTTGACGCTAGTTTTGTAAATCCCAGAGAATTTTCCATACATACACACACACACGCCCCCCCCCACACATACACACACATGCATACATACATATATATATATACATATGTATTTAGCTAATTAGAAACATGGAATGGACAGATATAGATATAAATATACATATATTAATGGCTATGTTAGTCTTAGACTTGCTTTCTTTAGGGAAATTGTACATTGAAAATATGTATAGAACTGATAGTCTTGTGATTTGGCATTGGGTCTCATAATATCGCGAAGAATGTCAAGAAACCTCCCAATTTAGTGTCATATCCAATATCAGTATATGACAATAAAAAACATGCAATTTAAATAAAAAGAAATAAAAAAATTAATTTTTGTATGGATGTATTTTTTTTACGTTCACTTTAATTCACATTTTTTAGTTCACTTAAAATGACATAGTCAATTAATACATTCCTTTCTATGCGGATCATAGAAAAAAAAGATCTGGATTTAAAAGATTTTTGAAGAGAAATATGGATAGCTTTAATTTTTCTTCTATGAATGTCATCATAATAAGTCCAGTTTTCGACTTATAAATTTGTCCTTGTTTTATCCTCTGAAATTGGCATCAACAGCTTTCTGGAAGGACCTCTGATCGTTAGTTTGCTTTAAGGTATTTATTTCTTGCTATTTATCAGCATTGAAATAAACTGATATTATTCAGTGATCATCATCAAAATTCAATTGTTTGAGGCATATGTTTACCTATATTTTTAATTCCATTCTTTTTTTGAACTGTAAGATAGTAAGTATTAACAGAATTTTAATTATAACTGCTATAACTTTAAAACATAAATTTTTCAATATTGGTTTCCAAATTTATCATGTTTATTCTTACATTTAATATGTACAAATAGTCATTAGAATTTCCATATTTGTGTTTTGCAACTCAAGGGTTTTTAGATGCTTTAAGAAACTAAAATGACAAAAAACTTTGTTTTCAAATAAACTATGCTTATTAATTCATACTGGTATGTCTCTCCAACTTGGAGATTTTTTCGAAAATTAGACAATTAAAAAAGTCATTCTCTCAGTCATTCTTAATATTTCCAGTGTGGTCCTTCAGTCATTACATTTGGTATCCAAACCGGGGAAAGCTTCACTCGAAAGAAGCCTCTTATGTAGCCTCCACACTAAGGCCAATTGTTCACAACTTCCTGATGGGGACCTTGGAACGATGGTTTACGGGTTGCAACCACACATTGGGCCACTAAATGAGCACAGCGCGTGGATTCGTCCATAGGGTCTACTGCGCACTTTAGTTGCGCATATGGCTGCCGTTGATCTTTGAAGAAAAACCGCTTCCAAAGCCATCCTCCACCAAGATCATTTTATCATCTGCCATCTTCAATCTCGATAAGCCATACCCCTCCAGACGGTGGTAATGGCTTTCAGTGGACCATAGTTTGGAGGGACTTTTACAACTCCAGCTGTTTTAATTTTTATTGGCTAAGTTTTGGCTTAGTGACGTTAGAACGAGGGAACTGCAAATCACCATCTGCTCTAGAATATCTGCATCAAGATACAGACTTGGTGTTTCGGTTGAACAATGCGATTTGCAGCTATCTGATTAGCAGAAAATTTAAATTTAACATAGTACAAAATTAACTTAAACATTGTTTACGAATTTGCATATACCTCAAATATGTTATCTAGAAAGAATTTTTAAAAGTCCATACCTGGAATCTACAAAACGAATAGTTTAAAAATAAAAATTAACTTAAAAGGAATGATGAAACTAGATTTGAGCAGAAACCTGTAAAGTAGTTTATCTGTCAAGGCTCTTGTAGATAATTTCTTTTGTTTGCATGTTTAAATTATCAGGGGTGCCTTTCCTTTTTCTGTTCCTATATTCTTCAGAAACTTCTGATATAGAACGATATCTAGTATATGTCACATGTTTTAAAGCTAAAATACTTTGAGGTAGTTATTTAAAATCCCTTTTCCTAATCTCTGTAACTTTGTATTTTAATCGATTATTATTTGTACCCGTGTATGATTCGGTGTCTCAACAATTAACCAACATGACTTTAAATTAAAATACCACAATCGAACATATGACACTACAAATTAAACATTTATTTCATTCATTTTGCCAAGCAATTCTCAGAGCACTGAAATTTTCTATTTACAATGCTTATAATAACGTGTTGTATATCATTTATATCAATGAGATGTACAAAGCAACAAATATTTCAACAAAACAACTCTCAAATATTTTGAAAAAAAAAACTACTTTTTACTTTAGGATTCAAATCTGCAACATTTTTTATATGTTTAGTCCACATTTTAGCTTGCAAGTTTTGTGGATATTAATATTCTTAATAACATCATACTTTATTATTAGAAAAATTAAATTCTACTCTTTAATCATAATTTTCATTTTCAGGCTTTGAAATTTGTGAACGGCTTTGATATTACATATGTTTTATTTCTTATTTTATTCTTCTACTCCGCTTTTGAATCCTTACATATTTACTGAAATCCATAAACACTGTTTATGCCTTTTTTAGAGTCATAAAATGTAAATCTGACAAATAGTACAAATATTTCAATAAAATAACTCTCAAATATTTTGAAAAGACTATTTTCACATTAGGATTCAAATCTGCAACATTTTTTATATGTTTAGTCCACATTTTAGCTTGCAAGTTTTGTGGATATTAATATTCTTAATAACATCATACTTTATTATTAGAAAAATTATATTCTACTCTTTAATAGTAATTTTCATTTTCAGGCTTTGAAATTTTCATGAACGGCTCTGATATTACCCATGTTTTATCTCATATTTTATTCTTTCATTCTTCTTTTGAATCTATGCATATTTACTGAAACCCATAAACACTGTTTATACCTTTTTTAGAGTCATAAAATGTAAATCTGACAAATAGTACAAATATTTCAATAAAATAACTCTCAAATATTTTGAAAAGACTATTTTCACATTAGGATTGAATTCTGCAACAGTTTCTGTATGCTTAGTTCACATTTTAGTTTACAAATATTGTGGAAATAACATTCTTAATAACACCTTACTTTATTATTAGAAAAATTAAATTCTACTCTTTAATCATAATTTTCATTTTCAGGCTTTGAAATTTGTGAACGGCTTTGATATTACATATGTTTTATTTCTTATTTTATTCTTCTACTCCGCTTTTGAATCCTTACATATTTACTGAAATCCATAAACACTGTTTATGCCTTTTTTAGCATCATAAAATGCAAATCTGACAAATAGTACAAATATTTCAACAAAATAACTCTCAAATATTTTGAAAAAAACTATTTTCACATCAGGATTCAAATCAGCAATATTTCCTACACTTTTCCTGACCCACTTTTCTTGGGTGGTTGTGCTTTTTTTATGGAAACGGGACCCCTGAAATATTTATTCAACCCTTTGCTCTGGGCTGTGAAACCAGAACCTCATAGCAATGGGAAGTAGTGAATGTGATCTGGTTAGAGGTGTTGCCATTGCAAATTTCAGAAATATCTTGGATTCTTTTTTTTTATTATATATTTATTTCGAGCGCTACTACCATCTCCGTACATTTGTATGTAAAATGCATCGCGAATATTTTCGTGTTTAGGATGTATATCGAAGAGTATGTAATGCCAAAAGAGAAATAGAATTTGGATTTATTTTATCAGATAGAATAACATACCAGAAGAGAATTTTGTAAAGTAAACTTGAATGTCAGAGGCATAACACGTCAAGTGTTAGATGCAAGTGATATAAAATTTATTGTATGATACCAGAGTAGAATATGTTTCGAACAATAACAGAGTATTTTGTCATACTGGTGTATTAGTAATAGTGTAATTTTTTTCTCAAATTATGTACGGGATTTATTAAATGTAATAATTATAACATACATATAAAATGTGGTTATAAATCATACATATAGTACATACACATGTATTAAACATACATATAGTTATAACATATATATAATTTCATCTAACATTGACACTTGAATTATTAGATGAAAGTGTTATAAAATTTATTATAAGATCCCATAATAGAATACGTTTTGAACAATAATAGGTTATTTTACCTTACTGATGTATTAATAATGATGTAATTTTTCTCAAATTATGTACAGGATTTAGTAAATGTAATAGTTAAAACATACCATTCAATATTAATTTTTAAAGAATTAAATGGATTTGACTCGTTTATATATTATATAATAATATATAAGCACTTTACACACACTTATTATTTAAACATACAGTGGAGAATTTTGTAAACTTGAATGTCAGAGGCATAACACATCAAGTGTTGAATGCAAGTGATATAAAATTTATTATAACATACCAGAATAGAATTAGTTTTGAACAATAATAGAGTATTTTACTTTACTGATGTATTAATAATGATGTAATTTTTCTTGAATGTACAGAATTTAGTAAATGTAATGGTTATAACATACCATTCAATATTAATTTTTAAGTATTAAATGGATTTGACTATTTTATATATTATATAATAATATATAAACACGTTACACATACTTATTACATAAACAAACAGTGGAGAATTTTGTAACCTTGAATGTCAAAGACATAATACGGTCAATTGTTAGATGCAAGTGATATAAAATTTATTATAAGATACCAGAATAGAATATTTCGAACAATAATAGAGTATTTTACCTTACTGATAGATTAATAATGATTTTCTCAAATTATGTACATTACGGACTTAGCAAATGTAATAGTTATGACATACCATTCAATATTAATTTAATGAGAATTGAATGCATTGAATATATTTTATATAATGCGAATACGTTTGTCTAGCTAGTGCTATACAAACATATTCAATATACAATATACAATATACAATAGTATCATATTACAATTGATAAACTGTCGCATAAACCTCCATGTCGGAACGGTAACGCTACGGTTTTTCTCTGGAAATTTTATGAGTTCGAATCCCGTCACCTCTGTTTCAGAAATTTAGTTTAATTTAACTACGTGTGTATTTTTGTTACTTCTACAAAATAATAAAACATTATTTAGTTTACTGATGCGATGTTCTAAGAATATTCTAATACATTTTAAAATTATCCACTCTCACAATAAGTTATTTCTCTGTTTCTTCAACTTTCCTTCGATTTCTCTCCTTTTTGAAAGGGAAGCTGTAAAAATGACCAGTTCTATGTTATGATCAGCATGCAAATACAATAAAAAGAAGTTTTTAACAACAGCAGCCGTTTCTTACTCCCTATTTCGAGTTTCAATCAAAAATTTAATATTTTGTACCAGCTCATTGTTTGATAATTTTTATCACAATGTAGGTTTTATTCTAGTATACAAAATTAAAACAATTTTATATATAAATGGCTTAAAATATTTCCAGGAAAAAAATAATTTTACATAACATTTACCAAGCCTATGAAATAGGCTATATTATGCATTATAATTATTAATTTTCATTTTTATTGAGTTTTTCAAATTGTTTTGTGAAAAGCTATAAACGTGACCCAGACTAAACGCTATGATAAGTTTACAAATTCACATAAAACATTAGACTGGAATGCTCACTGTATAATTTGAATTAAGATAAAACTATTGAAATTATTATATTCACCTGTAGTGTGATATCTTTCTTTATCAAGCTGCAGGTTTTACTGTATTATTAGATGTCTAAACCTTATTGATAAACAAATGGCTCAAGATAATAAGGGGAAAAGTTTTTAACTGCATATAATATTTATTTTCCTAATATGTTAAGCTACACTTTATAGTTATTACTTTTTCATTTTTTTAAGTAAAACAATAAAAATAGAGTAGGATTGCATAATGACCCACTAAGAAATATCTATTAAGGACATTAATTTTGTATGTTTAGAGAATTTTATTACATCATATTTTAAGTTTCGAAGTAAGGAATGACATATATTATTATCTAATATAATATAATTTAATGATATAATTTAATATCTAATATAATTTAATAAGCTATTCTATTCTGCTGTACGTTTTAATGTATAATAAGCATTAAACTTAATTGAACCTTAATTGCTCTTAAATAAAAATTGCTTAAAATACTTAAATAAAATAAGGAGAAATTTACGAAACATAACATCTACTAAACTTTTAAACTATGCTGTAGTTAATACTTCATCGTTTTTTTACATTTTTTTTAAATATATGCCATGGCCATCTATTTTATCATGCTTTAAGTTTTATTGTAGAGAAACTTTAATTCTTCTTATATAAATATAGCTTAAAATAATTAAATAAAGTAAATATGACTTCACAATATAACAACAACTAAGCATTTAAAATATGTGTATAAATATTACTTTATCCTTTTCTATAGTTTTTTTTTGTTTTCAGTGAAAAACTGTAAAACGTCAACGGCTATGTGACGATCATCTATTTTATAATTCTTCAGTTTTTATTGTAAGATAAGATACCTTATACTTTATCATATAAAAATAGTTTACAAAAGTTAAAAATATAATAAATAGAGCTTCACAATACATAGCATCAACTAACCTTCTAAATAATTTTATAATTGTTACTTCTTTATTTTCTCCAGTTCTGTTTTGTTTGTGAAAAGCCATGAAAAGACTAGAACTATGCCAGCATACAAATACACAAAAAAAAGCATTAATTTCGAACGCCCGGAGCTTCTTTTTTTACATCATATTTCGAGTTTCGATCAAAAGATTGACATTTCTGAGCATCGGAAATTACAAAACTCCGGATTCACACAGTGACAGCGTCATAAAGCCGAATGTGAAAAGAAATTTATATTTCAAAAAAAATCTCGAAAAAGTTTTCGTGAAATGAAGTTGAGTCCTGCTCAAAAGGCGACTCACGCAACTGGTTTACTGGGGAGAAACAAACCTTATATTATTTTTCCAGCTACTTTTTTGGCGGATCGCGGGTTGTTTTGATTTTTTCTTTTGAGCAACGTGAGCTCAAACATTTATTCGACCTCACAGTCGGGTAACGTGAGAAGATGCTCCCAGCTGAGGCGCATACTCCTTTATTAGGTTATTTCTATCGTCCTTCCGAGTTTTTGTCAAGTTATGGGTGATGGCCTCACAAAAATGCCTGAAGTGCGATACATTTTATACCGTCTGTAGCGATGTGTTTTATGGAAAACATGTCTAACGCCGAGGAAACTGAAAAGGAAAATTACTCGTATTTGCTATAAATCGAGATATTAGTTGAGTCACAGTGATTTATACATAAACGGCATAAAATAGTTACATAAAAAACATATAATTACAATACATAACATCTAGCTTAACTATAAACCAGGGGGAGGGGCGGCAACCTGAAGCTAGCGAGCCACAAACGGCTCTTTGAAGGATTATTTGTGGTTCTCGATAAATGTACCCGAGTTCCCTTATCATTTTTGTCAAGTTATGGGTGATGGCCTCACAAAAATGCCTGAAGTGCGATACATTTTATACCGTCTGTAGTGATGTGTTTTATGGAAAACACGTCTAACGCCAAGGGAAATAATACACTGAAATGGAAAATTGCTGGTTATCTAGATATTAATTGAATCACGGTGATTCATACATCAACGACATAAAATAGTTAGATAAAAAACATATAATTACAATACCTAACATCTAGCTTAACTATAAACCAGGGGGAGGGGCGGCAACCTGAAGCTCGCGAGCCACATGCGGCTCTTTGAAGGATTATTTGTGGTTCTCGATAAATGTACCCGAGTTCCCTTATCATTTTTGTCAAGTTATGGGTGATGGCCTCACAAAAATGCCTAAAGTGCGATACATTTTATACCGTCTGTAGTGATGTGTTTTATGGAAAACATGTCTAACGCCGAGGAAACTGAAAAGGAAAATTACTCGTATTTGCTATAAATCTAGATATTAGTTGAGTCACAGTGATTTATACATAAACGGCTTAAAATAGTTAGATAAAAATGTATAATTACAATATATAACATCTAGCATAACTATAAACAAGGAAAGGTGGGGGGGAACCTACTGCTAGCGAGCCACAAACGGCTCTTTGAAGGATTATTTGTGGCTCTCGATAAATGTACCCGAGCTCCCTTTTCATTTTTGTGTTATTATATTTAAAAAAAATGATTACAACTGATGGAGCTCCGGCAATGCTGAATACACTGGATACGCTTTATGGTGTTTGTTATAAATCTAGATATTAATTGAGTTACGGTGATTCATACATAAACGGCTTAAAATAGTTAGATAAAAATGTATAATTACAATATATAACATCTAGCATAACTATAAACTAGGGTTGCGGCAATCTGCAGCTCGCGAGCCACAAGCGGCTCTTTGAAGGATTATTTGTGGTTCTCGATAAATGTACCCGAGTTCCCTTATCATTTTTATCAAGTTATGGGTGTTGGCCTCACAAAAATGCCTGAAGTGCGATACATTTTATACCGTCTGTAGTGATGTGTTTTATGGAAAACATGTCTAACGCCGAGTTTAGAATTTAGCTGAACTATAATATGCTTTTTAATATTAAGTAATACTAATCATTTATGTTTCAAAATCATAAAGTGTATCGCAGATTTCTTATTTTAGTTAATATATAAACTAATGATACAAACTAATATATAAACTAATGTCGAGTCACACCCGACATGAGAGTGCAACAGTTTATCGTAGTAAGTTCTTGTCTCATTAACCTTTGTGTAACAAACACATAATTAATCAGAGCTTCGAACTGGCTGAACAACCAATGACTAATCTCCTAATTTCATCATTTCGCACTAAATAACTTAATGAGTTGAAATAAAGCATATGAAATTAAAAATAATTTCAGATTTACTAGAATTTTTTCGATAAAAACTTTTTTAACCAAACAATAAATCCACCCCTTTCTTGACCGAGGTTTGTAATTTTTGAATCTGATAATGATACGTGTTTATAACTGGCAAAAATGGCTTAAAATAGCCAGTCCCATCTCATTAATACTCGTATAACATATCGCTAAAATAATCGATTGTATGTTTTATGGATGTACACAAAGACTATCTCATTAGTTGTATTATTATGATCATAGACATATATATAACATACATAAACATACATACTTCAAAAACATATTTCAAAATGATAATATTTTGAAATAGATATTTTTGTGTACGTTATCTATTTGAATATTATGCGCCATTAAGCTATTAGTGAAATAAATATTTTAATGGACTTTAAATCTGTCATCTGGTTATGTCGTATCATACTAGGGTTTTATGTAAGAAAATATCTACTTTTGTTTGGAAAATGTGATTATAATTAGAAAGCTTCTCGTGACAACATTACAGTTGTCACAAATCCTAAAGAAAATTTAAATATATTACTCATTTATAAGAATTTGAAATACGCATTTTCTTACTAACTGAATATTGATACAGGTGCGATTGTAAATCATCATTCATGTTTTCCTTTATATCCTTTAATTAAGCTCATTATTTATAGTTCAGATGAAAATCCTGTTAACAGAAAATAATTGAATAGACGGGTTATATATTTGAACAGCAAATATGTAACAAAATTAAAAAGTCAATAATGGTTTTTAGTCTCTGTTACTTGTCTGTAATACATTACTATATATTTAGAGAATCGATTATTATTTAAACAGTATTGTTTCATACAAATTTTACATTCATTAATAAGCACGTTATTACGACTAAATATTTAAATTTTATTTAATAAGTTATATATATTGATTTTAATGCTACTTGCTCTGAAGCTGCATAACAGCTATTTTAGCATTTAATGAACATTTTTTTTTATCGAAGCCTGACTTTTCATAGATAATAAGAAAAAAATTTTTTTTAATTCTAGTTTTTGAAAAAAGAATTATTTTATCTAATTAAAGAAAAAAGTTATATATTTTCAACTAGTATATTAGACATTTATATATGAGAAATTTGCAAGTGAACAGATAACGCTTGGAATAGCTTAAAGAAATTGCAGTCTAATATGTTTACATCTTAATTAATTACTAGAAATTTAAATTAATTTTAGAAAATGTTTTCCAACAAGGTAATTTTCAAACATATGTACATAAGAATATACACAAAATAGAACGTTATTAACTTTGGCAAACAATTTTATTTTGTAAAAGAAAAAAATATTTGGTCCATTCTGTTTATGAATCAATTATAAATTATCTAGTTTTCATTAGTAAATACTTAATTCTCAGAAATTAAAAAAGTAAATTTTTAGTGTTATAAAATTCATATGAATTGATAAATAAACTGTTTATCTATTAATATTTCTAGAGTGCAAGACACCAGAAAATATTTTAAATTAATTGAATAACGTGGAATTAAACTGAGACTATAAATATGTACATTTTATTCTAGTATGAGTATGAAATTTGCTCACTGCTCATAATAAAAAACACAGCAATAATTCATAGATGCATTTTATACTTCAAACCATTTATTATTACTACTCTATCCTTTATACTTCCTTATACAAATCAAAGGAAATGTTGAGCTTAGGATAAAGTTCAGGTCTCAAATTGCAATGAAAGTATTTATTTTGAACATAACTCACTTAGTTTTACCCTTTTAAGTGTCACATATATTCTTACGTGTAAAGAAACTTTCCTTCTGAAACTTTAAATATCAATCTTGGCCAATCCAGAAATAGTTACTATGAACAAAGTAGAAGGAAGTATTGTATTCTTGATAAATTCAATGACGCAAATTCTAACGAAAATATTTATTTTAACCATATCTACTTAATTTTTACCTTATTGAGCATTACTTCTATACGCATGAGAAAGGAAACTTTAATTTTGAAATTTCACATTTGTACCAATAATGAAATGGTAATGACTAGTTTACTCTTGACGTACGTATCTCGCATAAATCAAAAAAGACTAGATTACACCAATCCTGAAATGGTAATGACTAGTTTACTCTTGACGTACGTATCTCGCATAAATCAAAAAAGACTAGATTACACCAATCCTGAAATGGTAATGACTAGTTTACTCTTGACGTACGTATCTCGCATAAATCAAAAAAAGACTAGATTGCACCAATCCTGAAATGGTAATCGTTTTCTTGTATATACCGTTATTTTTATAAGCGCAAACAAACCATGTTGTTACACTAACCCGTACTAGTACGTGACCAGCGCTCAAGAATTAATCGTCAGAAAACGTACTAGTACGTGTCCCGCATACAATGTGCTAATTTCAATACGTACTATTGAAATTAACACATTCTATATTTTACTCTATGTAAGGAAAAAATTTAGTATGATATGTATTATTGCTGTACGTAATAACTCAAAATAATTAATGAAATACGCTATTTAGGACTGTTATAAAGCCTAGTTATATTTACTGTACTTAAATCGTCTTAGTACATCTGTGCATAGCATTTAAGAATAAAAAAAATGGATACAAATTTTATGCTGGACTAAATATTATTAATTTATATTACCTTAACTTCATTTTCCCGTATATACCGTTATTTTTGTATCCACAAACAAACCATGTTGTTACACTATCCCGTACTAGTACATGACCCTCACTCAAGTATCAATCGTCAGAAAACATACTACTACGTATCCCGCATACAATGTGTTAATTGCAATTAGTTCTCTATATAAGGAAAAATTTCAGCATAATATGTATTATTGCTGTATATAATAACTCAAAAGAATTAATGAAACACAGTATATAGGACTGTTTTAAAGCCTAGTTACATTTACTGTACTTAAATCGTCATAGTGCATCTGTGCATTGCAGTTAAGAATAAAATAAATGAATTCAAATTTTATGCTGGATTTAATATTATTAATTTATTTTACCTTAACTTCAATTTCCTGTATATACCGTTATTTTTGTATCCACAAACAAACCATGTTGTTACACTATCCCGTACTAGTACGTGACCCTCACTCAAGTATCAATCGTCAGAAAACATACTACTACGTATCCCGCATACAATGTGTTAATTGCAATACCTTCTCTATATAAGGAAAAATTTCAGTATGATATGTATTATTGCTGTACGTAATAACTCAAAATAATTAATGAAATACGCTATTTAGGACTGTTATAAAGCCTAGTTATATTTACTGTACTTAAATCGTCTTAGTACATCTGTGAATTGCAGTTAAGAATAAAATAAATTGATACAAATTGTATACTGGATTTAATATTTTACCTTATTAATTTATTTTACCTTAACTTCGTTTTCCTGTATATACCGTTATTTTTGTACCCACAAACAAACCATGTTGTTACACTAACCGTACCAGTACGTGACCCGCTCTTAAGTGTTCATCGTCAGAAAGCGTACTAGTAGGTGTCTCGCGTACAATGTGTTAATTGCAATCTCTATATAAGGCAAAATTTCAGTATAATTTCTGTTATTGCTGTACGTAATAACTCAAAAGAATTAATGAAATACTGTATTTAGGACTGTTATAAAGCTAAGTTATATTTGTTGTACTTAAATCGTCTTGGTACATCTGTGTATTGCATTTAAGAATAAAATCAATGGATACAAATTTTATGCTGGATTTAATATTATTAATTTATTTTACCTTAACTTCAAACAAAGTATAAAACTTTTATTCGATAATCACTAAATAATCTTAAGAAATAAATTCCCTGCTATACGGTTTAGTTTAAGTAAAGCATGGCTGCACAGGATTAAATCAAATGGAAAAATCATAAAGGTCCATAGCTCATGTCTTATTCCCACAAAACAAATTCCTCTCTTAATGCATTTGTGGTCGCGGTCACAGTGAAGTGCCTATTCTATGGATTTAAGGGATCGTACCGGAAGAAAGAGAAGATGCGCTGTGGAAAGAAGTCGTTAGCTGCCTTTGAGGTTCTCTGCCTTGTGGGATATATGGCTCCTGCTTAACCTCTGTGCTAGGAGCACTGTAGAATTTATAAAGAAGATTGGAAGCTCAAAACCTTTCTTTTTTTGATAGAAAGGATTTTCCTGGTCAAAGAGGAAATTCGACCCTTAAAAAATAAAATAGAATAATTCCTACTTATCTGAAGAAAAACCGCTCCAAATATCGAATTGACAAAGAGTACATAAAAAAGCGTATACATTCGTATAGCTATGTGTACAAGTTTACGTGCATACCTTTACACATAGTGCATACATATGTATGCATGTAATGCACATGCATGCAAACGTGGACTCATTTATTAAAAGCGGGGTCTCATTTATCTCTTGATAGACAGAAAAATTTACTAACACAGGAAAAGATAGCGAGTGTATAATTTGCAACGTCAGCACTTCTGGGTAGCATACGAATCTCACCCATAATTCAAAGCTGTTGTGTGTGCGTGTATATTTATTGAACAATAAATAAACGTCATTTATACATCAAAATGATAATAACATCAATAATACCGAATTTTTAAATTTCAGTGAGTTAAACACTTTATATTCTTTTGCTGAGTACTTTTTTTTTAATTTTTTGAAAGCATGTTTAGATACAATTGAATTTAAATTATTAGATTAAAACAATCTAACATATAAATAATCAACATCCCCCCCTCTCTCCACCGCTGTAAATGTTAGCCACACCGTGGGAATAAAAAGGTTTTGAAGCAGCCATACAGACGAGTGAAAATGCTTAATACATTGTATACGAGACACGTACTAGTATGCTTTCTGACGATTGATACTTGAGCGGCGGTCACGTACTAGTACGGGTTAGTGTAACACCATGGTTTGTTTGTGAGTACAAAAATAACGGTATATACAGGAAAACGAAGCCGAATGTTCTTGTCTACTACATAGATTCTGGAAACATTTAGACAAATAAAAACTAGTTTTTACATCAGTCGATGCTGAACCACAGAACGCGAAGGTTGATTAAAAGAATCAATTTATATTTAAAATTAGCTTTTTATTTATCCTTGCTAAAATGATATATATATATATATATATATATATATATATATATATATATATATATATATATATATATATATATATATATATATATATATATACATATATATATATATATATAATATATATATATATATATATATATATATATATATATATATATATATATATATATATATATATATATATATATATATATATATATATATATATATATATATATATATATATATATATATATATATATATATATATATATATATATATATATATATATATATGTATATATATGTATATATATATATATATATATATATATATATATATATATATATTAGGTGTATATATATATATATGTATATATGTGTATATATACATATACACACATATATTTATATATATATATATATATATATATATATATGTTTATTTGTCTATATATTTCAATTTAAAATACGAAAAGTTGGTTAAAAAATGAAATAATCTTCGATCTATTGAGATTTAACTGAATAGCTAAATTTACTCGGAAAACTCCAGCTTCCGGTACAATTACGCTGCGAAATGTACCCGCACACAACGTGTTACGAATGAAATCTGCGAAAACACAAAAGAGCTGTAAAGGTTAAAATATTCTGTAAATTCTTGTTTATATATATGACAAGCTAAGTAAGGTGAAGATTTTAAGAAAGAATTTTTTGCCATTCAATACAAGATAAATGCTCGTATAGGATTTAAAAAACGTTGAGAAACAAGAAGTTCTTCTCATGAATCAGAAAAAATAGATCTTCACCTTTCCCCCAATTACCATTTCAACTTTCTATACAAATATTTCTTCAAGTGTTGGAAAAAAGAGACGGTTCCACTTGATGGAATAATAATACATAAAAAAACCTGCGAATGGAAAGGAAATGTGATATTTTTTCTCGGTTTAAAGCTGTCAGGTTTGAGGATCGAAACAGTGCAGTCTGCATATCGGTAGACGGTAGGGAGTGTCAAAATAGTTGTCAAAAGAGTTACTGGAAGTAGATATCAGTACACTTGTGTACAGTAATAAAACAGCTTAAAATCTCTGAAACTCTTAGAAGAATCTGAAAGTAATACCTTAAAAATCCAGTTGCCTGACAAGCTAAGTAAACATGATGCTGTTAAGCAAGATAGTTTTACACTATTATGTAAGATAAATGGTCGAATAGGTTTTTGCAAAGTTGAAAAAAAGTAGTTCTTCACAGGGAGATCATTTTCGCCAATTAACATTCCAACTTACCAAGTAAATATTTATTCAATATATTACAAAAACGATATCATCATATTTACTTTCTTTATAAAGAAATACGCATTCTATTACCAATCTCTGAAAATCCATAATGTAGTGCCAGATTGAAGAGAATCTCTAGAGTCTCCATAGCCGAATTGTCATCACACTAACCTCTTAACTAAAAAGTTGAGTTCAAACCTCTGTAGTGACTATAGGATTTAATATCCGTGTACGTATTTATTTAATTCCTTTATTTATGTTCTACTCTATTTCCTATTCCAGGTGATTCTGGGCGTGTCTTTAGTATGCCAGAAAAGTATTCTTGTATATTTATCATTTCTCTGCTCTGTACAGTAAAACTTTCATCTCCTTCCCAGACAGGAACTTTCCCTGCTTATATAAAATCCAAAGATCTCTCAGTCACAGAGTTCAGAGTGTAGAGTTTTAAGCAGAGCTTGCAATTGTACTTTGATCTTTGAGTTCAGTTAATGAATTAGATTAGCACTACTTCCTGTGTATATTATTGTGTTCCACATTAAGCTCCTACGTGACAATAGATAAGAACAAAAGGAACGATATGAAGAGTATTGGATTAAAGGATTGTATAACTGTCTTAAAAGAAATTTCACCTGTAAAACTTCAAAAATTCGATTTTCTGTTTTTTAACCTTTTTAGAAGTTTTTATACATTTTTGAATCGTTTAAAACAAACTAAAATTGAACTATTCGAATTAGAACATGTACAACTATACAATCTATGCATGTAATATCATAACTTTTAAGAAAACTATAAAAACTTTAAATGCATTTTACTAAAAATGGTGTTTTTTTAAATTGTGCTCACTCTAAATTTAAAAAAAAAAACTTTGCGCATATTTATTTCAAATTTTAACAGAAAATACATGACAGGCCTATTAAATTCTACCTTCTTTTTACGTTGTTGTTTATTTCACATAGTATCGCTAGTATTTAAAATAAATTTTTAAACATTTTTTTTAGTTTT
>CM063501.1:20085812-20103312 GCA_032207245.1 Pardosa pseudoannulata
ACGCATCGCAATATTGAGGCACAATCAAGAAAAAAAAATTCAGGAATTTTTTTGCAAATTTTCAAAAGTGAGCATATTTTATAATATACAGATAAAAAAAACTGGATATACTCATTTTCTTGGAAAATTAGTTTTTTTATTGGTTGTTGTTGACTTATGCCACTTGGTGAAACCAAGGATACGTCGTATTTAGGCAAAGGGGATGAGCCTTTCGTTTATAACGAACACCACAAGGCTAAAAGTACCACTTAATTTTGAAGCAAGTACCAAGCAGAAGACCCATAGACTTGGCCTGCCACCCTCAGAGGTATTGATTGAAAACTTAGAGGACATTTTGTCCACTAACGTAATTTACGTGCCTCAGTCACCTTTAACGAACACGACGAAACTTAGGTCGGCTCGGGTTCCGAACCCGCAACCTCTCAGTCACGTGATTGTTGCCTTTACCTACTGAGCTTCCACGGTTCCTTTTTGTTGGTTATACTTCTGTTTTAAAAATTAGAAGTGTTATTTTTACAGTCATAATTAACAGTGTTAATTTTACTATTAAAGTGATTGCGTAATTACTTCATTACTCATTCTAGGCTTTAAATTTGTTCATTAAAATAATTTTTTATCCCTTTGATATATTAAACCCCATTATGATGCTCATTAGGAGTATACATAGATAAGAAAACTTGTAATTTTACTGATATATCATTCACAAAACACAATATCTTTCCCATTGCCCCCCCTACAAATATAATATATGGCTAAGGCGCTGAATTCTCCTTTCTGTGCGACATTGACACCCACCTTTCAATTAATAATGATAGAAAGTTTTTTACTTAGCACTGTATCAGATTCATTTGGAATTAAAAAAAAAATAAATGAAAATAACCTCAGTACGGGGACAAAAGATAGCAATGTTCAAAAATAATTAATGGTAAGTTGAATTATTATTTTCATGGATAATGCTGACAGGTATATTCTGATACAGAGATTTTCACCTGCACAAGAAAATGTTAAACTTTAACGACTTTTCACATGGAATTCTCGAAAAGCTTTCAATTCGAAACTGTTTGGAAAGGGATAAATTTAAGATACTGATAGAAAAAAAATATACTTTCCACAACATTAAAAAAATAAAACAATAAAAAGTATTCATCAAAACTCCCGGATTATTCCCAAATCTCCATTTTTATTAATTATTTATCCTCGGTCTTTTTTTTAACTATCAGCTCCCTCGAAACTCCTGCCTCATTTTTCTATTAAAACCGCAGATCAATGCAGGCCACATCCATTCCATCTATCCCATTAAAGTAATTATACACTTACGCTTCCCACAAATCTTTTCAAAACTTAGTTCGACTTTCTTTTCCGCTATCCAGACCGAACAACAATAATAACCCTCAAAGGAGTGCGCTTGCTCATTTTTCACTACCGTATCGAAAGGCAGTATGTGTGTGTAGGTGGTGGGGGGGTCGCAACTGGAAAGATTGACTGATTTCCTTTCGCCATTAGAGTTGAAAGATCGCTGTTTGAAACTCGACAACTGATTTGAAGCGTTAAGTGTACTAGACGGAGGTTGAGTACCGACCGTGGTATGGTCACAGCCCGGTGACTGCGGCTCTGGTACTATCCGGGCAACATCGCATTTCCATTACCTGGGAAAGATTATTAGATTTGAGGGGACGAAGGCAAATTGAATAAGTGGAAAAATTTCCCCGGAAAAGGAATGTGTTAGGGGGCTTCACTGCTGAGCACATACGGAAGTAACGATATAATGGTCAATGGCGGGGAAACTTGTAGGAATAAAAAGCCTTATGAAGTTCGCCGTAGGGGTCTCTGCTGTGGTATAAATCTGGAAGCGATATTTTCTAAACATGAGAGTTTCTACGACGGTTTTTTTTTTCTGTACCCAACTTTTCAAGTGATATTTTCAATCTATTTAGCCGAACGATGGCCGAATGGTAGATCACTGCTATTCGGAACAGGGTTCGAATCCCACTGTGGGCATGGATGTTTCTAGCCGTTCGTAATCGACTTTAAGCTGTAGGTCCCGGTCTCATTAGCCCTCATGTGCAAAACAGTAGACCGTAGCTCTCCAAACTAAACTAATTTATTTAAATGCATATAATATTAAATTGAAAAATCTTTATCATTTTTTTAAATGCATATTAAATTTAACTATTAGATCTAGACCATTCTATAACAACTGAAAAACATAAAGTGGAAAATATTTTATTTGCTTGAGGAAATATACATGGCTTTATACTTTTAAATGTTTTATGTTGTTAATATTAAAATGCTGCAGAATATTTAAATGTTTAAATTTAAAGAATTTTTATTATGCGTCTTTTCTGCTACATATTAAATATAGAAATATGGTTATTCCAAAGATTCTACCACAATTTTGTATCCTGATTATCACCTCTCAGTTGATACATTCGAATAAAAAATAAATAAATAAGTGGAAAATAATCATAACGAAAAACATTTATCGAAATAAAAATAACTTATTAAAATTAATTGTTAAATCTAGAACATTTTAGTGAGAAAAAACTTAAAGGGGAAAATTACACTCTTGTTTGTGAAGTTTATGTGATTTTATGTTTTCCCGCATTTTATGTGGTTCAAATTAAAGTACTAGCTAGTATTCAAACTTTCAAATTTTAAGATTTTTTAAGTTTACGTAGTCTTTTCTACACACTAAAGGGGTACGTGATAGCTATCTTCTAGAATGAGACTTTCTACAATTTTTTTTCTAGATATGAGCTCTTAATTGGTCATTTCAGTTTTTTTAAGTACGCAGAAAATTATTACTGAAAAGTATTTATCTTATTCTTAGGTCTACAACATTTTATGATGGAAAAAACTTAGTTTATTTTTTGTTGTAAGATAATTCTCAGCCAACACCCCCCCCCTTTTTTTTACATGTATTACAGAGTACTTATCAATTCTGGAAAATTAAAAAATTTACTGATCTCGTCGTATGACGGATTATATGCTAGTCAGCGAATGGTACTGGAAAAAGTTGAAACTAGAATTTAAGTGAAACTAGAATTTTCTTTTTGTAAATAGACACACGCACATGTATATATATATATATCAGATATCTACCTTTTTTTTACATGAGCACTATAACCATTATAAAGCTACAAAGATTTTTCTTTAGAAATAGTGTATAATTAAACAAAAAAGTAAGCTGTCAATATAGCGACCCCATAATTATCTTATTATTTACAGTAAAATCTGACTTTAAGAGTGATATTACCACACATTCAGCTCTAAAGATCACCTCTCGCTTATTATGAAATCTTATCACTATAATAAAACTACAGAAAATATAATTGAAGCTTACATCGATCAAACTTTGGAGATAACATCATTATTTCGGTTTCGCCATTCTTCTCTTGCTTTTCACAAGTATGTAGTTTGTACAAGGAAAAAAAATCTAAATTGCTACTTACAGATCTTAAAGTTTGGTATTACTCTGTTGATTACAGGAACTGTGCTCACATTTTATATAATCCGCCACTATCCACTAACTGTGAAGATTTTCTTTGAACATTTCATCTCATATAATAATACCTAATTATAATTAAGCTTCACTCCAGGCTTACATGTACATTAACTAAAATTCAGGAACATTTAAAAAACAACAACAACTAGAATGACTATTTTTAAGGTTTGAGCATACGATGAAGTCCAGTGCTGTAAATGTTTTTTTTTATCATACAGTGTTGGAGTGTAGATAATCTTAATGTTGATTATAAAAATAAGTAAGAATATGTTAGATAAAAGTTGGATAAATCGTGGTACCTCAGTCGATAAAGCAGCTTTATCGTAACTGAAAGGTTGCGGGTTCGGAGCTGGAACCGGCCAAAGATCCGCCGTGTTCTCTAAAGTGACTGGGGCACGTAAAATATGTTCGTGGTCGCACAATCCTCCAAGTTCTCAAACGATACCTCTGGGGGGTGGCAGACCAACAATGGGGTCTTCTGCTTGGTCCCTGTTTCTAAATTACGAGGACCCAGCGGAGGTAATGTTACTCGAGTCCGTAGCATACCTTAAGCTGAACGTGATATCCGGGTGGTGCTAAATGAGTAACAGGTCCGCAGCTTTGTTAAGGCGTTAGGATAATATCTGTATCGTTTGCTGCGTTGAAAAAGAAATGTTAGAAAAATGAAGTTATAACTTATACCGACCTCTCAAATGAGTTAACTGACAGCCCCATAGCATCCAAATACTACTAATATACTATAAGAAATGTCACCTGGCTTATTGTAAGTCACTCTGCTTTCATACACAAACGCATTCCTTATATTAGGACTATTATAAAATTTCATTTCTACCTAAATAAATACGCATTACCATGTAGTATTTTGTATTTAAATTGGACAGAATTACGTTTGAATATCATACATATAAAATATCAAATACATTTTGAAAATATACGTGTAACTTCAATTGTATCTCATTGGTTTCAGTTTAATCTATAGCATTTGAAGTCTGTTTGCTTTCTTTGAGTTCTTCGAGCTTTAGAGGTTGGGTTTGTACCACAGCTACTATCAATTTCTCTTGTCTACATGAAGGAAAATTAGAACATTGTCTAGTTTTTAACTCAATTCCAAACAGTATCAAAAATTTAAGCTAGGTTGCTTTATCCTATGGCAGCTCATGGCATTGAGTCATCTTGGGATATATTGTGCCAAACAAATCATTCAAACTAAAACTAGCATTCCAGCTCACGTATCTGATATCGATTCGGCCATCGTCAGGTATGACACTTAAAGAAAGAATATGAAGTATTCAATACAACAGAGTCTACACATAAAAAAATAGTTCGAAATTTTGGAAGATGATTTTATTGTTACATGGTGAGAATGCAAGCTAATATTATACTGGATGGCATTGAAGAATTAATTTAGTCTTATTTTGTATTACTGAATATCATCTTTACTTTCCTTCTTATCTTATTATTGTAAGGGGAACTATAGTGGCCCGTCACTGCTGCAGATCTTATTCCAATACAATATGTATAGAAAATGTATTCCTAATATTATATTTTCTTCTTAGTTAAGAAAATAAGTGCTATTGAAAAATTAAAACTACTAACAATCCAAGCTCAAAGCTCGATATGTTTTCAGGCTTTCTTTAAAATCCCTGTGTACTTTTTTTACATTTCTTGAGATACTCCGGGATATCATTTCACTCCACTACAATCTTAACTTTTTACTTTTAAATTATGTATAGAATATTACTTTAGTGAGCTCTTATTTATTATTTATCTATTTTCTTATTTTAAACGGATTCAAAAACTAAATCAAAACAAATTCAAAGATAAAAAAATCTAAATTTACAGTATGAAATTTTAAAGAAATGTTTAAGAAATGTTTAAAGTTTAAACAAGACAAAAGAAATTAACATGTATTTTTAATAACTTATGATACAATGCAATACATACATATATATATATATATATATATATATATATATATATATATATATATATATATATATATATATATATATGTATATATATGTATGTATATATATGTAATATGGGCGAGACTCATTCAAAATCACAACACAGTTTATTTCTATTGAGATTTATGAATTCCATACAACAGGCAAGCACTTTTAGAACACCGTGCACCCAGACAATGTGATCCTGCACATACACACTTTTCAAGTAGGGATTTTTCAGGTAAAATGACTACGAATAATCCCTTAGCACAATTGTTCACGTGATAAAAAATACCCATGTTTAAAAAGAAAGCGATAAATATTGGCTAAAGTAATACAGACAGAGGCTGAATTAAATCTATAGCGTATCTGGAGGGAAAAATCAGAATTACCGCGCAAACCCCAACGTACTTTATGAACAAAAGTTATTAAATTAATATTAAAATATGTAAATAAGAGATTTTAATATTGCACACACACACACACACACACACAGAGAGAGAGAGAGAGAGTCATACACACACACACACACACACACACACACACACACACATATATATATATATATATATATATATATATATATATATATATATATATATATATATATATATATATTTATATTCACAATAAAATTATTGATAATGTACAGAGATTTGTCTATCCAATCAATGATTTTTAAATTTCTTCATATCAAATATAAAGTTTATTTTCTTAGGTATAATTGTGGAATTCAAACAGAAATTATTTCCCAAAGTGATACTCCCCTAGAGGACAAGAATTTCTCTGAACATGTTATATAAACTAATATAAAGTAATGTATTATGGAAAGCAATTTCAAAACTGTTCTGAGAAAGCTAATGTTATACACAAGTGAGATAAACTCGTAATGAAATCTAGCAAAATGCTTTTATATTTACTTAGATCAAAATAAATCATGGATCTTCCTGAATAATTTATGCCTTCCTCTGCGTTTCGCTTTTAAAAGACATCCTGTAATAGAGTATCTACTCAGACTGTTATTAATTAGTCTCTTTAACTCTTAGTAAATAATCTATAACAAATGATTCTAAATCTTGAATTATAGAGCAGTTATAGATTTTCCGAAATAAAAGGACAAACAGCTAGACATATTATTTACATTTTCGAATTTTAATCAAATGCAGTTAAATATTTTACAATTGTTAATTATAAAATTGAGCATTGTTAATTATAAAATTGAAATAGCATTTACTTTTGAAAGCAAACATTCATTTTCGCACTTGAATAAGGAAATAAAATCCCAAGTTTTAGATATATATGATAAACTATACAAGTCTTGCTCTGTTACAGATCTATAATATGATTAGTTTCAGTATGATATTATTATGCTGGACTGCAATTTGTATTTACAAATCTATACAATAAGAACAGCCATAAATTTGTACACCAATGTAATGTTAATTAAAAACTTACTTTTTATAATATTTCATCTGATAAAATAAAGGATATTTTAAATATAATTATTAGTGCTTATTAGAATGAAATCTAAGTATAAAACTAAATTAGTTTCTAAGTTTCAACTACTACTTACAATTTTTATATAATTCAAATTTAACCTCAATCATTTGATCTAATATGAGTTGTCCATATAAGACACTTATTCAATTATATAATTAATTATACTTTTTTAATTCTTTATTTTAGAGCAAAAATACTCTTACAAGTATTCAGGGTTCAAAACAACATAAGAAAATGAACATTCATAGTAAATAGTAAAATTCGTACAGGTATTTGTAAGCTTCATCCGAAAATTTTGATTTTTTTTTATAACGTTTGCCAAAAATTACAATCTGAATATTAAATAAAAAGTAATTAAACTTTGTAATACTATTTGCATTTGAACAACAACAATTAGCTCTTATTATAGTTCAATGTCCGTAGATTCATTTAAATCATTTGAGCAGTTATCAAATCATTTTAAAAGTGACTTATGATGTCATCAGGATAAAGGATCTGCCCTTACAAAGTATGTCTAGATGCAGGTATTTATTTATTTAATTCATGTGTGAATTTGTTTGTATTTTCTGAATTTAAAACAGAAATTACTATAGCAATTTTTTAATTTATGAAGTCTTATTCGGTTTAAATTCATTTTACCCGAGTAACATTGTTATTGCACCATTTGTTATTACAACTATTTAATAAAAAATATAAACACTAGAATAGCACAGATTTGGTTATTAAGTTTGATTTTAAATACAATGATTTGGTAGTCTTAAATCTCAATCAGTGCTAAGCTGTTGGATCAAAGAACACTGATATGATTCATAATGTCATCTTAAAGAATTGTTCTCGAAAAATGCAATGTATTTGACACAAAAGACACATTCGTTTTGCGTTTTTCAACAGAAAAGCAAATTCTACTTCTTGCTCCGATTTAAAACTGTTCTAATCTTCAAATTTGTGTTTTCTAGATAGTATAATTACTTTATGTAGTCAGAAAATTTCGTTTTAAATGTATTTTTTTATAAGTAAACCCACGGAATTGAAAATCATTGTAAACCATACGGTCTACTTACTAATATGCTGGTGACTTTTCTCTTGTGGAGGCGGTATCTAAGTCACAAAAAAAAAACAGTTTCGAAATTACTGTTTTATAGCAAGGGTAACATTAGAGAGGCTCAATTAGGAATTTCCAGGGCAGCATTTGTCGTCTCACACCTTTTAGGAAAAATCATTTCCTGCTTGTAGTTATTCATTAATTCCTTGTAAATGTAAAGGAGGGTTTGCTGTTCAAGGGCATTGAAATATGGAAATGTTTACATAAAAATGCTTCAATAGGAAAAAAAGTGGAAAAAACGTAAATTATGAATCCAGTGTATTTAAAATCGTTTTAGTAGAGGAGAAATCTTTGAACGAAACTCTTCGCAGTATTGTTCAAGAAATTTCAAATCCTCCAGGCGACTCCAGGTGGTAGTTGACAGATCGCGAGTAATGTGGAGCACTCTGTCACGCTGGTTACTCTTGGAGTACCCCTGAAGCAATCCACCAGCGAACGCAGAAGAATGACTCTGGAAGGAAGAACTTGGAATACAACTGGATGCCTACCGGACTGGATTCTTACCAGTACCTATGAATTAGTGAGGGTGGTGCGATCCATGAGATCCAAAAGAGGAGCTAAAACAAGGAAAAAAGATTAGGAATTAGTTCGTTGCACCTATAGAAGGGAAACCGAAGAGCCAAACAAGGAGAATATGAAATTTAGAGAGGTGAGAATCGCATTCCTGGGCCACGGAATCATCACTCAATGGTCATTATGACGAAACTGTTGCCCAGCCTGTGGAAAGTATAACACATGCGGATAACACACAGTTAAGTTAATGTCCTCTGCTGTATTACTCTATAATATGTTCTCACTATATAAGATAACACTCAGTTTCGCATCTTATGCTATATGAATGCTATATGATCAGCATTCTATCATGTTTAGCGAAATTAAAAACTATACGAAACAAATTTCAAGTAAACGTCAATCTGTTGCAGTCTTCAGGAAAGGGTAACGAGAATCCATCATATGACATTTCTGCACGACGTGTGTATCCGAATATCACCGGAGATATGAAGCTATTTGCGAATTCCACAAAACAGCAAAGCTGTGATGTCAAGGCATCATCTGTCTACCTCCTCGCAAGCTTATTAGATTTTTCATCTGCTGTGACAAACTGCATGTTAGATTATTGACCACTGTCTGCAGTATAACCAATCAAGCTGTTGTAACACCTTTGGTCCGTTTCCATATGTGTCTCTCAAGTTTAATATCCATCACTGGGTCTGGAATTACGGCTGCAGCGTTTCAAACCTGGACATGCTTCATCGAGTCAAGTCCCCCCGAAATACATCGCTGCTGCAGTGCATTAATTATCCACCTCCCCTGCAGTAGTTCAATTATCCGGCAATATTTTGTGTGCAATGTCACATTATCCGAGACGTAAATTAATTAATTTCGCAACCAGGGATGAGGTGTCGCTGCGGATTATGTAAAATCGGTTTGCTTGCTCAGTTCGGATTCGAAGTTGGAGTTTTGATGCTAATTCGTCAAGGCAAGCATGCATTTTCCGTTCACAGTAAGATAAATGCCGGGTAATTGATCGGTTGATTTTATTAATCCGTATTCCGTAGGCCTTCTGGTGTTTGTTCATTTGGAGAAAATACGGCGAATTCCAATTTAGATCATATCTATGTGTAACACTAGCCAGAGTTAATTGCAATTAGAAAGTTGGCTCTACCGATGGAAGGTATACTCATCAGCAAATTTATTCTCCCGTCTCACGTTGACGTGCGAAGAACCTGATACTTTTAAACTATTAAAAAATAACTAAATAAACACATCACATATTTAGAACAATGATATCTTTACTATTTTTAACTTAGTTTTATTTATAAAGAATCGTACATGTTTTAAATTTGAAAGAAAAAATTTTTTAAGCATGAATGTTTCAATGATTTTTATATTTAACAGTTAGTTATTTGTGTAGAGCAGTGCTCAATTATTCTTAAAAATATGCAAAAACATTTAATCCTTAATTTGATAAGATGTTTTTTCAAATATTTTTAATTTCAATTTCTGTTATTTTCCCATGTCTGTATGGACATTAGGATCTCTGTAAAATAAACAAAAATATATCATTTTCCATTTTTGAGATAATTAATGTCAGCTGTGGCGAACACTGACAATTATGTTATATAGTAGTTATAAATATACATGTCCGGTATAGCGGGCTTAGCCAAATTAAGGTTTAAATAAAATCAAAGCAAGATAATAGGTAAAAGGATTATTTATCGTTCTTTTGTGACTATATTAAATTTTAATGACAGCTTAATGTATCAGTTAAATTTATGACATTAGAAAAATAAAATATTTATTATTTTTCTTTGTTAACACTTGGAATGCGGGTATACTTCACCGCCAACTTATGCATGCAGCGCGTTTTTTTTTTTTTTTTTTTTTTTTTTTTTTTTTTTTTTTTTTTTTTGAATTGCGCGAAAGTGTAGTTATTCAGAAAAATCGCAGTAAATCGAAAACTACATTGTTTTTACGAACAAAACTTTTTTTTTATTTTAAACTTTAATATATACTGTAGGATATGTAACAAAAAAAAACAATATTTTTACGAAATCACAAAAATAAACGATTGTTTAAATTAAAGTCCGATAATCTTTCAGCGCATATTTCTTCATCACTATCTTTGTCACAACGGCTCATTTTATCAATTTTGTATTCAACAATAAAAAAACAATCTTCAAATTGACAAAACTGGACTTGTACGTTCTGGAGCTAGGAATTCGATTGAAGACGAAATAACGCAACAAAAGACCGAGTAGCTCGAAAATCATAACTTGTGGAAAGAAAAAATGCAAAGCAAACAACACGCATATAATGTCACACATACATATAAATATACGTATTTCGTAGATTTGGGGTGGTTAGCTGGTATCCCTCACAAATCTACTAAATACGCATTTTTACATGACACGCGCTCCAGTGACAGACTGCAAAAAAAGTAAAAACAAGTAGCGTTGAAGTGTTAAAAAGGTTTAATTTTCCTTTTATAATTTATCATTTTAAAAGTATATTACTGCAGTTTAACTTCACATAGGTTTTTTTTTTAATATTTGTAAGAATGAATGTTGTTCACGGTGAGATAATTATAAACAGAATAATTAAACAATGACTTGATAATCTAGAAATGTTTATTGCCTATTAAAATGCATGATACCACATATTCCAACAAGGTAGTTAGCTAAACATTAAAAAACATTAATTTTATATAAAAGATTACTTAAGTAATTTACATCACAGGACTGTAATTATTTTAAGGTTAGAGGTACTGAAAAGAAGTACTGGAACCAAAAACTTGGGTTTAGCAGAAGCCGTTAAAACTACAGATAGCCTTCTGAAGACCCCTGCTATGGCTCGACGAGTCTTAGAGAAGTATAGGCAGGGATCACAACAAATAAAAACCATGTTAAGAAGGGATTCACACTGTCCAATTAAATAAAACAACTAGGTATAGACATGGGCATTTATTTAAGATAGTGTAATGAAAGCAATAAATAAACATCATCTAAACAAAGATCAACATTCTAGATGCAACCGAGCTTGGGGCTACTGACACACTGACTCTTTTATAGGCAGACAACATATACAGATATTTGCATATTTACAAAGATAACGTGTTGCCACAAATAAAAATACGATAAATATAAAACTTTACAAATATCAATACAGATGAATGAATTCATGCTACAATATGTAAAAATACATTACAATAAATTATATACAAAACACTTTACAAAGACTAATATATACAACACATATTATTTACGAAGTCTGAAGATTACGTCAACGTCCTTAATCAGAAATGATGCGTATGACGTCAATGTTCGCAAACTGCGTAATCATCACAGTCTCAAGCATTTAGTAATGCTACAACTACTAATCATCTAATAGTTAAATTAGAAATAAAAACGACTTTGTCACACTCTATCGAAGTCTGTGGCTCTAATAAGTCCGATTTTTAGAACTGTAAGTTTTCAGCAGAAACATAAAAACCTTCTAGGAAAACAGAGGAATAGCATTGTCAATATGCAGTCCTTTTAGCACTTTTGTTAAATCTTTCGGGATATTTCTCTTCAACAGATTCATTTTCAGTCTTCCCTGCTCCCAAAATTTTTATTTCTTTAATTTTAGGTGATATTTTTTGAAGTACTCTTCTATGTTCTGTTGTTCATTCATGAAATACCAGATAAACGACAATAATGCATCCTGAGTGCATTCCGTACTGATAAACCACCCCTTTCACTACCAAGCTATGGGAATCCCTAAGTGGGTGGAATTAAGATTATAAAACCCTATTCAGGATAGTTGAATGATTTATGAGAGTTTATTATCACGATTCTAAAGTGAGCCTAACATCTTTTTTTCTTTCCCTGATATAACTGCTGGGATGTTTGCAAGAATTCTAGAATCTACACTAGAATTTCTTTTTATACCAGGAAAGTATAATAATACATGCCATCTTTCATTTTCTTTACAACTAAGAAACTTTCAGCAGTTTTTTTCAACGCTTGATATGGTAAAAATCAGGATATACTTTGCAGTGTTAGGGTAAAAGAGAACAATTTAAAACTTTTATTAGTAATGGAAGTGAGAGTTAAAATTAAGTGGCTGGGATTTCAGATATTACAAAGTTAGCTAGACTCAAAAAGTAAAAGAGATAAGAGTCATTATCTTCGTTACATTGGGAATTAGAAGTATAAAATTTTATAGAAGAAGTAGTGTTTAGAGTTACGGTAGAGTTTCAGTTGCGCAAAAATTTGACTTGAATTTCGATATCTTTTATCATATTTAAGTATAAAATATAACTAATGAGAAGCAAAAATTTTTTTACTCTATAGATAAATTGTATTCTCAATCTATCTGTTCATTTTTTTTAAGAATTGTGTATTATTTATACACTTGCTTGAAAGTTTGAGGGGGAAATACAGGACAAATTTTATATCAGCATTGTTTATACTGCATCTAAGATGTCGAGTTCAAATTATTTTGATTTTCCCTTTTATTTCACACTACGTAAACTCAGCCATGTTTTAAATCCTAATTATGTCCATTAGTAAATTTACAATGTTAGCTAAATTCAAAAAGTAAAAGAGTTAAGAGCCATTATTTTAGTTACAAAGGAAATTAGAAGTATAACGTTTTATAGAAGAAGTAGTGTTTAGAATTGCAGTAGAGATTCAGTTGAGCAAAAATTTGACTTAAAATTCAATATTTTTATCGCATTTAAGTATAAAATATAACTAATAAGGAGGAGCAAAAATATTTTTACTCTGTAGAAAAATTGTATTTTAAATCTATCTGTTCAATTTTTCAAGAATTGGGTTTTATTTATACACTTGCTTGTAAAGTGTGGGAAAGAAAAAACAGAGCAAATTCTATATCAGCATAGTTTATACTGCATCTAAGATGTCGGGTTCAAATTATTTTGATTTTCCGTTTATTTCCTACTAAGCAAACTCAACCATGTTTTAAATCCTAATTATATACATTAGTAAATTTACAATGTTAGCTAGACTCAAAAAGTAAAAGGGTTAAGAGTCATTATCTAAGTTACAAAGGAAATTAGAAGTATAAAGTTTTATAGAAGTAGTGTTTAGAGTTATAGTAGAATTTTGCTCAAGAATATGACTTAAAATTCAATATTTTTATCACATTTAAGTAAAAAATATAATTAATAAGGAGAAGCAAAAATATTTTTATTCTATGGAAAAATTGTATTTTTAATCTACCTGTTTATTTTTTTTAAATAATTGGGTTTTATTTATACAATTGCTTGTAAAATGTGTGAAGGAAAAAAAAACAGAGCAGATTTTGTATCAGCACAGTTTATACTGGATCTAAGATGTCGAGTTTCAAATTATTTTCATTTTTTGTTTATTTTCCCCCAAATAAAAACTCAGTCATGTTTTATATCCTAATTAATTCCATTAATAAATTAGATACTATTTGCTTTATCTCTAGTTAGTGTAGGTAATAAAATTTTTTGAACATTCTATTCGTTGCCTTTTAGGCTTACTTGTTTTAACTATACCATCAAATAATGCATAAGATAATTTTCTCACAGCCAAATGGAAGAAAAATGAAATAAATCTTAAAAATATAAGCAAAGTAAAAGAGCTTTATAATTTTTTTTTGTATGATAGATAGCTATTTAAAAACACATGCAAAAATGTACAATCTGTTTGAGCAAATCATCTATTAAAACTAATATCTTTTTGTTTGATATTATATAAAACTGTTGCAAATTGTCTATTACTAAATTCTCTTTGCAAAAAAAAAAAAAAAAAAAAAAAAACTTTAAGACAAATCGGAGTGTTCTACAAGACCGTGTATAAATATTATGTTTTATAACATATTTTACAGTAAAAAACAGTGAAATAATGAGGTGAAAATAACAGTAAAAATTGAAAACTATTATTCAAGTGTTATTTAGAATCAAGCAAATTAGTTCAAAACTTAAATTATTTTTTTTACTTATTTTAATTTTTTAAATGTAATTAAATTAGTTCTACTTCAATTAATATATGTGAAAATTTTCGTAATTCTAAGTTAAGATTTTTCTATAACGCTTTGTCAGGTCAACCTTCTTCGTATATATTTTTTTACACAAAAAGGAGCAAGCAAGTTACCATGCACAATTATTTCTAAAAAATTAAAATTTATATCTTAAATACTAATAAAACCATAGCATTTTAATACCTGTAATTCAATTAAAAACAAACATAGATAAAAAGCTATTTAAAGTTTTAAATTGTTAAGAAAAGTTCATATAAATAAAAATCTGGATGTAAATAAATTTTGATATTTCAAGACACAAATTTCAATCTCAATGTACGTGTGTAGAGAGATTAAAATAATAATGGAAAAAATTATATTTTGTTTGCAATACCATGAACCATTAACTCTTTGAACTTCAAATTAATTTTTTTAGCTATATCAATTTACTGCTGATATGGCAATTTAAATTGGGTTTAACAAGTAAGAACAGTAATTTTTAAATTTAAAATCCGCGTTAAGCCACACTCGACGTTCACTTGCTGCAAAAGAAAGATGACGTGGAGTCTGACTAGACATTGGAAACGCAAAGAGTTAAGAACCTGTAATAGTTTTAGTGCTTAACGTACAAAACAAACAAAAACTCAAATATTTAAACTATTTTAAGAAAACCGCGTTAAAAAGAAGATAACTTCTATGTTTATGACACGTAGGACAAAGAAAAATTTAAATTTCTGATTTCTGACAAGTCAATCTAAACTTGATGTTACACAAGTTTAAAAACCCTCGCTTGTCAACGAATAGAGTGGAAAAGACAACAGCTTTTGACGACTCCTTCAGATTCTGAATAATGGACTTTGAAAATTCCTCTGGGGAGAATTCCATATTCCTCTGTAAAGAGTGAAACATTCTTCTCTCTTAGCTGATAATTGTTTATCGCAAGTTAAAGATTCTTAAGAAACTGTCAAGGAGACAGTAGACTTTACAAGGCATTTTCAGAAATTATTAACTTAGAATTAGGAAACTTTGCACACACACAACTTAAAGTTGTATAAGTATATTAATCACCTTAAAATTTTCCTAAATAAACAATTTAAAAAATGTATTTTTATGAAATATTTTGAACCCTTAATGTTAGTGAATTTCTACTGTGTATATAGAATTTATGCAACTTTAAACAATTTGTAATATGTATTCAACATTTATATAAACTTAAATTATGTATTAAGTTTCTTCTATATTAACTCATTAACTCCCATCTCATTTGAGAGAGGTCAAATATAGTTTGTAGAAGTTTTGTGCTCTTGAAATTTCATTAATGTATTTTGATAAGGATTGATAAGGATATTTTGATAACAGTCCTGTGAATAATCCCCAAAATTTTCAAGTATATGCTGTTATTCATAATTTTGATATTGGAAATATTATTTAATGGACCTTGCACATTAAATAATAATCAGAAGGTTTATAGCTTAAAATCATGTCGAATGGCTAGATCTGATCTAAAACTTCCTTTTATTGTACTGTGTTTACATATAATAGCAAATGAATCTCTTATTACAAAGTTTTCCTTTTATAATGACATTTTAAATGTTTGAAATAATAGCTGATCTCTAAAAAAGTTTCTCTGTAATAATCAAAATTGAATAAATTTCAAGTTTTGTTTTATTCCCAAGTATTCATAATAGTTATTTATGTTAGATATTTACTAATATACAGTCAGCAGAAATTGTTTGGGCTTTAATGTGGTCCAAATACAGTTCATAAAATAATAATTTATTCTTGTGAACTATTTATAAAGTCTTTTGTTTGTTTCATGGTATTACATACTCCATAACTTAACAAATAACTGCAAATTTCAATTAAGTATAATATCTGTTTTATAAATTTCATATTTTGTTTTATTTTCCAGGTTTCCATAATAGTTGCTACGACAGATATTTACAATTATGAATTCAGCAGAAATTATCCTGTTTTTAAAGACTCAAATACAACTAATAAAACTATCATTTATATGTGTGGAATGTTTAATCAAGTTTGTTTTATATTATTACAAACTGAATAACTCGACAAATAACTGTAAATTTTAATAAAGCGTAACTAGTTTTAAGAAAAACACAATGAATTGTGATGTACAAAAATTTGTGAAACATTGAAAAAAATGTGATGCTCCTGCAATGCTTGAAAGTTGTTTTCGTTTTCTACTCTCTACTTTTTTTTGCAACACAAAGTGTAATGAGACCGGTACCTACTGCTTAAAGTGAGTTCCGAACGTATACGAGCCTCCATGGTACAATGAAAATCGAACTTACGAACTCCGGTAAGGAAGATCAGTGTCCAAATCATGGACCATTGTTTGACTCTTTAAAGTAATAAAACTGTAGTAAAATTCTAAAAAAGAAAAAAAAATATTTTCAAGATTTAAAACGAGGATATAACAAAAAAACAAATAACACAGTTATTGTAATAAAAAATTATCTATATTACTGAGTGTACATAAATTCATTTTTCATGTGCAAAAAACATTTCGTATTCTTGATCGAATGCTACCCAGATTGCATAGTAGTTATCGTATTGTGTTTCCACCCTATGTAATTGGGCTTCATTCCCAATTAAGGCTTGGATATATTTTTGTGCAGTTCCCTCATAGGGAGCGATGTTTCCCTACCTATAGGATGATACCATAATAAACAGGGAAACAAATCAGCGGAATGTATGGTAAAATACTAGTAAGGGAAGTTACCCTAAAAAAAATTCTGCTTAAACTATGTTATTTTGAAAGTCCCTAAAGTATCGTGTATGATCACCTAATAAAATTTCAATAAAATACTCGGAGAGTGTTGTGGCATAAAAGTACACATTACTAAAGGTGCCGTGGAATGGAATTTCATCAGTCTCAGAAGAATTCCGTGACGCGAAAGTCGTGTAATGATTTATCAGCGCTATTTTCGC
>CM063501.1:20105812-20130812 GCA_032207245.1 Pardosa pseudoannulata
TTGAAATTTGACTGTGTTAATTTTGAGAAAGTCATATTCAAATAAAAATTTAAGTCTACAGCTTTTAAGAAAAGTACAAATTAGATTTCAAAGAAATCAGAAAATTTGTTTCCGTGATGAATTTTAATTTTTTATACTACATTTTGAATCAAATATTAAAGCCATACTTTTAAATTCCATAGCTTTTAATTCATCTATACAGTTTAAAAAAAAATTCCCCATTCTTTAAACATACGCCTCGCTTTCACTTCGTTTAATTTCATGCCTGTTCTTATTCAGCATTTACATCCTTAACCAATTAGATGTACAACAAAGAGATGAAAGCAACTACCACTAAAATAGAAACATTACCTTAAATAAATTACAACGACAGTCATTGAAATATATGTCATGTATCTTTGCCTTTCTATGTCCTTATTAAAAGCACCCTATTAATTTCATATTAGACACAAAGCATCCAAATGACGCTGGCGTGTTGTTCTAACAATGCTTCAACAATATCTTCATCATCAATTGTCTATACACGCTTGGAACCTTAAAGAGGAATTCATTCATTGTATGGCATGTAATATTCAACATTCTCAGACCTAGGCAGGTCTGTTCTTTCTCACAGTATCCTAGATCTGAGCAATTTGTCTTCTCGGTAGACAGTTTGGGTAATTCTTGTTACTATGGTAACAGTTCTTTACTGTTATACATCGCTTTTTCCCGTGTACTTTTGCGGCAGACTTATGTTTATACAGAAAGTGATTCATCAGAGCCTGTAATGATTGTTTTTATATGGTGCTGAATGCAAGAGGCAAAAAAATATTTATGTTCCTTATAATATCGGGACGTTAAGATGTTATATTACTTTTCATTGGCGTATCAGAAAAGATACTAAACATTTGAAGTAAATATATATTTATGGGTAGAGATAAAAGAATATCTCCTCCGATGATAAAGAATTCGATTTTCTTCGGTATTGGGGAATGGGATATTCATTTGAATTGCATATGCTACTCGTTGATGCATTTAGTAAAACTTTTTCTTTTTCTTTTATATTAACTGTTGCTTACATTTCCTACAATCTAAGATATCCTTTAAGGTTTGGAATATATTTTTATTCCGGAGTATGAATAAAAGTTTGGGAATGCATTAAAACATTCAGAACATTCTATCGAAGTCGTTTATTTTTGATTTGTAGTTTTTAATTACTGATTTGATTTTTATATTAAATTTTGCTTGAATTTTCTACAATGTAAATATAATTTAATGTTTGGAATATATTTTATTTTTATTCAGCAATATGAATAAAAGTTTTGGAATGCATTAATCATATAGAATATCCTATCGATGTAATTTATTTTCGACTTCCAGTTTTTTATTGCTGATTTGATTTTTATATTAACTATTGCTTACATTTCTTATAATCTAGATATAATTTAAGGTCAGGAATATATTTTGTTTTTATTCAGTAATATAAATAAAATTTTAGGTATGCATTAACCATTCAGAACATTCTATGGAAGTCATTTATTTTAGGTTTACAGTTTTAATTACTAATTTGATTTTATATTAATTATTGCTTACATTTCCTACAATATAGATATAATTTAATGTTAGGAATATATTTTATTTTTATTCACTAATATGAATAAAAGTTTTGGAATGCATTTGCCATTTAGAATATCTTATCGAAGTAATTTATTTTTGACTTGTAGTTTTTAATTGCTGATTTGATTTTTATATTAACTATTGCTTCCAATTCCTACAATCTAGATATCATTTAATGTTTGGAAAATATTTTTTTTTTCAGGATTATAAATAAAAGTTTGGAAATGCATTAACCATTTAGAACATTCTATCAAAATCATTTATTTTAGATTTGTAGTTTTTCATTACTGATTTTTTTTACATTAACTATTGCTTATATTTCCTCCAATATACTTCTAATTTAATGTTTGGAAAATACTTTATTTTTATTCAGTAATATGAATAAAGGTTTGGGAATGCATTAACCATTCAGAACATCCTATCGAACACATTTATTTTAGACTTGTAGGTCTTAATTACTGATTTGAAAATTTTAGAGCAATTCAATTAATAAAATGTTGAATCTCATTTATATAAAAAGTTATTTTATATTATTAACTTTTAAAACAAAATTTTCAATCAATTTATCAAAATTATATACGTAAGTGTGTGTGTGAGTGTGTGAAATGGGTGTTTTAGAGCCACCAGAAATGAAACATTTTACCCATACTTGATAGTTGCAGTCATAAGACCATGAAAGAAAAAAAAGTATATTTAAATATAATACAGTTTATTGAATCATCTCATATATGGTGTTTAAGTCACCAAAACGTGTATATTTACCAAAACGTAGAATATTTTAACTGAGTAGGAATTAGTTTTGCTATATGTTAATACATACATATATATATAAATATATATATATATATATATATATATATATATATATATATATATATATACATATATATATATATATGTATATATATATGTATATATATATATATATGTATGTATATATGTAAATATATACATGTATATATATATATATGTATATATGTATATATATATATATATATATACATATATATATATATATATATATATATATATATATATACATATGCATGTATATGTATGTATACATGTTAAGTCGCCATGGTTACTACAAGGTTACAAGAAGGGAAACAAAGACATCTTGACAAAGGTTGTAATTTCAAAAATAGAAATCAACAGAAATTAATTTTAAATACAAAAATAATTCACTTTTTTGGATTAAAATATCAATGCTCAAAACCCCGCATATATATATATATATATATATATATATATATATAATATATATATATATATATATATATATATATATATACGCACTTTTCTTGATGTATGTTGATGTATGTGAACCTTAAAATGACATAGTCATTAATATTTGTGTGCGTTAGTATCTATTAAATATTTTAAAATTAACTATATTATTTTAAATAATTTATTATGACTCAAAGTTTCAATTGTGATATTTTCTTAAAAACAAATATTTTAATTATATTTTTCTAAGAAAGAAACTGAAAAAATAGTTTGAATATTATATACGATTTCTAACGTTTGAATATTATTTTTCGCAGAAAATATTCTTATGTTTTCTTTTAAACCTGAAGCCTTTATTGAATAGTTACATGTACGTTTATTATGCAAAATAGCAACCTAAAAGAAAGAGGCTACATTCTTTTCCTTCTGAAAAGGATAATTATTTCCATACATTTACAAATGCCTTTTTATTTTCTTTACTTGTGTAAGGAAACTAAAAATAATCTTTAAAATGTAACATATATTGAAAAATTTCTTGGTACTTTCAACAAGCAAAAAAAAGTAAAAAACTAGTAATAAGAATAATTAAATTAACCTATACTATTTCTAACTTTTGAAAAATATGTTTCGTAATATTTTACAACAATTTATTTTAGAACTTAAGTATAGATTAAATAGCTACTTTTACTTTCAACACACAAAATAATCTTTAAAAAATAAAACTGGAAATAAGAACCATTCAGTTATCCAATACGATTTTTATCCATTGATAAATAATTTAGGTAATATTTTCCAATGATTTCTTTTAGAACCCATTAATAAGATTAATTTAAATATCTCATACGGTTTCTAACCTTTGAAAAATACTTTTTATAGCATTTTCCCATGTTTTCTTTTAGAACTTAAAAATATATTGAATAGCTACTTGTACTTTCAACACGCAAAATAGCAACCAAAAACAAATATCATTGCACAAAAACCCACATATATATATATATATATATATATATATGTATATATATATATATATGTATGTATATATATATATATATATATATATATATATATATATATATATATATATATATATATATATATATATATATATATATATATATATATATATATATATATATATATATATATATATATATATATATATATATATATATATATATATATATATATATATATATATATATATATATATATATATATATATATATATATATATATATATATATATATATATATATGTATATGTATATGTATATATATATATATATGTATGTATATATATATATATATATATATATATATATATATATATATATATATATATTTATATATATATATATATATATATATATATATATATATATATATATATATATATATATATATATATATATATATATATATATATATATATATTATATATATATATATATATATATATATATATATATATATATATATATATATATATATATATATATATATATATATATATATATACATATATATATATATATATATATATATATATATATATATATATATATATATATATATATATATATATATATATATATATATATATATATATATATATATATATATATATATATATATATATATATATATATATATATATATATATGCATTCCTAGTTAGAGGGGTAAGAGCATGCACCTTATATTTTGTTCATTTTTTTGCATAAAAAATAATGTTTTACTAGACTTAGATTATTTCTCATCTTTTACAATGATATCATAGACAGGAAGCCAATATGGCGATTACTTTTTTCCACCATATTTGCTATAATTCTTTGGGAAGGTTCTTTCCTCATCCCCCCCTCCCTAGTAAAGTATAATTATTTTCATACATTCCCTAATTCTCTTCTTCTTTCTTTCTTTACTCATGTAAGGAGGCAAGAAAATAATCTTTAAAAATTAAAGCTGGTAATAAGTTTACATTTTCAGTTATGACGCCGGCAAGCGCTATCTCCACTCCCCCCTTCCTTTCTCCAACTTTTTCCCCATGCTCTCCAAGACCCCGGACTAGAATTCCAAAGTTAATTGTCATGATGCTGCAGACCTCGTGTCATATTATTTCAGGAATGTTCGAGGCCCCGCTTAAATATTTTTCAGGAAAAGACTTTTTGGCTTTTACGAAGTTCGCAGCTATTTCGTTCATAATGCCTGGACACGCGTTTGCCTACCCTTTATGTGGAGCCCGAAAATTCCCGACATTCCTCTGCTCCGGGATTTTAGTCACGTGATCCAGTGACGTCACCACGAATACTTAAAAATCGGAGAGCATCTCTGTCGTATTTTTTTATATATCTCTTTTTTGAAGAATTTTCTTTCTTTTACATTTGAGGGTGAGGTCGTATATTCAATATTTCTTTTTTTGTGTGTGTGTGCGGTATTTATTAAGTATTTTTTTTTCTTTCGATATTCTTTCGAGATAATTTTATGCGCTTATACAATTAAACAGTTTTTATTTTTCATTAAGATTTGATGCAATAACTTATTAAATTATTCTCCGTCTTATTAAAAAATCAGTTTTAATCCTGTTCAATAACGTAAATTTTGAACAATTTCAGGTTTTAAAAAGACAGTTTATAAGGAAAAAAAGAGATAATTTTTAGTTTTAAAAAGTAATTAAAATTACTTTAAAATAACTCTTCCTTCTAGAAATTTATATCTTTTATATTCTCTCACGCTATTTATTATTCACATGAAATACTCATATAATTTACTCTCCTCTTTATTTAAAATAATTTAAATCTTTTTTCATAATGCAAATCTCGAAATGATTTTATGCCCTTATACAATTAAGCAGTTTTAATTTTTCATTAATATTTGATGCAATAATTTATTCTCCATGTTATTAAAAAATCCGTTTTAATCCTTTTCAATAACTGAAATCTTGGAATATTTCTGGTTTTAAAAAGACAGCACATGATGAAAAAAAGATAAAATTTATAATATTAAAAAGTAATTAAAATCACTTTAAAATAACTCTTCCTTCAAGAAATTTATATCTTTTATATTCTCTCACACTATTTATTATTCACTTGAAATACTCATATAATTTACTCTTCTCTTTATTTAAAATAATTTAAATTTTTTTTCGTAATGTAAATCTCAAAAATTTTCTGATAATAAGAAATTTTAAAATTGATGAATATAAAGATATAATTAAAATTTTAAAAAGTAATTATAATTGTTTAAAAATAATTTCTTTCAAAAGGCTGACATATATTTACATCTTTTATGCAAATTGCAGGAAATTCTTACATAATGAAACTAGACTGAAGGACAAAGAAAGCTTATATTGCTCTATGTAGCGTAAGTATAGGAAGTAGAGTCAATTTTATAGCTTTTCCTTTTTTAATAATAGCTTCTTTTCATTACTTGCTTTATTCTTTATTTCTTTATCATCTTTGTTTATTTTCTCCTTTTTATTCCTTTTATAATTATTTACTCTCTCTTCTGTTTAAAAACCTAAAAATGGAAATTTTAAAAATGATACTATAACATATTTAAAGAAAAGATTATTTTCAAATTTTTTCCCTATATAAGAAAATACTTTTAAATATTAAAACATACTTGGGTTGGAACTTTAATAGTGGCAACACTGTCGTAAAAATGCTACGCAAGAAAACCAAAGAATGTCGTGTATACCACATATGAGCTACATACCTACCTTACCTTTCAGCAAAAAGACTCATCCTTCCTCCGTCATACGAATGTGGATTGACGCGTAGAACTTATCCTTGTGTTAGCCTGCGGTCCAAAGTGAGCGTTGTGAGGACGTTTTCAAAACAAGAAAATCAAAAATGGATAAAAATCAATGTGCCAGAGGTCGTACATTGCGACAATGTCATCTAGGGCTTCAAGAGGCTTGCGTAGAATCTGCATTGCCTAACAGAACAGTAGAAAGACAGCTAAAAGCCTTCAATAAAGGGCGTCAAAATGTAGCAGACATGCATCGACCAGGTCGTCCTAATGTCAGAAATGCAGAAGTCCATGCTGTTGCCACACTTATGGACAATGATCGATGCCAAAAGATTTGTGAACTGGTTAGAAAGACAGGATTTGCCCATGCGACTATGCTGCACATTCTGAAGAAATGCCTGAGCATGAGAAAAATTCTTCCCTTTTTGAAGAGCACTCCTATCATTCTGCATGACAATGCTTGACCACATACAGAGCAAGCTGTAACTGATTTGTTCGATCCATGAGGCTGAGCAGTTTTTTACCATCCACCATACTCCCCAGATCTAAGCCCTTGTAACTTTGTCTTAATGCCTATGATGAAGAAACTGCTTTGAGGCATTCGCTTTAGAACTGTTCTAGAGATTCTTGAGGAAATAGACCGGCTCATTCGAACTATCATTAGAACAGGTGTTCTGCTATTTCCACATCGTTGGAAATGGGTTATACACAATGCTGGCAACTGTATGGTAGGACTGTAAATAATGGTGGCATGAATCACTTTTGTATTAAATGTAAATAAATAGTTGCCACTATTAGTTCCAACACTTGTCTTAAAAACACCTAAATTTTGAATAGACCAGTCCCGGGCCTTAGGCAGCATTCAGTTTCAGGGGATGGGAAGAGGGGATTTAAAACTGGGCTGGACTAGTTGCAACATTTCAGAAATTTTAAGCTAAAAACTGAGTAAAAAATTTTATAAAATGTAAATATTATATATATAGATATATATAATTAAGAGTTTATGCATAATATCTTATAATATGTTTCAGTAAATGTCTATAACAAATCGGGGTAAAAATATTGAAATAAAAAAATATATAAAAATCTTTAAAAAAATGAAATTTGGATTAAAATTTTGATAAAATATGCTATATAAAAACATATTTGAAAGTTTAATTTTATTTCATTGTTAAAATGAAATGCAATAAATCTTGAGAGAGACATTGAAATCACCAAACCCTCTCCTCCCCTTTCGATTACTGCCCTATAATCTACAATATTCCATTTCTTTGACACACAGATTTCTGATATGAAGCTTAGTAGTTTAAATATTTACACATGGAGTTAATGGAAAGCTCTACTGAATATGATTTATATTATCAATAAACCAGTTAATCATCATATAATCATAGTTTCTTTATTTAAAAAAATTACTTACAAGTTGCACTTGCACTTAAATACTTCCCATAAATATATAATTAATATTAAAGCATTAAGGTAACCGACCACATTCAAATAGCGATTTTAGTGAAAAATATTAGAAAAAATTTATTCGTTTATTTTAAAGATAAGCCCTTTAGCTTTCAAAAACAGTTTTCAACTTGTTTCTAGAGTCATTAGAAGTCATGATACAGCTGTTTAATCATCACTGGAAGTGTCGAAAAGATACCGTAAGTGAACAATTAAAGGGCTTCCCTTTGAGTGTTAGCATGATAAACGTCGTAAATAGCGTATTATAGCTTCTAAATAAATAAATAAATTACTCCAGCATATTTCTAAATGTAGCAAATTATAAAACACTTAATGAATTTATCCAATAAAATCTTTAAAAAGAATTTCTGAAAAACTGTGACTTTTGCCACACTACCACACCTCAATGGTCATAACTGCAAAAAATTTTTTTAGAATTAAATTAGAATTTAAATGTATGTTTTTAATGATGTTATGTATACACTGAACTTCATCTTTATAAGTATATTTATTTTGAGATCAGTTATGGAGATTTACGTTAGAAACTTCATTATTTTTTTCTTGAATTTTTGCTCTAAATTACTTGATTGGCTATAACTCATTTATAATTTAGAATATTTTAATTCTGGAGGTTCAATTAATAATGGATTATGTCTAAATTTATCAAAGAAAAGTGATATGTTTTGGGTATTTTTTTAGTTAGGTGTGGTTTGGTTTGGCTTGGAGTACTACGGTCTACTTTTTGCAACACGGGGGCTAATGAGACCGGGACCTACAGCTTAAATAAAGACTATTCAGAATGGCTATGAACATCCATGCCACTGCAGGATTCGAAACCACGAAGTACGGTACCGAAGGCCAGCACCCTAACCAATCGGCCACATTTCGGCTTCTTTAGTTAGGAAAGTTGGCGTTAAAAAAGCTTGTTTCTTTCTCTATTTTTGCCAATTTTTAAGACAACATATATGTATTTATGTTTATTTTCATATTTTTCTATGTTTTATAACCTATTACTGTAATAACTAAAAAATATTTTCATAAAAACTTTATTTAAAAATTTTGGCTCCGAGCATGTTCAGTTACCTTAATAGTCGATCCTTTAATTGTTATCTTAAAAAATGTTAAAGTAAAAAATATTTATGGTAGGAATTAAATCATTCTTTTTATACTTACATATTAATTCTAGGTTTTAAAAAAATATTTTTCCATCGAATTTTTCCTTATTATAAATAAATTATAAATAGTATATTATTGAATATTTTGTAGATAAACTGTAGTGTATAATGTATATCAATTTTCATCCCCTATATAATAATAGCCTAAATTATCTGTTCATCTGTCCCTGAATTTATGAAGCGGTTTGTCCTGGAATAGATAGAGGCATCTACATTGGATTTTTGATGAGTTAGGGTTAGAAAAATTCAAAGAGAGTTAAAAAATATTCGAAAACCATCCCTTCTTCCTTTTTGATCATTTAATGCCGTTATTTCAAGCGCTATTTTAATCGGTTAAGATCAGGCGATGATTAAATTCTTCAATTTATCACATTATAAGTAGATGAAAATAACTTTTTTTTAGCATTAAAACAACATTATTCTAATAATATCATTTAATCATATATTATTTTAAATTATTTAAATATCGTCTGCATTGTTTTCATACGTTTTATTACTGAACTTAGTTATTACGTAAATTATTGTTGTTTTATATTTGGCTTGAACAGTAGATTAAGTACATATGGGGTAATTTTAAATTTAATCGTCGATTATTTTTCGTTACAATGAAAATCTTATCACCGGTATTAACAAGAAATTATTTTCATAAATGTCTAAAAGTGTATTTCGTGGACTAATAAATATCTAGCGATAAAGTTATATATCTTTGACAATTTAAAAATTTCTTTGCTTGTGTGTTTGTTTTTTGTACATAACCTCACGGATTGCAATTGATTCGCTAAATTTTGGACATTATTCATATATACCGCCAAAAAATCACTGTCAATATTAAAACCTCTGCTGTACACCGTATCATGTAATATCACAAAATAAATTGAAATTGACAATTAACATGCGGTCAGTAAAGATAAACAATTTTTGAGCTGAAGATATTTCTGAAAAACAAAACATTTTTTTTACCTAATGTACTTTATAATACTGAAAAATTCAAAATTTTAATGATTTTTTGACGGGATATATTTTGCTAATAAGATTAATTCATTTTGCATTGGTAAAATTTTTTTATTAAGCTATCGTAAATTTATGTAACTTTTTAAAGAAAATAATAGTTTGTTTATAAGTAAACAACCACGTCTGTAAATCAGTTCTTATTTTTAAGCTGTTTTTAAGATGCTTATTTTTAAGCTGATACAACAAGAGAACATTTATAAAATTTTACCTTAACTTTTATTAAAAATGTGAATGCTGGAGATATTTACCAAATTCTTACTTGAATGGAATTTTTTTTTTCTGGAATGAAAGGATAAAGTTTAAGAGAATATATTTATTTTTATTGCTTCTCGAATTTTTAAAAGCTTTCTATGTTGAAACATGTTTTCTATTAACAATGAGGATATTTTCAAAATATAATACTTTGCAAAAAATATATATTATAAAAAATATATCAATTTATATAAAAATATAATGTTTGAGTTGCATCTGAATTTAAAGTTCATTTAGGAATATATATAAAATATATATTCCTGTTATTTGGATGAAATTTCAACAACTTTGGACATCACAGATTTATTTTATTTCCTATTAGGTATTAATTTGTTTGAAAGACTAGACATTTAAAGTTTAGATATTGCTAATCTCTGTACAAATGACAGTATAATTTGATGTGTTTACGATCAAGTTCTTTTATGCTACTAAAAATTATGTATTTCCAAACATATGTAGGACAACATTTACCACATGAATTATATCTATCAAGTGTAAAATACATAAGTATAAATATGTGAAAAAGCAAACAGTAGATAAAATTAATATCGATAAAAAAAAATCAATTTTCATAAAAATATAATAAGTTATAATGTAAATGAAATTAAAATATATATATCTTTTTTTTATATATATATAATATATATATTTTCGTTAGATTTTACGTTTGGAAGAAAATTGAACAACTTTGTGCATTATGAATTTATTTTATTTTCTATTGGGTATTAATTTTTTTTGAAAGACTAGACATTTAACTAATGTGAATCTCTGAACAAATGACAATATAATTCGTTGTGTTTACGATCAAGTTCTTTATAGTTAGTAAAAATTATGTATTTCCAAAAATACGTAGAGCAACATTTGCCACATGAATTATATCTAAGATGTGTAATACATAAGTATAAATATATAAAAAAGGAAAACAGGAGATAGAAATAATCAAGAAATTAAAAATTAAAATAAGAAAAGTTTATTTTTTTTTTCCTTTTTACAAAATTTGTATTTTGGTTTAAGATTAAAAGTTTTTAGTAAAAAAATAAACATAGAATATTTTTAAACAATTATAATGTATAAATAAAATGGCAATACATATAACATCAACAAGTGTTTAATAAGCAGAAAAAGTAAAAAAAAAGTTTAATAACTAACTATTATTTAGTATCTTACGTGATAAAAAAATAAATTTTATCTTTTAAATTTGCTATACAAAAATACCAGACTACAAATATTTTTACCTATTTGAAATAATATCATAATTGCTTTGAGAAACGCAGGTATAAAAATCTGTAAATGCCTCATTTATGCTCAAGTTATTAAACAAGCTAAGATATCAATATACTCGAAAATATTGAATCTTGTTAAATGTTGCTGCCACATGAATTATATATAAGAAGTGTTATACATAAGTATAAATAAATAAGAAAGGAAAAGAGTAGATAAAAATAATCAAGAAATCGAAAATTAAAATTAAAAAAAGTTATTTTTTTTTTACTTTTTCCAAAATTTTTATTTTGGTTTACGATTAAAAGTTTTTATTAAAAAATAAAGCATAGAATATTTTTAAACAATTACAATGTATAAATAAATAGACAATACATAGAAAATCAAAGAATGTTTAATAAGCAGAAAAAATTAAAAACCAAAGTTTAATAACTTACTACTATTTAGTACTTTAAGAGATATAAAAATAAATTTTAGGTTTTAAATTTGCTATTCAAAAATACCAGACTACAAATATTTTTACCTATTTGAAATAATACCATAATTGCTTTGAGGAACGTAGGTCTAAAGATTTAAAAATGCTTCATTTATGCTGAAGTTATATAAGCTATAGTAAGATATCAATTTTCTTGGAAAATATTAAATCTCTTTAGCGCATTACCTAGATCTGAAAGACAATTTTTTAAAAATATATTTTATTAAATTAAATTTTCTATATGTTTTTAATTTAAAAAGTTAAAAATAATTTTATGACTGATCTATACAAGAATTGATATTGGTTTTAAGAGCTGCGTTTTATTTTAATTAACCGTAAAGGAAAATGCTTATATATTTTTAACCCTAATAGTAATCAAGTTCAATATCATAGACAAAAGCGAAGAGAATGTTGATTTATTTAGGAATTCTATTCATTCATAGTAAATTTATAACTATGAATTTATTCACTGTCGTAAAATATAGAAAAATTATAGTTCATTCATAATGAAGTATGATTGAACTATTGTTCTACTTAGAATGAATTTTAACCAAATGACACCAGACTGTCAGCATTGGTACGCATTCTTCAACCTCAATTTTAAAGTATTCAACCGTAGTTTTCCCTCATTGCTTTTAATAATATATTTCAATTATAATAGAAATTCAAAAAGGGATTAACGAACCATCTCTATAATTCAGTTAAAAATGCTTCTTTATAAGCTCAGACAACAACAGTATATTTCCAAAACTTACCTTAACTTTTATTAAAAATCTGAATGCTGCAGATATTTGCTGAACTCTCTATTGAATGGAATTTTTAAAAAAAAATCTGGATTGAAACGATGAAATATTAAAGAGAAAGCTTTTTTTTTAAATTTGCTTCTCGAAATTCTAAAGGGCTCTCTTTGGTTAAAAACAGCTGTTTCCCTATTAGCTATGTAGGATTTTTTTTTCAAAAAAAAAATATATATAAAAAAGGTGTACACAAAATTATTGATAAAAAAATGAGTATATAAAAGAGAATGATTCTCAAAGTTGTATCTAAATTTAAAGCACTTCCATGATTAGGAATAGTTGAATTAAAAACATCACTTTTATTTGGAGGAAACTGAATACTTAGTAAATAGTGAAATGTTTTTTATTATTCATTTCATGCCACTTTTATTACAAACCAAACATGCAAAGGTACTGGTTAGGTAATGTAAATCACTAGAAAAATAACAAGGGTAATTTGATGCACTATATTATATATTCGATGCACAGGCGATATAAAATTTCTAAAATTAATACTCTCTAAATATGGAAGGTCAAAAATTGTCACACATATTATATCTAACAAGTGAAATCAGAGGAAATTACAATAACAAATAATAAAAATAATTACATATATAAGAAATGTTTAGTTTTAGTTTCTAACCCCTTAACTTGCATGCTCAAGTTAACTTGAGCACGCTGAAGTGGTCAAACTGTGCACACTTGAGATAATTTGAGCTACATTGTACTTTGTGTTTCTATAATTTTTCACACTCGAATGCAATTGAGATTTGAAAATAACAATGTAAAAACAGTGAATGTGCATATAATATTACAATGTTCTACTATTTGTAATGTTGTCAAAATCCAAAATTGCAATAAAAATTTTGATTATTTTTGTATTTTTATAATTTTCTTGGCAAGCCAACGCTCTAAGTTGTGTTTTTTACATTAAAAAAATTGATTTTTTTTGGCCTGCCTTTTTCAAAAAAATTGTGTGTTAAAGAGTTAAACCTTCCAAACTTTATTACCTCAGATTTCTATTAATATTTACCTCATAGAATAAAACGTAAAATATTCTAAACATCTCGATAATATGAAATTAGCCATATTACTTACAAAATTATGTATAAAGAATAAAGAAATGAAAAAAAAATAATTAGTAATAGTCATTCATTGCTTTGCAAGATATTAAATAATTTTTCGGTTTAAAATTCACTATACTTGAGTATAAAACTACAAATATATTCTCATTTTGAATTAAGGCTATAAAGGAATATAAGGAAAATTTAGTTTCAGTTTTAAACCTTCCAAAACCCTTTACTTCAGATTTCTATTCAAAATTTTCCTCATATAAAGAAATGTAGAATATTTTAAACAGTTATAAAATATAAAATTAACCTTATAACTAACAAAGACAAAGAATTCTATATAAAGAATAAATAAATGAAAAAGAAAAATTTAATTAGTAATAATCATTCCTTGCCTTGCAAGATATTAAATAATTTTTCGGTTTAAAATTCACTATATTTGAGTATCAAACTACAAATACCTTCTCATTTTGAATTAAGGCTATAACTATAATTACTTTTAGAAACAAAGGTCTAAAGATCAATAAAGGCATCATTTATATTAAACTTACTGTCAACTCTACGATATCTATATTCTCGGTAAATAATATATCTTGTTTGAGCATAGCACAGATCTAAGAGATTATTTTGAAAGGATTTTGTTAAAATATATTAGTACATTCACTTTACATTGAATTTAAAATTCAGAATTAATTCTAGCTATCTCAAGATGCAATGAGCTTCGTTTTGAAGATAGCATTTGATATCAATTTATTGATTTTTTGCTATTATTCTGTCAACGTTTCCTTCAGCAAAGAGTCAGTAGAGAATTAAAATGTTATTATAAAGAAGTTAAAATAATTTATGTCTATTTTTAAAACAGTGTTTATCTTAAAGAATTGTAGGACTTAAATTTTAAATCAATTACTTCTTTGCGTTAATGTATTGGTAGATTTTTGAGTTGAGGTCTATTGATGTATCGTATTGTGACAGACGTTATTTTTGCATCTTCCAAGTATCATTTTTAACAGAATTAGGTAATTATTAAGTTCTAGGTTTGAATGCAAAATGTAGCTTTCTTTAATGGCGTTAACTATGAAGAAAATATTGAATCAACATTTCCTGCAGTACCTATATCTAAGTTGAACTTCGATCTTTAGAATTTTTATTTTGCTTGAACTCCTATATTGTTGAGTTACATTATTATAACCTCCTATTACTCTTGATTAAGATTGAATTCTCTCAACATATCTTGTTAAAAAAATAAAATATGTCTTTTAATAATTCATTAAATATATTATTATTTGCTTTTATATCAAGGTGCAAAGAGAAAAGTTTGTCTCAGAGAGACATAAATTTGATTTTTTTAAAATTTAATCTTTCTGAAACAGAATATTTTGTGATCGACCACATTCAGATGTGAAGAGTCATGACTTAGGAGTGGAACACATTGTGAATGTATGTCATACACACTAATAATCTCCAGGAACTAAGTATAAGAAGTGAATTAATGCAATCTTTCATGGGTAGCTGATGAGGCAATTCACCCCTCAAATGAACAAAGAGTAATTCAACTACAGTGTAGTTACATTACTCTTAGTAGTTTCATTTTTAGTACATTTAGTAGCTACCCTAACTTAAATGTGTTTAAGGCAGCAACTAATGAAAATAATGCTTATAAAAGCTCCCAACGTTGAAGAAGAAAATATAAGGTATGTGTATTAGTGTTAGAAAAATTTTGAACCTTAATGTTGAACAATATCAAAAGTGGAGGTTAATTGATTGACATAATTGTTCTTGAATTCATCACTTAAAATTAGTAGGAAATTGTTAATATGAAAGAAATATAGGAAAAAAGTACTTTAACAGTTCTCAAAGCACAAAAAGATTATGTCAGTGTTAGAAATTGGGAAATTTTTAACAGCATTGATTGGACTATTTACGACTTATAGAGATCATTGTCAATATGAGCCCATCCTTATAATACTAAATTAAACTTATTGACATTCTCTGGAGACACTAGTATTCAAGCAAAGCAATGTGGCGCACTACATCTCTAAAAGTGTACAACTTTAGTCGAAAAATCAAAAGAGAGAGAATTATTGACTTACAAATGATCAACGGCGAATTCATTCTACTCAAGAATGTCAAGAGCAAGGTTATGTTTTTGTTTAATCTGTGGATAATAGATCATGTATAATTTTCCTTTATAATCTGAATCATACTAGTATAGCTTCACTTAACTATGAAAACCAAAGTTTTAATTAATTCATTTGAATCAATCTTATAGCTGTTCATTCTACACATAGAACTAGATCTAATATTCACAATAACATAGAAATTATGTGTATAACTTTTTTTAATTCTGCATAATATAAATATGATATTAGGGTTTGCAGTTTTACACTCTCACAGTATTTGAAAATTATATAAATTTTGTTTAACATTGGACTGCATAATTCCATTTCTTCATATGAAGAGTGAAATTATGTTTGCTAAAACTCAAAGGATTATCACTCAAATAATTATAAAATAAAATAATATTAATAACATAAAAAGTATGTGTATAACTTTTTTCTTCTTCCAAACATAAATATGATATTAGGGTTTTCACTTTTACACTCTCACATTATTTGTAAATTATATAAATTTTGTTTAACATTGGACTGCATACTTCCTTTTCTTCATATGAAGGACGAAATTATGTTTGATAAAAATCAAATGATTATCACTCAAATAATTAGCATGACTTATTAAACGATTCTATTTGATTTGTAAAATCACTATAATTTAGTTACACCAATAAATCATATTTTTGTAATTAAACCAAAGTTTATTACGATACAGAGCTAAATATTTATATCAAATGAAACTTTAATATTTATTTCACAGTGAAAGCATTAATTTGAAGTTTAAAGAGAAGAAATTTTCTTTACAAAATATCATGAGAATCATTAATCTCTTGTTTATTTAAACTGTGGTATTTCCCAAATACTTATGGATATTTTTAATGCTATGGTTTTTAAAAATTCAAGGATGACATTTGAAGTTCTATGAAAACTCTTAAGTACTTTTATTTATCCTGAAAATAATTTGACTGTAAACATACGAAACTCTTTCTCATATGTATTTATGCTACATACAAGGAAAATTTAAAAATACCAGTATCAATTTCTGTTCTTTTAGTGTCATTATTTATTCCGACAAGTTTTAGATAGATTTTGGAAACAATCCAACTTATAACTATTTTTCTTTAGCGATTATTGGTTTTGATGAATTCTTAGCTTGATTTCTTATTTTTTATTCGCAATTGAAAAGTTTAACATTTCATTGAATTATCTAATAATTCTTTTAAATGCATTAAAAGTTTCCAGTTATAGCTATTTTTAGGATATTATATATTTAACAAAACATGAAACACTTAAATAATGAATTTCAGGCTGAAAGATATTTCTGCTTTTAGATAACTGGTAGTAAAGAAAATGTTTACAACTTCACAGAACATAAAAAATTTACTTATAAAGACTTTTAAATAAACAAAATTTCCCAATTAAAATGCTACTTTAACGATAACGATATGATTATTTTATTTTTATTTTATAGCGCACACTTCTCCTGCATTCTTAATTTTTTACTAAATATAAAGAATCAAATAAGTACTTACCATAAACATTAGTACACGATTTGGTAATGTATAAGTACGCTTAAAACTTTCTATTGTTTTTAAAACCCCAAAGTACTTTTTACTACTAATAAAAATGTATTTAATTTTATGTAAAGTAAGTATTGTTATACTAAGTTTAGTATAAAATTTTATAAAACTAACTGAATTAAAAAAAAATAAAATACTATAAAAATGATAAATTTTTATTACAAACTTCATGAATTAAAAAGTATTATTGTTTATAAATTAAATAAATTAAACTCATTGTTTGAACTGGAATCATAAAAACATTCATAAAAATTTCATTTTTTTTCAGAAGAATGGAATTTTTATTTTATGTACATGATTATGTTTACATTGTATTATCCTCTTTAAACCTGGTTTTAAGTCTAGAAACCTATAAATTCTACAAAATATTAAAAACAATATCTGAAATATAATTTTAAAATAAACAAATAAAATAGTTAAAATTTAAAAATATATATCAATGTTTATTGCAATAATAATTTTATGCATCTGATACATATACAAATTTTTTTTAATTTGTTAGTGCCCATTAAACAGAAAATGGATTTTTAAAGGGTTTTTTAATAAAATAGAATTCGAATTTATTTTTGTTTAAAATAAATATTTGAGAACATAAGAAAACACTTCGAAATTTTCATAATACATTTATATTCTAATGTAAATACAAATTTTCTTATAGAAAGTACAGAATTTTAATTTCTAATTTATTTTAATAAGAGTTTAATTAAGAATTTTTAGTTTGGTTTAATTTGAGATATAGTTAAAGAGATATGTTATCTATGGAAGCGTCAAACTACCATACATTTTTATTCTAAGACAGAAGAAATGTTTCTAAAAGAAAGATGTATAATTTTAGTTCGTTTCAATAGAGAAAGGAACTGAAATGCATTTCGTAAGTAAATAAATAAAATAATGTTTATATTCAAGATAATTCTTTTTAAAAACAGTTTAATTAAGATTTTTTGATTTGCTTTAGTTTGAGATATAGTTAAAGAGGTATGTTACCTAAGAAAAAGTCAAACTACCATACATTTGAATTCTAATACAGAAGAAATGTTTCTAAAAGAAAGTTGTAAAATTTTAGTGCATTTCCATAGAGAAAGGAATTGAAATACATTTTGTTAGTAACTAAATAAAATAAGGTTTATATTCAAGACATAATTTTAAAAAATGTGCAAAAGAATTAAGAGAACACCATAAACATGTTATATTTATATTATAATGAAATACAATTGTTTCTAAGAATGAGTTGATATTTTAATACATTTCAATGACTCCTTAATTTAGGAAATTTCAACTTCTTCGATTTAAGTTATAGTTAAAAATAAATGTATGGAAGAAGTTTAAGGAAACACGTCAAACTTTGCAATATATTTATACTCTAATGTAAATGGAAAGTTTCTTATAGAAAGTACACAATTTTAATTCCTAATTCCTTTTAATAAGAGTTAAATTGAGAGTTTTTAATTTTCTTTAATTTGAGATGTAGTTAAAGAAATATGTTCTCTAAGGAAACGTCAAAATACCATACATTTTTATTGTAATACAGAAGAAATGTTTCTAAAAGAAAGTTGTAAAATTTTAGTTCATTTCAATAGAGAAAGGAACCAAAATGCAATTCTTTAGTCAATAAATAAAATAATGTTTATATTCAAGATAATTCATTTTAATAAGAGTTTAATTAAGAATTTTTAATTTTCTTTAATTTGAGATATAGCATTTAATAGTAAATAAATAAAAGAATGTTTATATTCAAGATAATTCATTTTAATAAGAGTTTAATTAAGAATTTTCAATTAGCTTTCATTTGAGATATAGCATTTAATATTAAATAAATAAAAGAATGTTTATATTCAAGATAATTCATTTTAATAAGAGTTTAATTAAGAATTTTTAATTTTCTTTAATTTGAGATATAGCATTTAATAGTAAATAAATAAAAGAATGTTTATATTCAAGATAATTCATTTTAATAAGAGTTTAATTAAGAATTTTTAATTAGCTTTCATTTCAGATATAATTAAAGAGGTATGTTATCTAAGAAAAAGTCAAACTACCATACATTTGTATTCTAATACATAAGCAATGTTTTAAAAGAAAGTTGTAAAATTTTAGTTCATTTCAATAGAGAAAGGAACTGAAATGCATTTCGTTAGTAAATAAATAAAATAATTCTTATATTCAAGACTTAAATTTAAAAAAAGTGTAAAAATATCAAGAGAACACGATAAACATTTTGTTATATTTATATTGCAATAAAACATATATTTCTAAAAAAATTAATATTTTAATACGTTTCAATAACTCCTTAATTTAAATGATTTCAACTTGCTTCAATTTAAGTTATAGTTAAAAATAAATGTATGGAAGAAATTTAAGGGAATACATCAAACTTTTCAATATATTTATATTCTAAAGTAAAAGAAATGTTTCTAAAAGAAAGTTCTAATCTTTTAGATCATTTTAATAGGACATGGATAAAAAACCACTTGTATATCTATTACTTTCCTTCCTTTTCCTCTGTAATGGATAAAATATTTAAAACAGTTACAGCTCTGCTTTATATGAACATAAGCGTGTTCAGATTCATTTAACCATCTGGAATCTGCCGCTCTAGGAAAGAAAATTTTTTTATGCTAAAATATCTAAATAGAAATTTCCAATATCTCAGTTTATACACTTTCGTCTTCGTGGAAGCACTATAGTTCAATTTGTTAGAAATCTCAAAGTACAGAAACGGAAGAGATCTTTCTTTTAAGAAATTGAAATTCTTTTTTTCTTCTTCTTTAAAAAATGCTTTATATTTCAGTTCTTACTTACGTTTATATACTTCTCTCCACAGAAATGCTTTTTGGGATCAAGCCAATACTTTCTAATCTATTTGCTAAACTTGATAAGGACATTTTCCTAAAATTCAATCAACATTTTTGGTCGCTTTTGCGTAAAGTTTTCTTATCATTTGTTTATACATGGGAGAAGTGATACATTATTGAACATCCGGAGAGATTTGATTCGGAGAGATATTTAGGAAAAATAGTGCTAAGTTTCACTTGTGATTCCTCGTTCTACGTATCAATGATCCGTGCTCCACGTCAAAGCTTATATTTGTTTATACTACTTCATATAATAGTGCTCTCTATAAGGAATTATTTCAATCACGAAAATTTTTATATTGATGTATCAATTTGAAACAACTTTTACCATGTCTGAATCAATTCTGCCTCTAAAAAGATTCCTGTTTAAAACCATGATGTAATGAAAATTGCGACAAACTGTTTAATTGAAAATTTAGTTGATACGTTAAGTTCTTCATAATAATCATTCATTATTTTTCTTATAAATGCGAGAACTTACCTTTATTAGCAATTTTTTAACAATCCGCTGATGACCTTTTTTATTATAAGAGCACCATATAGGTAAGGAATCATCGCTTCCTATGAGGGGTTGGTTGGTTGGGAGCACTACTGTCTACTTTTTTTGCTACACGAGGGCTAATGAGACTGGAACCTACTGTTTGAAGCCAATTCCGAACTGCTACGAACATCCATGCCTCAGTGGGTCTCGAACCCACGAACACCGGTTCCGAAGATCAGCGCCCTAACCACTCGGCCATAGTTCTGCTCTCCTTCTGGGAAGACAACACATACAACCAAGCCTTACTCGGGTATCGAACCTAAACCCATCAGGTGGAAACCCAACACACTAACCACCATATAATTTGTGTGGCTAATCGTTCAACATTAGTGCTCTTATTCTGGAAACACTTTCATATCTTCTTGCAGCTTAACATTGGCGTATATTATACTTTCTGTTTTAAGAAAAACATAACTGGAATCAAATGCGCTCGTTCTATACAAAATATGTACTACAAACAGCTATAAATCTCCAAAGATTGCCAAAAATAACACTGTTATGTGTTGTATATTATTTAAAATTAAAATAGATCGCAAAACATTTTTTAGAAGAATTTTAAACCACGTGACGTCACTAATTATGCACACACAGACCGAAGGTTGACAATAAGTTTCAAAGAAACTGTACCCTATCTCAAAGCTTAATACATAAAAATTCTAACATATTTTGATAAATTTTATTAAGAAATTTATGTCTAAAATAGATAACATTTTAGAATCTTAGAACATCAATTTTTGAGAAGTTTTAAATGCAGTTTTGTAGACTTTATTAACAATGTTTAATATTTTCGTCATATATATATATATATATATATATATATATATATATATATATATATATATATATATATATATACATTTACTTGTTCGTTCATAATTTATATTTTAAAATATCTTGTACAAACTAAATAAAACCCAATACAAATTCAGTAATATATTCAAGAGGCGCAAATAAAAAATTAGCATTTAATCAATATTGAGTACCCTAATTCTGTTCTTTTGCCTGAGAAAATATAAATATTTTATTAGTACCAAATTTGCTAAAATAAAAATAATTATTAATGAATTATTATTAGTTATTATATAATAAATAATTATATAATAATTAACCATATAATTTAAAATGTTTGTGCCATTTATATTTCATTTCTTTAGGGTACGATGATTTATAATTTAAATTATCTTACTCGAACTAAATAACCACCATAAAATTTCAACAATACATTCAGAAGACTAAATAAAATATTAAGTATTTATTTATTATAAAATACTTTAATCCTGTTCTCTTACCAGAGACCGTATGAATATTTGGTTCGTAAATTGAAATTCACCTTAATGTAAAATACATTCAATGAACTTCTATGTGGATTAATTAAATTGGAATAGTTTTGTCATATATTTAATTGTTTCACATAAGACAATTTATATTATTGACTATCTTACTTGGTATAAATAAAACCCAATAAAATTTCAAAAGTACATTCAAGAGATATAAATAAAAATTTAGTATTTACTCAATATTATATACATAAATCCTGCTCTTTTGCCTGAGAACATATAAATATGTTTTTCGAGGAATCAAATTCAAATCAAATTCAAACCAAATACGTTAAAGGGGAAAAATTTTGCCATAAATATTTTCATTTCTTTTAGATAATCTTATTTATATCATAACGTATCTTACCTGAACTAAAAAACACCATAAAAATTCAAGAGACCTAAATATAAATTTACTAAAATGCATATAATTATTAATGAATTATTATTAGTTATTATATAATAAATAATTATATATTAATTAACCATATTAAATTTAGCATTTACTTAATATCAGATACTTTAATTATTTCCTTTGGCCTTAAAACATATCAGTATTTTATTCGTACATTCAAATTCAACTTAATGCAAAATACATTGAATGAACATATGGTTAATTCGAATACGTTAATTAGGAATAATTTTGCAGTATATAATTTTATTTCTTTTGCATAATCTTATTTTATTATTTATTAACCTTATAAAGTATCTTACTCGAACTAAATAAACATCATAAAAATTCCAGATACCTTAATATAAATTTAATATTTACTCAATATCAGATACTCTAATTATTTTCTTTATCCAGAGATCATATCAGTATTTTATTCGTACATTCAAATTCAAATTAATGTAAAATACATTCAATGAACATATGGATAAATCAAATAAGTTAATAGGGAATAATCTTGCCATATTATAAGTATCTTACTCGAACTAAATAAGCACTATAAAAATTAAAGAGACCTAAATATAAATTTAATATATTTATAGTATAATTGTATTTTTTATATTATAATTTGTAATTTCTATTATAATTTAGAATATTTTGATTTGTTTCGCGTAAGATGATTTATATTTTAAAGTGTCTTAAGCAAACTAAATAAACACTATAAAAATTCAAGAGACCTTAATATAAATTTAGTATTTACTTAATATCATATATTTTAATTATTTCCTTTAGCCTTAGAACAATCGTAACAATATTTTATTCGTAGATTCAAATTCAACTTAATTCAAAATACATTCAATGAATATTTATATCGATAATTTGAATTTATTATAGTTGAATAATTTTGTCATATATATTTTTACTTCTTTCACTAAGATGATTTATATTTTAGAGTATCTTACGCGAACTAAATAAACACTATAAAAATTCAAGAAACCTTAATATAAATTTAGTATTTACTTAATATCATACATTTTAATTATTTCCTTTAGCCTTAGAACAATCGTAACATTATTTTATTCGTAGATTCAAATTCAGCTTAATTCAAAATACATTCAATGAACATTTATATCGATAATTTGAATTTATTATAGTTGAATAATTTTGTCATATATATTTTTACTTGTTTCACTAAGATGATTTATATTTTAAAGTATCTTACGCGAACTAAATAAACACTATAAAAATTCAAGAGACCTTAATATAAATTTAGTATTTACTTAATATCATACATTTTAATTATTTCCTTTAGCCTTAGAACAATCGTAACAATATTTTATTCGTAGATTCAAATTCAGCTTAATTCAAAATACATTCAATGAACATTTATATCGATAATTTGAATTTATTATAGTTGAATAATTTTGTCATATATATTTTTACTTGTTTCACTAAGATGATTTATATTTTAAAGTATCTTACTCGAACTATATAAAAAAGAATAAAACTTCAACAGTACATTAAAGAGACTTAAATAAAAATTTAGTATTTACTCAATTTTAACTTATCTAATTCTGCTCTTTTACCAGAAAACATAGAAATATCTTGATTATAAATGACATCTTAACTTAAGGCAAAATAAATTCAACTAACTTTTCTAAGGATTACTTGAATTCATCAAAGTGGAATATTTTGAGTTGTACAAAAAAAAAAAAAAAAACCTTTTGTGCCTGATTTCAAAAGCATATATGCCTTCATATATTTTCATTAAACCAGATAAAAAAAAACGAGTACGTATGATTTTCCTGAAAACAAATTACACTTTTTTGTGTGTGTTCATTACCTTAAATCGTATTTCGGTTTTATTCCATTGCATCATTCTTAAGGATATAAAAAATTGTCCGTATAAAGAAATTTCACACAAATGTGCACATTTCTTCTATTAGTTTTCAACGCCGTTCTTACACAGAATAAATCCGATAAATTGTGAAACTTTATTCAATACGAATGTTTTCTGATACCTTTCGAACTTTATAATTATTGAAGCGTGGAAAAGTACTACATAACAAAATTCTTTGTCCCTCAACATTTCAATTAAAGGATCCAAGTGTTTTTTTTAGAAGGAAATGTTCTATCATTCTGTGCGTGGTATTTGTAATGCATTTACGAAAGAGTGCTATAAAAAGAAGGAATTTATAGTTAAAT
>CM063501.1:20140812-20143312 GCA_032207245.1 Pardosa pseudoannulata
TCCCGGAGGGTGCCACAGCTTATTTTTAGTCTACCCATTTTTAATTTTAAATGGGTTTTTTAAACATTAGTTTCAACCCCCTCATATTTTTTCTTCACTGTTATAGCTTGTTAGGTCTTTTACCACACTGAACTATTGCGAAGATACAGTGAATATATTTCAAGAACGTCGAGTCACAGGGTTTCCGCAAGGTGGGACAAAGTCCCATCGCGATGACCCGTGAGTGATGGTTCCCAGGCCAAATATTGATGCGGTCGCTACACTAAACTTCCTGTTTTTCTCTTTTGGCTCATCTGCTCCCCGTCTTAAGGTGCAACAAGTAAAATTCTTGTCTTATTTGTCCTTCATTCGCACCGCATGGTTCATACAAACCCTCACTAATTTGGGTGTCAAAAGGTCCTCTAAGCATCCAGTAGCCTTCTAAATTCCTCCTCTTAGTGTCATTCTTTCATGTCTCGCTCGTGGATTGAAGCTGTGGAGCGATGGGCGCGATCCGGGTTCTTCAAGGGTGACCGGCGGGGCGACGTGGTCCAATACTCGCAAGTGCCCACCACCACCGGCAGAGCCTGGAGGGCCTCAAGACCGTACGGTCCCGGATCAGTGTTTGATTGTCACTTTAAAATGCCATAAGGACACAGATCACAGAAAGTATTTCAAATTTTGAATTTTCAGTTTTCTACTTAACAATAATATGAACTAGGACAATTCAATAATAAAATACATAAATTATATATTTTTATAATATACAAATACCTAAAACAGAGTTTTTACTTATGCAGCTAAGCGATGCGACTTTCACCAATTCAAAGATACAGTTGATATTCTAAATTCTATTATAAATTAAAAAAGCATCAAAAAATCTAAATTTGAACATTTATTGCCAGAAATTGTATCTTTAACAGTATAAACTGTGTGGTAACTGCTTATGATCTAAAATACCAGTCAAAGCTTTTATCAATACATATGAATCATATTTCGAAAACTATTTTTGTTACACTAAAGAAATTAAAATTTGTAATTCTGGATGCAGCAATAAGTGTTAATGAAGGTGGAATTCACTATTACTATTTATTTTTTATTATTCTATTGATTTTTCGTCTTCATTATTAATTAAAGATTTTCAACCAGTTAGACAAAGCTGATTTCACAACATTCAATTCAACAAAATTGATGAATTTAAAAATTGTCTTCTACTAAAATCTTATCCTGTTTTACAATACAAGCCATAGTAACAGCTTCTGCTTTCATTCACTCATATATTTATGTGAGAGAATGGAAGTATCTGCTGTTACTATGGCTTGTATGAAGCATAAGTGAAGCTTAATGATGGAGACGATAAGCTTATTAAATCGCTAAGTATTTAAATTTTGCAGTCAACTTACATAAACTCTCTTTAGTGATGTTTTAATAGAATTAGATTAAAAGAAAAATCCTGTTTCGATATTTTAAAGGACTTAATGTCAGTTTCTCTAGAAAATGCTCATTATTAGCAAACACTGTAAAGAAATTAGGCTTTGTATATTGTTTTGAAATGTCATTAAATATATTTACGCTATTATTATATAAAGATATTAACACATTAATGCATATAGTCCCTACTAAAGGATATTTAAAAAATAGTTTGCATAATTAGGTTTTCTTTGAATAATTTTTCATTTTTCGTGAAGGTATATAGTTATCCTATAAACAATGGTCTAAATTTTCAAGTATCTGCTATTATTTATAACTTTGTTGTTTGGATCGATACATTATATCTTTTGAGACTCACATATGAATTCATTTTTTCAGCAGTGAACGCAAAAATATATATGAAGAGATAGAACCTTTGTGTTGGAATACAGCATAAAATTCAAATTCAAAATTTGAGGATTGAAAATGCTCCTCACTAGGAGCTTTCTTATCTGCATATTTTCTCTGTGTCTTACTTACTTTGGTTTTGAATTTTATGCAGTACATCCTTGTAATAATAAATTACATTCTGTTCAGCTTTTTATACCCCTTCTCGTGAGCCATCGCCAATGACAAGACCGGTACAGGACCGTACAGGACCGGTTTGAAATAGAAGAAACTTCAGACTTCTCCCAACCAATAGAAAGGTCCTTTGGTTTATCGTTATTCTAACCCCTCCGTTCGAGAGTGGACCCCTGTCTTTTTCTCCACGAGGCAGTCGGATTTTTTTGGAGGACAATTTTGTTACCAGAGAAGAGAAGAGGATGAACGCTGCTGGTATCCGCGGTTTGCGAGATAAACATTTTGGAGAGACACACACACAAAAAAAAAGAATAGCAATTCCATCTTTAGAGACCTACGCCATATCTAGATGAGTCATCCGTATCTACAAATGATAAGTTGTATTCCAATTGCAATTTTATAAAATTTTATAATTAAATTTTTACATTATCTACAGCAATTACAGATACATTTTATGATAAAATGATCTAAAGAAGTTATCAGTATTGTCGTGTAGTCCTCGTTTATATTTGGGTATTAACCTGTGATC
>CM063501.1:20145812-20153312 GCA_032207245.1 Pardosa pseudoannulata
ATATATATATATATATATATATATATAATATATATATAATATATATATATATATATATAATATATATATATATATATATATATAATATATATATATATATATATATATATATATACATATATATGATAAAAATTTATGGAACAAATTATCAAACTCTAATGATCATTTTTTTCCTCCGTAATTCCATATAAAATTTTATTCATAGTAAAAAAAGATGATAACATATCTGCATTTCTGAATATTTTTTAATCAGGACCAATGTATTTATATGTGCGTCATTAGATTAGGTTGGACTTAAAAATTATCAAGTCAAAGTTTTTGGTTTCTATAAAGCACTACGTTGAAAGAAATCTTAATTTTTTTTAGTTGGAACGTAGACACAATTTAGCACACTTTATGCATCTGAAAATAGCTGAGAGCAATACTTTACTGAAATTAATCAACGAATTGTTGTGTTTTGGGAAAAACTGTATCACTCAATTGCCGTGACTTACTCTAACTGTTCAATCTGCTATATTTGTATATAGGATTATGTCTCAAACTTCAAATTTTACAAGAGTGGGCAGTAAAGGCTTTTATAGATTTGTAAGTCTGATATTAGTGGAAATCTTTATAAATGTATTTCGGGTGACAGGAAAGACAAATTACCTATGAAGATGCGAAATGAATAGAAATAAGAAATTCCATATACAAATGTAGCCTCTTAATCTAAACTATATTGGTTGATAGCTCCAATTCACTAATTCTCTCAATATTTAAAACAAATAGAGAGATTTTGAGTATAACATGTATATAACACATTCTGCATTGCATCCTTAATCCAAAAATTCATAATCAGAGTCTTTTTGGTCCATAATAAACTAAAAATTATTTATATAAAATTATTATAATTATTTATATTAAACTGTTTATTTCTCTTTTTTAATTCATAATTTATTACATATTTTTATTGAAATTACTTTTTGATTTTCTGATGAAAAGAATATAATTATTTTTAGAGTCATTTTTTTATCAATATTTTTTAGTAAATATCTTTTTCACCAAAATTAATATTCAAATAATAGAAATGAAAGAAAATATTATCTAATGAAAATATATAAAATGAAATATAAAATGAAATATATAAAATGAAATCTATTGAGTTGTATGCTGAGAAAAGAAACTATTATTTCATAGTTTGATGTTTCTATTAAATTCAAGTATTACAGAAATTGAGTTTTAATATCTGAAAGATTTTTTTTGACATTTTTTCTTAGATTCCAAAAGCATCTTTACTACGAAAAGTTCTTCGACGTTATATATTTCTAAAAAGATTAATTGCTTCTTTATACTGCTTTAATAGAAAAATATATATATATATATATATAAAATATTTTCTATTAATGGGATTACGCTTCAAAACTTCATGATAAGTTTATACGATATGTTTCTCATGAAATCTAAAATAATTTTTAACCCCAGAAGAAATAATTTACTTATATACTTATTTATTTTTTGTACCTAGTGGATTTCCGAATTCCAGTGCATAGTAACTGGAAAGTCTAACGTCCAGTGATCATTCATCACAGTAGAGTCATCTAGACCAACTCTATTTTTCTTTCTTTTTGCACAATCTTGAGAGTGTCTGGGAGATAAAAAAAGCAGCAAAAACTGGAAAGTAGAAATCAATTCTGGAGTTCATGCTCTAAGTAGAAGCAGTGCTCTATCTTCTTTGATTGAACAAGACTGTTACGAAGCCATTTTACTCTAATGCTATTAAGAAGTAGAGTTTTAGCAGCTTTTGGAGTATGAGGAGAGGAAACTAATGGATCAGCTTTAAACTTATGGGATTTTTCTTGCTTCAGATTAAACAGGAGATTGTTATTAGTCAAAGGAAAAACTATGTAAAAGGACAGCTGGTTGGGAAAAAGAATGCTCTTTTTTTTCTCATATTTGACTCGATAACTGTAACTGAAAATAAAGTATAAATCTGTAACAAATTTGTTACATTTGTATATAATTTTATTTATTTTCTAAAATATTTCTAAACATAAAATTTATTCAATGATTTTCTCATTACTAATTTAGTTTACGTGTTCATCAACATAAATTACTTTTCATGTGGTATTAATAACATCAAAGACAGTACATGTTCTAAATGAATTAATATTTTAATTCATTGAAAAAAAAACTATATATTTTTTTTAACATAGTGACTTTTTTTATTACTTTGTATAACGTAATAATTATAATAATGAAAAAAATTCTACTCATTTATTCCAACAGAAATACTTACTTTGACAGTGCATAAATTAATATTGACTACTTTTTACGGGACGTCTGTTCGTACTTACACATTCTAGTTTTTGAGAACTAATGAAAAACTTTTATTTTACTAGCACCATGCACTCAAAGCAATGAACTGTAAAAACAATTTTTTGAAAACTAATGTAAAAAATTTATTTTACTAGTACCATGCACTCAAATGAAAGCAATGAACTTCAAAACCCCCATTTTCAGAAAATTAATGTAAAACTTTTAATGTACTAATACTATGCACTCAAATAAAAGCAATGAACTGTAAAAAACCCCTATCTTCCGACAACTAATGTAAAACTTTTATTTTACTAGTACCATGTAATCAAATGAAAGCAATGTAAAACCCCTATTTTCTGACAAATAATGTATAATTTTTATTTTACTCATACTATGCACTCAAATGAAAACAATGAATTGTAAAAACCCATATTCTGACAACTAATGTAAAACTTTTATTTTACTAGTACTATGTACTCCGATGAAAGCAATGAACTCTAAAACCCCTATTTTCTAACAACTAATGTAAAACTTTTATTTTACTAGTACTAAGCACTGAAATGAAAGCAATGAACTCTAAAAACCCCATTTTATGACAACTAATATATCATTTTTATTTTACTAGTACCATGCATTCAAATGAAAGCAATAAACTGTAAAAACCCCATTTTCTGACAACTAATGTATAATTTTTATTTTACTAGTACTATGCATTCAAATGAAAGAAATGAACTGTAAAAACCCCATTTTCTGAAAACTAATGTAAAACTTTTATTTTACTAGTATCATGCACTCAAATGAATGCAATGAACTGTAAAACCCCCATTTTCTGACAACTGATGTATAATTTTTATTTTACTAGTACCATGCATTCAAATGAAAGCAATGAACTGTAAAAACTCTATTTTCTGACAACTTATATAAAACTTTTATTTTACTAGTACTATGCACTGAAATGAAAGCAATGATTTGTAAAAAAACCCACTTTCCATAATTTATGACAACTAATGTAAAACTTTTAATTTACCAGTACCATGCACTCAAATGAAAGCAATGAACTGTAAAAATTCTATTTTCTGACAACTAACGTAAAAATTTTATTTTACTAGTACCATGCACTCAAATGAAAGAAATGAACTGTAAAAACCCCATTTTCTGAACACTAATGTAAAGCTTTTATTTTACTATTGCCATGGTATCAAATGAAAGCAATGTAAAAACCCCATTTTCTGACAACTGATGTATTATTTTTATTTTACTAGTACTATACACTCAAATGAGAGCAATGAACTGTTAAATCCCCATTTTATGACAACTAATGTAAAACTTTTATTTTACTAGTACCATACACTCAAATGAAAGTAATGAACTGTAAAATCCCCATTTTCTGACAACTAATGTAAGAATTTTATTTTACTAGTACTATGCACTCAAATGAGAGCAATCAACTGTTAAATCCCCATTTTCTGACAACTAACGTAAAACTTTTATTTTACTAATTCTGTGCACTCAAATGAAAGCAATGAACTGTAAAAACCATTTTACTAGTACCTTGCACTCAAATGAAAGCAAAGAACTGTAGAAATCCCACTTTTCACATTTTCTGACAACTAATGTAGAATTTTTAATTGACTACTACCCTGCACTTACCTAAGTGCAACACGTGACTATCTACGATAGTCACATATTTAGTCTCTTCCAAAAGCCTTCAAGCAAGGTTATCAGACCCGTAAATTTAATCATGTCGATTCTCTCATTATCAGTTAATAGCGTTTGGATGGAACTCAGCATCCCTAAGGGGTAGTGCAAAGGCAAAACACCTTATGTTAATTCTATTTATGTTTAAGGAACATAGGAGGTGTATCTTATTTAACAAATTTTTGACTCAATATTCTTATTAAAGGAATAAATATTTCAAAGAATCGTCCGGGTTATTTTTAAAGTTTTCGCCATTACAAATGTGAAAGGAGAGTATTGATTGAAATTAATAAGATTATATAACTAGTAGGAATAACAGAAACTGCATTGATTAACAGCGATTACATCTATTAAAGCTTATCCATTCAGAATTTCTGAAAATTACACTGAAGAAATTTAGCTTCGAGGTAGATTGAATGAGTTGTAATAAACAAAGTTGCTTAAGTTATGATGATTATTTCTTAACTCATGGAGTACTAATTATTTGCTTCAAAATTCAAAGGATAGTAAAAATGTGTTCCTTAATGAAATTGGTATTTTAGTTAAATAGCTATGATTCATTAATAAAATAATCTAGCATTTCAGGTAAAAAAATTTAAAAGGTGATTATGAAAAGTCCTTCATTAGTTTTGCTATCTCGTGAGTCACAATAACACAGTCATCAAAGGGATTTAGCTCATAACCAGAAAGTTCTAGATTCGAGGCTTGAGTGAACGAATAATCCGCCGTGTTCGTTAATCGCAGCTGGATCACGTGATATAGATTATTGGTCGTTACAGCCTCCACACTCCCAAATAATACTGTTGTCACTTTCATTCAGTGCCTACTTCTAAATTATGTTGATCACATCAAAAGCCGTTTTTTCACCTTAGCGTTTTTATACAAACAAAAAGAGCATCCCTTCTGCTTAATTCGAGTAACCTATGGGTCAAGTACTTGACTTTTCTAAGTGTTATTAGTAACATCCTCAACTATTTCGTACCTTAAAATGTCTTATCAAATGTGCATATGGAGTTTAATATCCTTAAGAACTACCTGTTTTCCATTTTATTGCTACGGTCATTATTTTTATTAAAATGCTTGAAACATGACTATTTACTCATGCAAAAAATATCACCGATTTTTCATATATATATATATATATATATATATATATATATATATATATATATATATATATATATATATATATATATATATATATATATATATATATATATATATATATATATATATATATATATATATATATAATATATATATATATATATATATGTATATATATACATATATATATATATATACATACATATATATATATATATATACATACATATATATATATATATATATATATATATATATATATATATATATATATATATATATATATATATATATGTATATATATATATATATATATATATATATATATATATATATATATATATATATATATATATATATATATATATATATATATATATATATATATATATATATATATATATATATATATATATATATGTATATATATGTATATATATATATATATATATATATATATATATTTGTGTATATATATATAAGTATATGTATGTATATGTATATATATATATATATATATATATATATATATATTTGTGTATATATATATGTATATGTATGTATATGTATATATATATATATATATATATTTGTATATATATATATATATATATATATATATATATATATATATTATAGTCATAATTACATCGTTAATAATTATGCATTTTTAGAAGCACCCAGTTTTATTCATTTCAGAGTTTTATTAATTTAAGTAAATTTCCTAACAAAATACACATTAGCATACATCAAAACTCAAATCGAGTGATCGTTGATTTTCAGCCATATTTATTACCAGTATGGTGAGGCAATTGCGCATGTCTGATAAATAACTCCGAGTGTAGTTCGCTGATTCGGTGGAACGGATTCAAATGGGTTAGATGGTGAAGTTCACATATTATGGCGGGATGAATATCATTTTCGAATTTAACACTCGATAACATTTGAAGTTGGTTTAATCCGTACGGTTTAATACGGCCGTCAATGATTTAGAAATTTTAACTCTCTAGTTGTAAAGTCATTCATTGTGATTAAACACTATTACTATAACCCTTCCACTTTTTAGAAGTATCTAGTTCTATAATAATTGTATTTATACTTGCATTTATTTCTTAAATATTATTAATTTTATGTTTCTCAAGTTTTTCATTATATTTAAATAACATATTTGATCTATTTGGTTTTTTTAAATCTAATTTAATTCTCTTTTTTAATTTTCAATATTTTCTCCAGTGCATCATGCGGTTAAGAAATTATCCTATCTCCTTAACAAGGCTGCAAGCCTATTACTCATTTAGTATCACCGAGGAGTACGTGTAGCTTAAGGTATGCTATGGAAGCGAGTAATATTACTCCAGTTGGGTGCTCGTAATTTAGAAGCAAGGACCAATCAGAAGACCCCCCCCAGGATTTGCTGGCCATCCCCAGAAGTATTGTTTGAGAAATTGGAGGACTTCGTGACCACCAACATATCTTACTTTCCCCAATCACCTTTAGAGAACAAGGAGGATCTTAGGCGGGTTCCAGCCCCAAACCCGCAACCTTTTAGTTACGAGATCACTACAATTTGCCGCCTGAACTACCGCGGATTAATTTTCAACATATAACCTCCTGTTTTATTGCAAAAATTATTTTGCTAAATCCGAACACATTGTTAAACGAATAATTTTTATATATGTTAGAATTGATTAAATTAGTGTTTTTCAAATTATTCGGAGTTACATTGTGCTAAAACTGTGCTCGTTCTATGTAAAAACTAATAGGTTGCTTCTTCAATACTGAAATTAAGTTAACAACTCTTTCTAGCTAAAAATGCATGGTAGTTTTAAACTTTTTTTTATAATGGACATAGGCCTGAGATTGTGGCTTGAGGTGTGGCCCGTTTTCTGGTTCCTCTATGGCTTTCTGTAGTCATAAACCCTTCGTTGGTTTGCTGAGGGTATCAACCTGTTTCCTGTTGAGTCGATATTGGTCAGTTTTTTTCTCCCTTTTTTTATTAGTATTCTACCCTAATACACATAGAGTGGTTTGGATTGGTTTGGAGTGCTACTATCTACTTTTTGCAACAAGAGGGCTAATGAGACCGGGGCCTACCGTTTAAAGCCGATTCCGAACATCCCTACCACAGTGGGATTCGAACCCATGAACTGCGTTTCCGAAGACCAGAACCCTAACCATTCTCTCATCGTTCGGCAACACTCATAGAATTATAGCTCCATGGTTATAAACATAACTTTATACATGAGATAAACCAGTAAGAACAATATGAAGAACTACCTTAAAAGTCTATTAAAGTCTCAAAAATAACTTTTTCACTGTAACGATAACTGAAATATAAAACAATGCAAATGGGGAAACCTCTTGAGAATTTGTAAATCAATTGCATCCGAATAATTCATA
>CM063501.1:20158312-20183312 GCA_032207245.1 Pardosa pseudoannulata
AATAGGCCATCGTTCGGCCTCAATACTGTGAATGCAGTTTAGAATCACGTTGAATTCAAATAGAAAGGTAATTGAAAGATTTCTTAGCTACGTCGAAATTATCGTTAACTTCTTCACATTTTTTTGACACAGTAATTATTGGAAGTAAAGGAATTGAACTATCATTTCCACTACACCCTGGATCTAGATAAAATTTGTTTTTAATACCGGTGATAAAAGTTTTGTTGCAACAAAAAATAATCGATGATTAAATTTAAAATTATCACATATGCACCTAATCTATTATTTACGCCAAATATAAAAGAAAATTACATCCGTCATATCTAAGTTCAGTGATAAAACGTATGAAAACAATGCAGACGATATTTAAATAATTTAAAATAAGAAATGATTAGATGAGATGGTTAAAGGAATGACGTCATAATGTTAGAAAAAATGTTATTTTTACCTATTTATTATGTGGTATATTGATAAATTTAATCGCCTGCTGTTAAGCGGGGAAAATACGGCTTGATAAAGTGGCATTAAGTGCTAGAAAAGGGGGGAAGGGGTGGATTTCGAACGTTGCTAACCCTAACTCATCAAGAATCCAATATGGATGCCACTATCCATTCGAAGAACAACCGCTTCATAAATTTGAGAAGATACGTATAGATAACTTAGTCTATTATTATAAAGGATATTTTAAAGTTTTTGTAATTTCAAAATTTTTTATATTTTATTCGATTGATATCATATTTAGTTGTGCAAAACGTGTACTTAAAAATCATTCTCTTATATTCTCTTAAATATCATAGAATACTTTGGTCACTGATATAATGAAACTTTAGTCTATTTTTTGGAGACTTTTTTTCCTCGGTGTGTTCCACTTGGAGGGTTAAGGTTAGTTATTCATTGCTCTCCAAATTTAATTAAAGTTTGAATAAAGAAATATTTTCCTTCTGTACAAATGAGCTTTTCACAGTTAAAGCATCCTCTCTAAATCTAGTTGTCCCATGCCAACCCCCCCCCCACAGAATGTAAAAATATTATTTTCATATATTTCAAACCTATAAGGCTTATAGATAAAATTTATAACCTAATTGTATTAAATACGAAAGAATTTGTAATCGTGATATTCAAAGGGTTTAGACACAAAAGAAATATTATGAATTAAAACGATTTCATGTGTATAACTTCATGTGTAATTAACATGACACATATTCGATGTAATTAACTTTAAAATACAGTGATCAATCGTTTTTCGCGGTTAATGGGGACCGGAACCTTCCGCGAAAGCCGAAAAACCAAGAAGTAGGGTTTGCTCCTAGGAATTTTCGTGTATGTGGGTACACGAATGTTTTAAATATGTAAACAGTATTTATACTTTACACACTTAAGAGAAATATTACAACAGTATGCGTATTTACTTATACGTGTCAGTACTAATGAATAAGGTTAATTACAAAACTTTATAGAATAATAAACATTAATCAACATTGGTTTCTGAGAGAGGTGAAGAGTCTTGTGTTGGTGGAGGAGGAGAGACTCTCCCTTACTCGAAGTTTTATAAGGTTAACCCTCCGAGTGGAACACATCAAGGAAAAAAGTCTCCAAAAAATACACTAAAGTTTCATTGTGTCAGTGACCAAAGTGTTCTATGATTTTTTACTTCACCCTTTGTCGACTAGATTGGAATACGGGAAACCCACCCTCGTTACTGTCCCTTTATTTCCGGTTATAAATAGATATATAAATAGACATTATAGATTGTTAATTTTTAATACACATAAAGCTCGTCAAGTCTCGAAGATCATCCCATAAGAAATAATGGGTTCTAAAAGTACAAATAAAAATATTCTTTAAGAGAATGATTTATATCTTTTTTTACGAAAGTCATCCAAGCTATTTAAGTGGTGCAGTTAGAGATACATCTGTTACCGCAAAAGAAATACTTCGAAATAGAGATTTACAAAGCCATGAAAAGCTATCAGCGTCGTTGTGCCTCAGAGAGTAGGTGTGCAGTTCCTAAACAATCGACCTGACGCTCGTACCTTAAAACTCCATAGGGGAAAACACTGTCAGAAATGTACATTACATCCATTTTCGGAACGTTTTTCGAGGTCGAAAATTGTACGTGACAACCGCTTTGAAGTCATCATCGGCTTCGCGGAATTGTACGTGCGAACCGCTTAGAGGTTTAACGAAGGTTTTATAAGACTCTTCTGCTGGAGGCGCTGACCGTAGAGCCAGGTGGCTTTACAGTGGAGAGAAACATGGAGATGGGTAGTAGTTCTCTTTGCTTTTACTTTTCCTTCAAAATTCCCCTGTACAAGGACATAACCCCGTCAATGCTATTGCTGAACTCGACAACTCGAACCATATTGTCATCAATGTCTTGTGCAAATTCTTGCCATGTTGCACAATTGTTTCAGAATCTCCAGGATAAAGCCACGCTTTTCAGTTTGATCTTCTTCTTCCTCTTTACTTTCTTCCTCACTAGCGGACATTGTCGTCTCAAGAGTCCCTGGTATGTACTTCGAGTCAGCTCCTCTTTGTTTGACATGCATTGATCCTTCTTTCTCTCGCGTAAACACGAAACAACCTTTCATGAAACCTTTCCTCAATGTGGCTTCAGACAAGGTTGCATTATTAATTTTTATTTTTTGATGAATATTTTCAAAACACCACGAAACACTGAAGCAGCAAAACATGAAGTGCGAAGTGGTGATTGAACACTGTATCGAAATTTTGATTGCTTTGAATAAAAGCATTAATAGCAACAAAATAGTTTTGGAAAAATAATTAAAACATTTGTAATGAATTGTTTGGAATTTTAAAAAAAGATACTCGAGTATCAGTCAGATATTTTAATACCTTATGCCATTATAACTTATATTGTTTTCCTCATATAATAAACTTTTTATACATTTTTGTATTAAGAATTATAAGTACTTTTCAGTAATTCAATTCAAAACTGTTAATAACGAAGTGATGTAAAATTCAAAAACATATATTTACCAATAGTGATAAAATTAAACTGTAAAACCACCATTATATTTAAAAATAAATATACCAGAAATAAAAGCATTTATGATGTTAGGCTCGATAATATTTAGATAACTTCATGGCTATAAATGTCGCTTGAATATAATGTATTTTTATTTATATTATTCCTATTTATTTTCGTTTAATAGTGAGAAGTATCACATGGAAATGATCACTTATTATTTATGACCATGTTTTGTAAGAAAATAAATGTTATCTCAGAATAAAACTATTCATATCAATTCTATCTTTAAAGCGAGTAATATAAAGTATTTTTGAAATAATCTTGCTAAGCATAGGTGACAAAGAATCAAAATCTTTTATTACATTTTTAAAAGTAGCAATAAATATTTACTAACATTCCAGCCATAAAATTCCCTTTCATACAAGCAAATCAAACAACTATTAAAATTATTACTGCGATATTTTCAAGGAAAGACAAGCAAGGATGATAAAAGAAAAAAAAATCGATTACAGCCGCTAGTGTGTGGGTATCGATTAATCAAAGCAAGAGAACGTGAGTCTAATCGCTTATGCTGAACATTAATATTAACTGCTGGAACTGTAATAAAATTTAGTAAATGAATAGCATATCTCCGTAAAGATGAAAAGGAAATACCATTTGTTTGTTTGCTCTTTAATAATTTGGAGGTTGTTGATAGGGACTTAAATGGATTGTTACAGGCAATAAATAATATAAATTGCCCGAAGAAACTGATGTTAGCGGATAATATTTATCTAACAGAGATTTAATTTTGCAAAAATATTTTTTTAATGAAGTGTGTTTTAATGAGAAATTTAGGCTCAGCGTTAATATCTGAAATTGAAGATAAATAAATGTTTATCGTCCTCGCTTGTTTTAAAGAAATGAAATCAGTAATAAGATATGAGAATAAAAGCAGATTTCACGTTCAATCTTTGTTCTTGTTTTTGATCTTTACCCTCTTTCTAAAATAAAATTCTTCCGTTCGGAAAATGTATAATCAGGTCATATTACGGTACATGAAACTCACATTAGTTCTAATTCATTAATGAAACTGCCAAATTTATCATTCAAGACTGTTCTTTTTCATAAAAATTTAGATTTTTCATTTTCATCTCGTGACACTGAAATCTTATTAATATCAAACTGTACTAAAATACACCATTTATATTTTTTTAGAAAATTATTTATTTTAATCAAATTGTATGCTTTAATTTTTTTTATCCGATTTCCATTTTTGTATTCAGGTTGAATTCTAAACCTGCTATAATTGGATTTAAAAATAATTTTTATTATAAACACATTTTATTATATTAAATTCTTCAAAAATTATCGCTTTGAATATTGAATAATATTGAAATTTTCAGTTTGCAGGATAATGAGAAAAAAAATGAAAATATTTCTTACGCATTTGTTCATTTTCATGGCATTTTTCCTTTCCCCATTCTAACACCATATTATTATTATCAAATTAAATATCAATTTTACAAGCACAAAACTAAATTTATTTATGAAATTTCTCTGATAACAAACACTGTTTTTTTTATAAATGTTCTAAATATTTATGCCTACTAACAGGGAATACTACTATGATTTTTTTTCCATGGTCTTGCTGATACTAAAAATGATCCTGAATTTAAAAATCTTTAAACCCCGTTTCAATTTGTAGAACAATTTGAAATCTCTTTCAGAAGGAAAACGTAAACACATTTCATGCACATTTTTTCACTAAATTATTGTTATGGTACTCTCCCTTTCCACTAAAGGGCTCAATTCTAACTCCAGACTCTTATTATCAAATTAAATATCAGTTTTGGAAAATTAAATTTAAATTTATTTTTGATAACTTTGAAATTTCTCCTAATTATAAGACTTCTGTTATTCTACAAAATTACATGTGTGTTGTTATTTATTGATAACATAACATATTTTTATAATAAATGTACTAAAAAGTAATTTCTATTAACATGGAAGACTACTATCTATTTTATTCCGACAGTATCAGTTAGTAATAGACCTTGAAATCACCTTTTACTTTGCAGGATAGTTAGAAAAATTTTAGGATGAAAAATTGAACCTATTTCATACGCATTTGTTCGTAAAGTATTCCTAAAGTGTTCTTACTTTCCCCAATGTAACTCCATCAGAGTCTTATCATCGAAGTAAATATAACTTTGACAAGTTTAAATCTAAATTTATTTTTATAAATTCGAAATTTCTCTGATAACACAAGACAAATTTACTAAATAATAAGTTTAAATAACATGGCAATTTACTATGTGCTTTCCTTCCACTGGATTTTTTAAATCACCTTTTAAGTTTACAGACAGTTAGAAAACCTTTTTTAGGCATAAAAATTTAACATATTTCATACTCATTTCTTCGCAAAATTATTTTCCTATTGGTCAGCCTTTCCACTAAATAGCTTCATTATAACTTAACAAGATACTTAACAAATTAAAGTTTTACAAGCTTAAATCTAAATATTTTTGGATAAATTTTAAATATATCTGATAACACAACACTCATTTTTCATAAATGTACTAAAAAGTAATTTTTACTAACTTAGGGTTTTGCTGACAAAAACCTTCTGTTTGCAGAAGAATTAGATATATCTGAGGAGGAAAGATTGAACATATTATATATGAATTTGTTCATTAAAGTATTCTCATTGTAAACTCCCTTTACACGAAAAAGCTTCATTCTAACTCACCAGATTCTGATTGTCAAATTAAGTATCAGTTTTACAAGCTTAAATCTAAATTTAATTTTTGTAACAGTGAAATTTCTCTGATAATTCAAGACTGATTTTTTTCACAAATGTACTAAATTGTAATTTATAATAGCATGCCAGATTCCGCATTAGTTCGTAAAAGTATAAGTATTTTAATGGTGCTCTGTCTTTTTAGTAATGAGCTTTATTCTAACTCAACCAGACTCTTATTATCAAATGAGTTTTACAAGCTTAAATCTAAAAATTTTATGGATAAATTTGAAATTTCTCTAATAACACAACACTGATTTTTTTATAAATGTACTAAAACGTAATTTTTACTAACATAGGGTAACTCTGACAAAACACCTTGAAATAATTTTTTTAGTTAGCAGCATAGATAGAAATATTTGAGGAGAAAATATTGAACATATTACATACGCATTTGTTCATTAAAGTATTATCATGGTGAAGATTAGCTCTAAATTTTTTTTCTATAATTTTGAAATTTCTCTTAATTATTAGAAAAGTTATTCTGAAAAATAGATATATATTATTATTTATTGATAAAACAGCATTAGCACTGATTTTTTTTATAAATGTATGAAAAAATAATTTTTACTAAAATAGGAATTTGCTGACAAAAAAACGTAAAATCTTTTTCTCAGTTAGCAGCATAGTTAGAAATATTTGAGGAGAAATTATTGAACATATTATATAGCAATTGTTCATTAAAGTATTTTCATGGTGAATATTAGATCTAAATTTATTTTTCGATAACTTTGAAATTTCTCCAAATTATTAGACAAGTTATTCTAAAAATTAGATTATATTATTATTTATTGATAAAACAGCACCAGTACTGATTTTTTATAAATGTACTAAAACGTAATTTTTACTAAAATAGGAATTTGCTCACAAAAAACTTGAAATCTTTTTCTCAGTTTGCAGCATGGTTAGAAATATTTGAGGAGAAAATATTGAACATATTATATATGCATTTGTTCATTAAAGTATTTTCATGGTGAAGATTAGATCTAAATTTATTTTTCGATAACTTTGAAATTTCTCCAAATTATTAGACAATTTATTCTAAAAATTAGATATATATTATTATTTATTGATAAAACAGCACCAGCACTGATTTTTTATAAATATACTAAAAAGTAATTTCTTCTAACATGGAAGACTACTATATATTTTCTTTCCATGGTTTTTGCTGATAATAAACCTCGAAATCACCTTTTCAATTTGGAGGATAATTAGAAATCTTTTTTACTGGGAAAAAATTGAAAATATTTCTTACGCATTTGTTCGTTAAAGTATTCTCATGGTGCTCTCCTTTTCCTCTTAAGAGCTTCATTCTAACTCTACCAGAAAATTTTCATATTCTTTTTAACAGTTCAGGTAATTTACGGAACTTCCATTGAAGACTCCTTCTGATTCAGCCCGGGTTTTTTTTTTCTTCTTCTTGGGGGCCTTAAATTCATACATAAATTTCAAAAGCTTTAAATGTAAAAAATAAAATCAACTAAATTCAATAAACTCTCCTCTTGCAGGATTTTTCCCATTTCCAACATTTCGCTGCATAGCGGACCATTTCTGAGGCTAACTTAATAGTTTAAGTTGCCGCTTGTTTTAAGCGTAATCTACCGTTTGCGTGCAGCCCTCCACGAAACTTAGATGTTTCGTGCTTAATACTTGAGGGTTTTTTCGTATATATTTTTATCCTTTTTATACTTCATTTCTGTATCTGCATACGTCCATTAATTTTTCCTTTTCTTCTTGTGCTTTAAGAAAATTAACTAGGCGATGTTATTTCTTCCCCTTTTTTTAATCACCGTACGCCCACCAGTTTTATGCCGTAACGGTATTTATTCATCAAACCCTCGTTTCGAAAGGGGTCGTGTACTCAGTACGGAAATGTATTTGTAGGTACGAATGAAGCCGCATGTAATATGTTTCTCAAGTTTTTAGTTCCAACTTGTCCCCTTAAAAGTGGCCTGATTCAATTTGACGTTGCCCTGGACAGCGGTGTAAGTTGTCATATCCTATTTCTTTGTGAATTTAAACTCTTGTCTTAAAAGTCATTACACTTTACGTATTGATATTATATTGGCAAAATTGTGAACTTATATGTTTAACATATTTCTGCTAATACAATGAAAATTTTATTTCAATTTTAAAGGCTAAGGCTACTGCTCATGTTCAAATAATTACTTGGTAGAATTATGGTCAAAAATTGTGATATCAGTTACAAATTTTCACCAGTATTTAAGATTAGTTTTTATAATAGTCAGAAGTGCACATGAAATGCAAGATGATTTGATAATTTTATCAATCTATATTAATAATGTATTTAACCAAAAATTTACTTTTAAAATTAACTTTCACTTAGTCGAAATGATATTTTAGTTTTTCATTTCATGTTCGACAGAATATGCTACAAATTACGGAGGTGATTAGATGAAATGATTAAAAAATTATTTAAATCAGAATTTTACCATAGTATAAAAGTTAAACTTTCTACTTTTATATTCAGGTGGAATTTTGACCATTCTATAAATATTCTAAATTAGTTAAGACTGCAACTAGGATAAATTATATCTTGTACATGTTCTATACCTGTAAATCTAAAATAAATATCCGTCATTTCTAATACATAATTACTTAAATGTTTGATTATTTTTATGATACAGATTTTTATACCTAATTTTAATTTATTTTGTTTTAATACTCCCCTATTAGTTAAATTTCTGTTCTAACTATTTTTATTATCTGGGTTACCAAGCAAGGTTTTTTAAATTATCTTCTGTTCGTTAATATGATAGAGTTAAGAATGCAGTGACAATAATAATTAAAAATCTATATAAATAAACGTGATTGTTTTCGTGTCTGTCTGTAAATCGTGATAGCTACATGCATGCACCATGCAAAAGCTCTTGAAACATATTTTTCAAATTCTGAAATAGTATTTTATTTTTTGACACTTAATTTTTTAAATGGTATTTTGAGTGGTTTTTGACAGTTTTTTTTTTACCTTTCATTTCAAACATTGTTCTCACAATTAGCCTCAGGCGAAATATTTGTTTATGATTAATGAAAATAAAATGACCAGCATGCGTGTTTTTAAATTATAAATGATGTCACGGATGACCATTATTTGCATGATTTTAACAATTTTTCAAGAATTTTTACCATTATGAAGTCATTCTTTAAAATATACTTATATAAATGGTTAGTTTTGTTTTTTTAATTAATATAATCCACAATTTAATATATGTTGTACTTTCCTTGAATCAAGCAAATATATCATATTTCTTAATATATTGTTTCTATTAATTTTAAATTCACTCCTTGTACAGTTTTTATTATACAATAAAGATCTATCGTTAAAACTCTTTTTACAAAATTAGTATATAAAATAAGAATTCCAGAGCAAAATCATTTTATTATCAGACAAAAATATTCTAAGTTATAACAACTTGAAACTAACTCTACAAATACATATTCAGTTAACCAAATTCTTGATAATTATCCCCAAAGACTTCTCAAAATATTATTTATAAATTTTAATTAGTTTGTTTATATCCTTTTATAATAATTTGTAACGGATTTTTTAACACATTGTAGTTATTTAAACCCATAAGAATTCTTCAATTGGTACCAAATTTCATACCCGGTTGTATCATGTCCTAGAGTACGCCAAAAATTCATTTAAATCGAATTTAAGCAGTCGTTTTAGAGATACTGTTCACAAACCAATAAAACGTATTTTTCAGAAGTTTTGTTGTCAACACAACACTTTTCATTGTTGATTAGACGCGAATTACAGAGAAAGGCTCTTTATTGACACTATTATCATAAACACTTTCGTATAAGATTCCGTATTCCTTATAACATCCGTGTGTGTGTGTGTGTGTGTGTTTAATAATTTATATGTGTGTATACTTCATATTTTCACTATGTCTTTCTCAATTTCTGAACTGAACTTTAAAAACACTTTTAATACTAATCATATTTGCACCAGTTTGTAAATATTGTTTATAAAATGAACATTTTTTTACTAAGTTAAAATATTTCTCTTTTTTTATTAAAGTGCTAAGCTTTTCTAAACATTTCAAAGTAATTAATTGAGTTGAATTGACGGCGTTTATATATGTTTTTAAATATTATACATCATCCTCGTTTTTGAAAGTTTTTATTTTACTTAAATAATTTTATCAATTTTAATTTGGCTGATTTTTTTTAATTTTGAATTCAATTGTAGTAATATTATTTTAATACATTTTTAGACCATTTTTTACATCGTTAGCAACATTATCATTCTTAAAATGTATTTAACATTCATGTTAGATGAATAATATATTTATTTGTAGATACATTTGTCTATTTTAAATTATCTGAAAAAGCTTATACGTCTTTCCGTTACCATAGAAAATTGCCTAATATCACAAAATATAATTATTTTATTCCATTAGGTTATAGTTTTGAAGTTCATAATAATAATTAAATTTAAATGAAGGTCTTATTCGTTTTATGATAATGAGCTATTTTATTTTGGAGATGGTTTATATTTTTAGTGGAATATTATACATATACAGTGAAAGATAATCTATAACTCTTCGGGAACTGAAAATTTGCCTCTATTTCAAAGTGTCTATTTTGAAGTTTATAATCATGGGTTTTAAAAAGTATTTATTTTTTTAGTTTATGTCATACACACACACGCACACACACATATATTTATGGGTTTGATAAATTGTTTAAAATTTAATTTTATAATTCTGTACGTGCATGTATATGTAAATAATTACCTTATATATATATATATATATATATATATATATATATATATATATATATATATATATATATATATATACTTTAAAATGTCTGTCATAACTCCATAGATCTTTTGCTTCATAATGTATATTACTGTTTTGTGAATTTAAACCTGGAAATCATTAAATAATTTTGATCCTTCGTATTCCTCTTTATACAGAAAAAAAATTCACTATCTGAATATTTTGCATTTAAAATGTTGCCTAAAGGTAAAAAAATTATTCAAATTTTTATTATTTAGTCATTTATCCACTGTATTTAAGAGTGGAAATAACTAAAGAATTAACTTATGTTTGGAAGTTTTAAGAAAACATTAAACAAAATAGAAATGATTTTTAAAACTTTCTTATGAACTAAAATTACTATCCACTATTCAGAGTGTTCCTTATTTATAGATTAATGCATAGAAAAATAAATATTATAGCTGTAGATTGGAAAAAAATGTTTCTTAAATAAAGGTACACCTTATTCCAATTTGTCAATTATAGATATTTTACTTAATAATCGTATGGAGTGTGGTAAGATTTATCCAGTTCTAGTATTAAAAATATAGAAAATACTAGTAGATTTCCAAAATGCATAATCTCAGCTGTGATGAAATTCAAGCGATGATATATAACCACTATTAACTTAAACAAAAGTATGACCTTAACATTTCATTCCGAAGCCTCGTTTATCAAAAAATGTGTGCAAACCTGAATTTTCGTCAGAGTAACATTTAATGCAATTTGCATATATTTATCGCTTCACCCTTCTACACATCCGGACTCAGTCACTGGTAGTTTCGTATTCTACTGCGGTGGAAGCGAAATCACTTTCTTGGAAACGTTGCTATTTTCGAGGTAAAAGAGTTCCGTTTTGGAGAAGAGATATGCGTAGTTGAGGAAAGTATAATGAAAATTTACCCAAGAATAGCTATTTTTCAGCCGATTTAATTTTTTTTGTTACTACTTAATTGTAGCACCACTCGTTTACTTTATATGATATTCTTGATTTGCTCCAAAAGTTTTGAAAGTTTTGTTATTTTGATTTCATTAATTTTAGTATATATAATTAATTTGACATTTAAATTTAAATATTATCAAATTTCGAACAAAATTATGTATTATGCAACTTTTTTAAAAATATTTAATTTTCAAAAGTAAAAAATTCTGTTTTTCAGATTCATATTTTAAATAGATAAAAAAATAATTATTTAATTTTTTTATTTACTTTTATAGAGTATTTTACAATACTATTTTTTAGACAATATTTTATTTACTTTTTTCTACTTTTTTACTTGTATTTACTTTACTACTTTTATTTTTTTATTTATTTCATTATTTACATATCATGTTATTTACTTTTCTATTTAAATTTTTATTTATCACTTTCGAGGTTAAATTGTTCTGCTTGGAGAAAATATATTAGTAGTTGAGGAAAGTATAATCAAAATTTACCCAGGAATAACTATTTTTCAGCAGATTTCATTTTTTGTTATTTCTTAATTGTAGTACCATAAAAGAAATTTACCTATAGCTGTTTTTCAGCAGATTTATTTTTTTTTGGAATTACTTATTTGTAGCACCACTCGTTTACTTTATATAACATTCTTGATTTGCCCCAAAAGTTTTCAAAGTTTTGTTACTTTGATTTCGTCAATTTTAATTTAAATAATTAATTTGACATTTAAAGTTAAATGCTATTGAATTTCGACCAAAATTATGTACTATTCCTCTTCTTTAAAAACATTTAATTTACAAAAGTAAAGAATTCTGTTTTTCGGATTCACATTTTAAAAAGATGAAAAAATAATTTATTTTTTTCATTTACTTTTATAGAGTATTTTCTAAAACTATTTTTTTATATATTATTTTATTTACTTTTTTCTTGTATTTACTTTATTACTTTTATTTGTTTTATTTACTTTATTATTTGCATATAATTTGTATATATTTAATTTTCTATTTAAATTTTCATTTATCATTTTCAAGGTAAAATTGTTCTGTTTTGGAAAAAAGAAATCTATAGTTATGAAAGAATAAAGAAAATTTACTTATAAATAGCTATTTTTCAGCAGATTTAATTTTTTTTGTTATTACTTAATTGTAGCACCACTCGTTTACTTTATATGATATTCTTGATTTTATCTAAAAGTTTTAAAAGTTTTGTTATTTTGATTTCTTCAATTTTAGCTTATATAATTAATTTGTCATTTAAATTTTAATTCTATCGAGTTTTGGATAAAATTATTACTATTCAATTTCTTTAAAAACATTTAATTTTCAAACGTAAAGAATTCTGTTTTACAGATTCACATTTTAAAAAGATAAGAAATTAATTCTCTAAATTTTTGATTTACTTTTAAACAGTATAACAAAATACTATTTTTATATACAATTATATTCATATCTTTTCTACTTTTTTGCTTGTATTTACTTTATTACTTTTATTTGTTTTATTTACTTTATTTCCTGTTTATATTTTATTTTATTTATTTTTACATTTGTATTTTTATTTACTGTTTTAGAGATAAAAGAGTCCGTTTTGGAGAAAAGATATGGGTAGTTGAGGAAAGTATAATGAAAGTTTACCCAGGAATAGCTATTTTTCAGCAGATTTAATTTTTTTTTATATATTTATTAATTGTAGCACCACTCGTTTAGTTTATATGATATTCATGTTTTACTACAAAAGTTTAAAATTTTTTTGTATTTTGATTTCGTCAATTTCAGTTTATATAATTAATTCGTCATTTAAATTTAAATGCTATAAAATTTCAAACAAAATTATGTACTATTCAATTTCTTTAAAAACATTTAATTTTAAAACGTAAAGAATTATGGTTTTCGGATTAACATATTAAAAATATAAAAAATAATTATTCAATTTTTTAATTTACTTTTATGAATTATACAATACTAATTTTTTTACATACAATTTTATTTATTTATTTCTAATTTTTTACTTATATTTACTTTATTACTTTTATTTGATTTATTTACTTCATTATTTGCATATCATTTTATTTACTTTTCCATTAAAATTTTTATTTATCCTTTTCGAGGTAAAATTGTTCCGTTTCGGAAAAAAGAAATAGATAGTTATGAAAGAATAAAGGAAATTTACCTATAAATAGCTGTTTTTCAGCAGATTAAATTTTTTTTATTACGTCATTGTATCCCTACTCGTTTACTTTATATGATATTCTTGATTTGCTCCACAAGATCGTTATTTTAATTTCGTCAATTAGTAGTTTAATATAATTTACTATGTAATTTCATTTTAGATGATTCTTAATTTCGAACAAAATTCTATTCTATTTAATTGTTTTAAGAACATTTATCTGTTAAAAAATAAATAATTTTAGCACCGTATGGATATTTTTAAAAGATAAAAATAAAATTACTCAATTTTTTGTTTAATTTTATATAGTGTTATACTGTACTATTTTTGTTTATATACTATTTTATTTATTTTTTACTTTTATTTAATTTATTTCCTGTTTATATTTTATTCTATTTATTTTTACATTTGTATTTTTATTTACTGTTTTGGAGATAAAAGAGTCCGTTTTGGAGAAAAGATATGGGTAGTTGAGGAAAGTATAAAGAAAATTTACCCAAGAATAGCTATTTTTCTATATAATAGCTATAATTAATTCTATATAATAGCTATAATTTCGTCATTTAAATTTAAATTCTATCGAGTTTCGGATAAAGTTATTACTATTTAATTTCTTTAAAAACATTTAATTTTCAAAAGTAAAGAATTATGTTTTTCAGATTCCAATTTTAAAAGATAAGAAATTCATTCTTTAAATTTTTTATTTACTTTTATACAGTATAATACAATTTTTATATACAATTATATTCACTTCTTTTCTACTTTTTTACTTGTATTTACTTTATTACTTTTATTTGTTTTATTTACTTTATTTCTTGTTTATATTTTATTTTATTTATTTTTACATTTGTATTTTTGTTTATTATTTTCACGATTAAAGTTTTGTTTTGGGAAAAAGAAATGGGCTGTAGAGGAAAGTATACTGAAAATTTACCTGGGAATAGCTCTTTTCCAGCTTTAATTTTTTTTTATTATTTAATTTTGGCACCACTCGCTTACTTTATAAATAATTTTGAATATCTCAAAAGTTTTGTGATTTTTTTACGTCAATTTGTAGTTTAATATAATTTACTTCGTCATTTAAATTTAAATGCTGTAAAAGTTTAGACAAAAGTATGCACTATTCAGCTGTTTTAAGGATATTTAAAGAAGAAAAAAAAATAAAAAATTTGTTTTTCATACAGAAATTTTAAAAAGAAGAACAATGAGCAAACTTTTATTTACTTTTCCATAGTTCTACACCGTACTATTTTTACATACTATTTTATTTACTTTTTTACTTTATTTGCTTTATTTATCGTCTTAAAAAATAGTTTCGTTTTAGAGAAAAGAAATAAGTAGTTGAAAACAGTATAATTAAATTTTACCCAGAAATATAATATTATATAACCGTGTGGAAAAATTGTATACTTTATATGATATGCTTGACTTGATCCAAAAAATTTATTATTTTGATTACGTCAATTTGTAATTCAACATTTTTTTTATTTCACTTTATAGGCTAGTAAATGTCAAACAAAATTATGTAGTATTCAAAGGATTTAAGAACATTTAATGGAGAAAAAAAGATAATTTTGTATTGATATTTTTAAAAGATAAAAGAAATTAATCAAAAAATTATTTAGTTTTATTTACTCATCTTATTGAAGAGTTTAAATATCTAAAATATTATCTTATAATGGCAATACAATGTTTGAGAAAACGATATAAGTAAACAGTTTACTAAAGATATAATCCATTTTTTTTACATTTCCCTCTCTTTTTATATGTTCAGTGATTTAAATCTTAGTTATTAAATAAAAATTGTAAAAAAATATAAGTTTATACACATTTATATTGAATTTATTTTTACCTTTCAATCTCTTTTAAATCCTTTACACTAAAAATAACATTTTGTTGATTTGAAACCGATTTGAACATATTGATCAATTAAAAGCATTCTTAGAATGATGTTGCTTATAAATACAAAATATTTAAAGATTTTGTAAATAACAATGAAAAATATGTTTTAGCTTGCATTCTTAACAGCTTAATCTGAGTGATTACTTAGAAATATCACTACTACTAAAAAATTCTTACTGTACATAGATTCATTTAATGTGCAAAAAATAGTTCAAAGTTTCATATTCCAATCGCTCTGATTTGAGAAATATAACGAAAAAGATAATAAGTTGAAACAGATTTAAAAAGTTCATTACTGTTTGCTGAATATAATTTTTACCAGAAAATATAATCTTACTTTGATTGATAATAGTTTTAAGCATATTTTTTAAAGTAATAGTGTTTACATCTAATGAATGTTTGAAGTACTTTACTTGCATTTCTACCTATATTATGTACAAATCCCTTCGACAATTTTTAACTATTTGCAATATAGAGTAAATAATGCTTAAAATGTAGAAATTAAACATTCCCATACAATAATCTAAAAAATTTGATGTTTAAAGTCTATAAAAATTATTTTTAATAACATACGATATTAAAGGGCTTAATATCGTACTCCTATGTAAAAAATTCTCAAATTTGTTTTAAAAATGCCCCTAGCCACAATTCTAGTTATTCCATAAACACCAAAATAAAAGTCTTATTAAAATATTCCAAAAAGTATTAATAAATAGGGGTATAATAACTAAGAAAAAGTTTAATTTAAGTGGCTGTATTGTTCTTGCCAAAATCAATTTGCTCAAAGTAATAAAAAACAAAAACAGTAGAGCAAAAATCGTGTGAGCTTTCATGCTATCTATTTCTTTCATCCTATCCAGGTTTATGATCGTTATATAAAACACCATCTGTTTACTTCCCAAAAATCACCTTTACTTTTTCGTCTGAAACTCCCATGATTAATATTTTAAAATCACGAGGCTTTAAGAAGTGGATTTTTATGGAAGCGATACAAAAATTCCCACGAACATCGCAGTTTTTCTTAGAAAAGTACAATAAGTATTTCCTGGGTAGTTGTTATTATAAAAGAAATTTTCTTTGCTTCGCTAATTTTCAAAATGTTCAAATATTTAGACACCTTAATCTCTGTTTGCTGTAAACTTATTTACTTTTTCTCCATTTATGTTCTGTTTATTTGATCAGCGGTGTATTTCACATATATATTCCTGTTTCTCGTGTAGTGAAGTGATCAAGATTTTATACGATTTTTCTTTCTTCTTTTTGCTTATTTACATGAAAGTATAAAGTCTGTAAACAAGCTGAACTGCTAGCTTGTGTTGGAGATAAGCGGTGCATTTTCATTTAAGTAAACTTTATTTATTTTTTAATTTTAAAATAAATATAGTATAATCTATAGTAAAAAAATTAATAAAAGATGTTAAGCATGGAGAATATACTGTTTTGAATGCAGTTATTAGTTTGGTATTATGGATATAAAATAGTAAAAAGATGACTAATATATGCTATTTAATTTTTTGAAAAATTTTGTCTACATATTTTTTAAAGCATCAAAACCCATTTATTTCGCTGAATTATGGGAACTCGCCAAAATTTTAAAATGGTTTCATTTCTTGACGAAATCGATTCAAACATTTATAAATTGAGCCTATACTAGTTTTAAAAATAACTGCGAAGAAATTAAGGTATAAAATTAAAGTTTATATCATTAACTGTTGTTTAGATTTAAATGTAGCACTATGATTAGCTTAATATATCATATTCTTTTAACATATTGGAAAAATGATGATGAAAAATATGAGAGAAAATATTCTAATAAACAAATGATTAAATACGAGGGATATCTACATGTTCCAAAATATTCGTGCCTAAAAAGATTCTATCAGGGTAATATAATTGTTATAAAATTGGTTTGTAAACATTTGGCGTATTTTATGAAGCCACACATAAGCTATACATATGAAGCTATACAAAAATTGCTATTAGACTACAATGCGAAACACTAAGTTTGTTGTTTTTATAGTTTACAAACAAATGATGTATAGGTGATGTATAGGTTTCAAACAGATGATTAAAGGTAAATGATACATGTACGCTGCAGAAATAAGTTAAAATATCAATGTTTAAGTGTCCAAGGAACGTTACGTCTCAGTTTTTAAATTTTTAAATTTTTAACGACATTATTATAATGAGAATACACAATGTTATTAAATAATAATATATAATATAAAGTAATTTATAAGTCACTAAAATCTGTAAAAAGAGTTACATTAAAATGCGAGGCTATGAAAAGTTAGTCGCCCACTATTTATTCATTATAAATACTTCTAGTGCACAGCATACAAACCAGTTATTTTTATATTTTCCTTTCATATTTTGGAATTTGTATTGCAATAATATTGTTTACGTTAAATATTATTTACTTCACACTATTATTAAGTTTAAGTTTTAGTTCTTGTTTTTTTCTGGTTTTTAGTTCTTGTTTTATTGTCAACAGTATTTTTCCATTTTATGGTTTTAGATCCTCTGTAACTCTAGAAAATATTTTAGAATTTTGCAATTTAAAAGTCATACATAGTTTTAAACCAAACACGTAATAAAAATCTCAAAATTTTGAACAAGAAATAAGTAAATGTAATGCATTCGAAATATTTTAAAATTATTAATTCAATACAAAAATGGTCAATCTGAAAAGTAGATTTTTGTAGATTAAAATATGACAGAAAACATGTCTCCGCGCTGTAAAACAATTATGTTATTCAAAAGATAATATTTGATAATAAATCTTCATCTCCTTCATAAGAATTCATCACTTTTAAATAACTTTAAATGGAAGTTTGCTGAAGAAATCATCTCCTTTAAGCAACTTTAAATGGAAGTTTAGTGTATAATTCATCACCTTTAAACAACTTTAAATGGAAGTTTTTGTTATTTTTTTCCTTATTATGTATCTTTTATTTATTACCCTAAATACATGGGTTTTTCAGCTTTGTTCTCTGTATTTATTTAAGTAGTCCTACTGAATTTTCTTTGTAGCAAATGAAAAGTTTGTTTTTATAAATTGAAACGTGAGATCTTGATTAAAAAAATTAAAATATTTCTGTCACACTGCGTGGCACAAAGTGAGTTTCATTAATAATGTTCACAAATAATTTCAGTAATGTTTTCTGGAAAGGCTAATTTGTACTAGGCTGCTTTGAGGGAGATGGCTTATTTGGCCCCCTCCCTTATATAATGGATAAATAAATAAATAAGATAATAATAATACTAATTTTTGCTTATATGGAAATAATGATTATTAGATGTAATTCTACACAAATTTAGGTTTCTAAAAAGTATCAGAAATATTACACCACGGGATTTTATTTTCAAAAATGCTAAAATACTGTTTAATGACACCATTTCAAATACTATAAGTGCTAAATGAAATATACAACAAGAATAAAAATTGGTACAGTTTAACAGTAGGTGTGTAATTTATTTACTGTAAAAGTTAAATCAATATGCAATAAATATGTTTATTTACACTGCGCACAAGTTGCACACACAGTGCATTTAAGTAAAAAGTACACTTTTCAATTAAGTCGGGTAACTTTCTGATAAAGCGCATTTACAGTTTCCTCAAATGATATAATATTATATACGAATACTGAACATTTTTACAAGTTGTAATTAGAAAATTTTAATATGGTTTGTTTTAAACGTAATTCAGAAATGTTTACAGATTTTGTAAATAGAAAAATCTTAAAACCGAATTTTTGAATTCATCAAAGGTTGAAGGTTTTGAAGGTGAAACGTGTCTTCTTAACCCCTTCCGGTAAAATGACGAGTCTAGCTCGTCATTGGTTTTTCATTCCATACCGCACAATGACGAGCTACACTCGTCATGCGACTAAAGTTACTGTTAAATATGATAATTAATTTAGTTTAAAATTTCTAGTGTACTGAACTTGGCAACACTTTTGTTACTTGTGGAAATCACAAGTCACTATTGCATATTGTTTACTTAGAATTACTTGATACAAGTCACTGCCAATTTGATGAATCAGAATAAAAGAAAACCTACTAAGAAATGTCGTGTGTGTTACAAGAATCAAATTAGAAGTGAAACTCCCTGGCTGTGTAAACAATTCAGAATTCCTTTGCCCTTTGTTTTGAAAAGTACCACTAGCTTGAAGACTATTATCTGTCTACCTTATTAATGTTTTGCTTTGATATTTTCTTAATTTTATCGTTTCTGGTATTATTTAACACTATGTAAAAAGTGGATTTTAATTAAGAATATGTAACAATTGTAAAATGAAACAATTTTTTTACAATAAAAAATTAATTGTTACTTCATGCTCAGTTTTTCATTATTAAATCGCACCGGAAGGAGTTAATATTCTAAAAAGTATATTAAAAATCAAGCATATCCGCATGTTGAAAAATATCCGTGCTTAAAGAAAAATCTATAAAGAAAAGATAAATATTATAAAAATTTTTTAAACATTTATTCGTATCTTAGATGACTAATGTGATGTAATAAGGCTCATATAACCTATTAGCATGTAAACACGAGACATTGTGTTCTTTGATTTAGTTCTCGGCAAATACGGAGCAAGTGTCCATAAATCGAAAAGCAAGCGAGATAAAAGTATGTGAGAGAAAAAGGACTTGGCTAATGTTTCAGCTGCCAGAGTGAATGAACTGTAACATCAAGCAGGCTGAGATGAAACAGAAACGACTGTGGCTATCTCTAACGAAAGCTTTAGATAGGGTTGAAACATTCTCCGTGGATATCAGCCTTTAATTCGGATGGTGAAGTGCACCGGACTCAACCGGGGGTATATAAAAATAGAAGAATTTAATATTCTAAAAACCTTTCAAATTTTGTTGGTTTAGCTCATAAGATGGAGTCGACTACACCTGTGTTTTCAATCAAGACTTCGAACAGTATATAGTATTCTGGTTCGATTAAAAGCATACCAGTTCAGTTCTAGTTTTCGTTCCGCCAAAATAAAAGATCTTTTCATTTCTGTTTAATTCTGTGTGAAAAGCTTTATTTTCATGTTTATTTCATATTTATTTAATTAGTTCTACTGAATTTACTTTGTAACAAATAATAATTTTGTTTTATAAATTAAAAAGTGAGATCTTGATTAAGGAATAAGGTACTTTAGAGATTAACTTTTTGCTATTTACAGCAAAACACTTTCCAAACTAGTAGCAGAATATATCATTCAAAATCTCGGTTACACTAAATTTTAAATTTAGGAAATTTTTCTTTGATAGATTTTAAATCGCATATTTCAAAAGATAAACAGTGTAAAAACAGTTTTGTGTAATTTAGAGTAAGACACTTTCAAACCTAGTAGTAGTTTATTTGGTTTGGAGATCTACGGTCTACTTTTTTGGAACACGACGGCTAATGAGACTGAAAATTGAATTTCAAATTGCTGACAGTATCAAAAGCAACTTATATGTCAAATTTTATGTGTGCTTTATACACGAGTTATATTTTTCACCATTTGTCTTTATTCTTGTGAAAATCAAGGTGAATTTTAATCACGAGTAATTATAACATTTCACCATTTTGCACTTTTCCCCATTGTACACTCTTTCTGTTTTAGAACGTTTGTATAGCTAAAAATATAACATATTTCTCAACATGATACAGTAAATAAACAAATAATAACACATAGCAAGACAAATCATTTGGGTAACCATTTATTTCAATTTGTTTAGAATCTCGACAGTAACTTATATGTTAAAATTTATGTGTTCTTTATACACGAGTTATAAATTTTCAACATTTGCTTTCTTTTAAATAAAGAAGATGATCGATTACATAAGTAAATAAGCCATTTTAAATTACATTTTCTTCCCCATTAATAGCTTTTAAACACATTCTGTTTTAGAAATCATAAACAAATTGTATGCATAAAAATATAATATATATCTTAATATACCATATAAACAAATAATACATAGCAAAACAAAACATCTGGGTAACCATTTGCTTACAATCTCGATAGTAACTAATATGACAACTTATACGTAAAATTTTTATGAAAAGGTTATGCATGCGTTATAACATTTAGCCATTTTCTTCTTTTAGAAAAAATAAAGTGAACGGTATGAGGAAATATAGCATTTTAGCCGATGTTTTCCATCTTCATTATAGCTTTTAGACATATGGTGTTTTAGAAGAATATTTGTAATTATACAAATATAACAAACTTCTTAATATATATTATTATAGAAACAAATAATAATGCGTAGCAAAACAAAATATCTATGTAACCATTTGTTTGAATCTGTTTATAATCTTGAAAATAACTTATCAAATGTTATGTACAATTTCTAACATTTCGCCATTTTTTTTTCTTTTAGAAAAAAGTGAATGGTATGAGAAAATATAGTATTTTCGCCGATGTTTTCCATCTCCATTATAGCTTTTAGACATATGCTGTTTTAGAAGAATATTTGTAATTATATAAATATAACAAACTTCTTAATATATATTATATAAACAAATAATAATGCATAGCAAAACAAAATATCTGGGTAACCATTTGTTTGAATCTGTTTACAATCTTGAAAATAACTTATCAAATGTTATGTACAATTTCTAATAGTTTGCCATTTTTTTTCTTTTAGAAAAGAGTGAATGGTATGAGAAAATATAGTATTTTAGCCGATGTTTTCCATCTCCATTTTAACTTTTAGACATATGCTGTTTTAGAAGAATATTTGTAATTATACAAATATAACAAACTTTTTAATGTATATTTATATAAACAAATAATACATAGCAAAACAAAATATCTGGGTAACCATTTGTTTGAATCTGTTTACAATCTTGAAAATAACTTATCAAATGTTATGTACAATTTCTAATATTTTGCCATTTTTTTCTTTTAGAAAAAAACAGTTAACGGTATGAGACAATATAGTATTTTAGCCGATGTTTTTCATCTCCATTATAGCTTTTAGACATATGCTGTTTTAGAAGAATATTTGTAATTATACAAATATCGGAGACGAATACCGGCGACCGAAATTAACGATAGTAACTAATATGTCAACTTAGTATAAGTCAAATTGTATGCACACGAGTTATAACATTTAGCCATTTTCTTCTTTTAGAAAAAAAAGTGAACGGTATGAGAAAATATAGTATTTTAGCCGATGTTTTCCATCTCCATTATAGCTTTTAGACATATGCTGTTTTAGAAGAATATTTGTAATTATATAAATATAACAAACTTCTTAATATATATTATATAAACAAATAATAATGCATAGCAAAACAGAATATCTGGGTAACCATTTGTTTGAATTTGTTTACAGTCTTGATAGTAACTAATATGTCAACTTATAAATCAAATTGTATGCACACGAGTTATAACATTTAGCCATTTTTTTTCTTTTAGAAAAGAGTGAATGGTATGAGAAAATATAGTATTTTAGCCGATGTTTTCCATCTCCATTTTAACTTTTAGACATATGCTGTTTTAGAAGAATATTTGTAATTATACAAATATAACAAACTTTTTAATATATATTATATAAACAAAAGAATAATTCATAGCAAAACAAAACATCTGGGTAACCATTTGTTTCAATTTGTTTACAATCTCGATAGTAACTAATATGTCAACTTATACGTTAAATTTTATGCACACTTTATGCAGGAGTTATAATATTTAGCCATTTTCTTCTGTTAGAAAAAAAAGTGAATGGTATGAGAAAAAATAGTATTTTAGCCGATGTTTTTCATCTCCATTATAGCTTTTAGACATATGCTGTTTTAGAAGAATATTTGTAATTATAGAAATATAACAAATTTCTTTATATATTATATAAACAAATACTAAAATGTAGAAAAAAACATCTGGGTAATCATATTTTTCATTTGTTTACAATCTGAATATTGACTAATATCTCAACTTATACGTCAAATTTTATGCACAGGTTATGCATGAAGTACAACATTTCGCCATTTTCTTTTTTTAGAAAAAAAGGGAAATGCATGAGACAATATAGTATTTTAGCTGATGTTTTCCATCTCTATTATAACTTTAAGACATATGCTGTTTTAGAAGAATATTTGTAATTATAAAAATATAACAAATTTCTTAATATATATTATATAAACCAATAATAATTTATAGCAAAACAAAACATCTGGGTAACCATTTTTTAAGTAAGAGTATTCTTTACATTTTCTGTAATAACTAAACGATGATAGAAGGAATAAGTAAAACACCATTTCATCGAAGTTCAACGGTCTTTTAAAGACATAAATCTGTAGATATCGATTTTGGACCTCTTCACGATATGCAATACAATGTATTCGAAGAAAAGTGGGGAAAATAACAGTTCTTTCTTTAAACTTTTAAAACCTTACTCACACAAGGAAAGTTTTCTTTATTTATTGCATAGCATTCACTAAAATCTTTATTTGCAGCCTTATTTTGAAGCTGCAACGAAAAACAGGAACATCAAGAACATCACACCAAGACCGATTACCATTTATCGTTGAAATTGCTGCCAAGAAATATATATTTTCTTTGCTTTTTTTTAACTCTATGTTCTAGCGAGCTATTTGAGAGGATCTTGGCGAGGAAAAAAATAAAAAGTAAACACGAAATCGGTTTCTTGCACATCCGTGAGGCGAAGTGGGTTCGATACTTAATCTTTGAGATTCTTGGAGATTTAAGGAGGAATTCTCTCACGTTTAAGAAATGCTGCTGAAAATAAACTATTTATATGATTTGTGCCAAAGGATTATTTTTCTCGAGCGTTTCCCTTCGGAAAAGAATACTGGAATACATATCACTTCATTCTGCAGTTATTGTTCCAGAGTTCCAGAAGAAACGGAAAATTTATGACGTATTTATTAAGTAAAAATTTTTTTGTGGACACCGCATGACGTCCTCGTATTCCTGTTGAGTTATAGAATTTTTCTCTTTGATTGAATAACGCGTCATAAAAAATATAATTTGCCCATACACATAAAAGTTCGAAGTAGGTTCGTTTCTTAAAGTAACATATTAGAGGTGAAGTACTGTTAAATGTCGATGACCGGTTGCGTTAAAGACCGTTATATTGAGGTCTTTATACAGATATTTTGTTTTAAATCATTTTACGATTACAAGAGATCTTTATTCTTTACCAGGAAGTAATAATTCAAAATTTTTTCTACAAATAATAAACTTTAATTTTTGAAGAGAGACGCGATAAGCCATTCGAGAGAGGCGATGATCTCATAACCGGAAGTCAGTGATATAGAGGTTCGTATCAGCCAACCACCCATCGTGCTCATTAATGGCGACTTGGACTGGTGCGTTTGGGGTTGTAATGTCCTGAAAATTTCCAAATGATACCCCTGGGGTGTAAGGGCAGGCCTGGAGTCTTCTGTTTGGACCTTGCTTCTAAAT
>CM063501.1:20188312-20190812 GCA_032207245.1 Pardosa pseudoannulata
TAATATCAATAAACTGATACCCAAAAAATTTGGAATACTTTTATGAAAGGGACTAATTTTATAGATGAACCTTCACGAAAATAAAAAAAATATGTTTGCCACTGACGCGAGAGGTTGGATTTCTGTGAGTGGGTTGTCATAATATTAATAAACTGATACCCAAAAAATTTGGAATACTGTTATGAAAGGGACTAATTTTATAGATGAACCTTCACGAAAATGAAAAATATGTTTGCCACTGCCGCGAGAGGTTAGACTTCTGTGAGTGGGTTGTCATAATATCAATAAACTGATACCCAAAAAATTTGGAATACTTTTATGAAAGGGACTAATTTTATAGATGAACCTTCACGAAAATAAAAAATATGTTTGCCACTGCCGCGAGAGGTTGGACTTCTGTGAGTGGGTTGTCATAATATTAATAAACTGATAGCCAAAAAATTTGGAATACTTTTATGAAAGGGACTAATTTTATAGATGAACCTTCACGAAAATAAAAAATATGTTTGCCACTGCCGCGAGAGGTTGGACTTCTGTGAGTGGATTGTCATAATATTAATAAACTGATACCCAAAAAATTTGGAATACTTTTATGAAAAGGACTATTTTATAGATGAACCTTCACGAAAATAAAAAATATGCTTGCCACTGCTGCGAAAGATTGGACTTCTGTGAGTGGGTTGTCATAATATTAATAATCTGTTACCCAAAAAATTTGGAACTTTTATGAAAGGGACTATTTTATAGTTGAATCTTCACGAAAATAATAAATATGGTTGCCACTGATACGAGAGGTTGGACTTCTGAGATTGAGTCCTCATAATATTAATAATATGTTACTAAAAAAATTTGGAATAATTTTATGGAAAGGACTAATTTTATAGATGGACCTTCACGAAAATAATAAATATGGTTGCCACTGCCACGAGAGGTTGAACTTCTAAGATTGGGTCCTCATAATATTAATAAACTGTTACCCAAAAAATTTGGAATATTTTTATAAAAGGGACTATTTTATAGTTGAACCTTCACGAAAATAAAAAATATATTTGCCACTGCCACGACACGCTGAACTTCTAAGATTAGGTCCTCATAATATTAATAAACTGTTACCCAAAAAATTTGGAATATTTTTATGAAAGGGACTATTTTATAGTTGAACCTTCCCGAAAATAAAAAATACGTTTGCTACTGCCGCGAGAGGTTGAACTTCTAAGAGTTGGTCCTCATAACTTCGAAACAGAAACAAAGAAGACTCCCAGTCTTAGCTTGACACTTACCAGAGTACCGTTTGGAGGATGCTATAATCAAGAAGTTATTTTACATGCTGTCAACGAACCGTCAACGAACACGATGGTCTTTGTCAGGTTCGGGCTCGCAACCGATGGTTATGAACTCGACGCCTATGCAGATTGATGTACTAAGGTTTGAATGATCTGTTAAACTAGATTTAATAATAAAGAAACTGTAATTATATAAAAGAAAATATTTTTCAAGAGATTGTTAAAATTTGCCACCAGATCTCCTATTTAATAGTGCTAATCACCTTTTTATAGTGAAGTTTTAAGAGTAAAATATACTTATCATATAATACTAGTTACATATTCCAAAATTGCATATTTCGAAGAGTAATATGCAGTTTAATAAGGCGTTTCCTTACACAAGAAATTCCTTCTTTTTAATTCTACAAGTCTTGAATATTAATATTATGGCCTATAAAACTAGAATTAATAATAAAGAAACTGTAGTTATATAAAAACAAATATTTTTCAAGAGATTGATAAAATTTACCACCAGTTCTTCTATTTAATAGTGCTAATCACCTTTTTAAAGTGAAGTTTTAAGATTAAAATATACTTATCACACAATATTAGTTACATATTCCAAAATTGCTTATTTCGAAGAGTAATATGAAGTTTCATAAGGCATTTCCTTACACATGAAATTCCTTTTTTTTAATTCTACAAGTCTTGAATATTAATACTATGGCCTATAAACTAGAATTAATAATAAAGAAACTGTAATTATATAAAAGCAAATATTTTTCAAGAGCTTGTTAAAATTTACCACCAGTTCTCCGATTTAATAGTGCTAATCACTTTTTTATAGTGAAGTTTTAAGAGTAAAATATACTTATCGTATAATCCTAGTTACATATTCCAAAATTGCATATTTCAAAGAGTAATATGCAGTTTCATAAGGCATTTCCTAACATATGAAATTCCTTTTTTTTAATTCTATAAGTCTTCAATATAAATACTATGGCCTATGTTCTTTTAAAGTTACACAATTTCTCTTCATTAAAATTTTAAACATCTTTAATAAACAAAAGTACCCTGTATCTTAATTATTTTGTAACTTAATACCATTTACAGTGACTTCGAGATCACAAAATGTTGACAAAACGTATGGAAATATTAATTAAGTTTCTAGAACATTTCCTTTGGTATTATTGTATGAAAATATAATATTTTAAATACAAGTTCATATCTTTATTAAA
>CM063501.1:20195812-20198312 GCA_032207245.1 Pardosa pseudoannulata
GTTTAACGTTACCTCAAAATCTTTATTTTGAAGTAAATTTCAAGATGAGAAACTGCTTATTTATAAATTAGCTTAACAGCGTCTTTATAGATTGCATATTATTTTATACATGTATGTAAAAATCTCTAATATTGCTTTTAAATCTGTACTGCCCAGCTGTGATATAGGAGTAATCATTGCAAGCCATTGCTTCATGAAAATAAATAAAAAGATCTAAAGTAAGTAGTGATTAGTAAGTAAAGTAAGTGACTACAAAATTTAGTTAATGGTTACAATCTACTTTGATCAAGCTCAAAACACATGATAGCCCTAAGGATCTAAATCTAGTAGAAGCTATTTATGAAATATCAATGATAAAGTTTGGAACAACAAAAAGAAAATGATGCAATGATGAACGGCAAATTGTGTTCTATAACCCCCTTTCCAGTTAAATGTTTTGAACCAGCTACGTGTGAAGTAAATTTAGAATCTACCACTTACAACTTAATTCATATTTCCACTTTTCAAATGGAATCCGCTGATCTCCATGACACAATGGCTATAGTTGTTTACCTGAGTTAGAAGTTTATTCCAGTCATTTTATGTTTGCTTCCTGAAATAGTCAAAAAAACTCCTGAAATAAGCAAATTTTCTGTCATGTTTTAATAATTCTAGATTATTCTGTTACCATATAAAATCTTGTGTTGAAACTGGGAGAAGCTGTATTTTGACTACGAGCTAGGTGACTTCGCACTTAATTAACGCTATTACTTATTATAACACTTCATTGTGGGCACTTTGCATCTACGTGCCAATATTATCATAAAAACCATATGAGTTCTTTAAAATATATTAACACAAGTGAAAAGTAAATATATGTGATTCATGTGTAATTGTACAATCCAAATATTAATGGTTTCTTGTTTTGGGGAAGAGTTTAAAATTTCCCTTTCGATTGAATGTACTGCTGGTTGACAATCTACACTGAGAAATCGAAAGCAAGTACGTGATTACGGCTAATGAGTCACTTGAGTGTGATCCTGCCCTAAATTGGTTCCTATAATTTATGACCACTTCTAGACATGATGCATTTTTAAGCATTGAATATCCTTTTGTTCAGTGATCAAGATTCCCTTTTTTGTAAAGTTCTTGATAGACCTGTATGTTGGGTTTTAATGCCAAAGCTTCTGCACCGTGTATTATTCAAATACATAATTTAAAATATGAAACCAAATTTTAACATTCCATTAAATCCAGCATGTTTTTTAAAGGACCATACTGAAACAGTATTCACAAACTTTAACGACCGCAATTTCAATACTTAAAACTGTACAGACCTAAAAATACAGTAAGGAAACTTGATTCTCTTGTTAGAAAAGTTGAACTCCAGTAATGTAAATATTTACATACCATTAAAAATACAACTCTAAAAGACTCAAAATATTTAGAATAGTTTTTCTGTTTTAATAGAGTAGGAGGAGAAAGTCAAAAATTAAATAACTGAACAACAAATCAAGATGCAGTTTTTTTTTCTGTCGAAATCCAAACATGTTGGATTAGTTCTGTTGGCGAACGAAGGATGGTACTAGAATTCTTTATTTAACCAACAGATGATTTGTTGATGATTACAACAGATCATTAGAACAGTTACTTAGAATTTATTGAGGATGAACAGATGATTTGTGATATTGCTTTACGTTTCACTTAAAAGTGTTCAATGTGCTTTTTGTCATCAAGTGACACAGATTTAAGACACACAATTCACAGCAGTACGCAACCTTTCTTTCAATATGACTTATATTGCTGAAGGACACCTATTTCTTGCACTTGGTACCAAAGAAACTTAACTTCAGATTCTCTTATAATTTTAGGTTTAGAATAAGTCAAAACTCCTTCATTACTTGCATATGAACTGATGTGCTCATAATAGCATAATGAAACATTTTATATTCTTAAAATATGATTTAACTAAAACGATCTTTTTTACTTAGGCCAGTATTTCTATTCATACAGATTCAAACCCCATTATTGTCTGCAGTTTCTCACGGTATTACCAGTTTTTCATACTTCTTTGGCATAAAAACTGTGTAGCCACTTAGTAGTAATAAACCTCATGGAGAAAAATCGTCATTACCAGCAGTTTTGAGCAAATCACATATTTTGATGACGAATAATTCAATTTAAATTTGTTTTTAACATTTGGATTACACTGTGTTAAAAGCTATATATACATGACTAAGTACTTTCCATACTATGCAGATACTTTTAAATATATTTTTCATCAAGGCTGTTGATGTCTGAATAGCCTAGGTGGCGTATTTCGAGACTTACGAGTGAAATTTTCAATTCAACTCTTACTCTTGCAATTTACTCTAATTTTTGTAATGCCTCAGATCTAAGCTATGGGTTAAAGTATCATATCCCTTGTATAACAAGATGAAATAAATGTAAGAAAAAAATACATGCCTAGTAAAGTTTTTAGCAGTCTGATTTTTTAATAAAAGCATGAAAGATTTATTTA
>CM063501.1:20208312-20233312 GCA_032207245.1 Pardosa pseudoannulata
GAATGAATCAATAATTTCATGTATTGCACTAATTTGGTTATTGTAATTTGTTTACTGCATTAACTTGTTTTAACTTTATTGCAGTATTAGTTTAATATTATTTATATTATTAAATTTAAAAAATATTTCTGCCACCAAATAGGTAGGTAAAATATTATTTAAAGCATTCTTTTAGAGTTTCACTGAATTAGTAAATTATATATATATATATATATATATATATATATATATATATATATATATATATATATATATATATATATATATATATATATATATATATATATATATATATATATATATATATATATATATATATATATATATATATATATATATATATATATATAATATATATATATATATATATATATATATATATATATAGATATATATATATATATAATATATATATATATATATCACTAATTTATTTTTTCTAATTTCTTTATTGTACCACCTTCTTTTAATTTAAAAAAAATACAGTATTAATTGTATGTAGTGTACATTACTAATTTTAAATATATAACAATTTCTCTTCCGTTAAATATTAAGTTAGAGTCTTATATTAATACTTTTTTGAGAGCTTGAATACATCAATAAATTTCATGTATTACACTAATTTGGTTCATCTAATTTGTTTACTGTATTAACTTGTTTTAACTCAGTAGTTCAGTATTAATTTCATATAGTTTATATTATTAAATTAAAAAAAGATTCTTTCTTCCTGTGAATATGAAGGTAGAGTATTATTTAAAGCATTATTTTTGAGAGTTCTAATGAACCAATAAATTACATATATTGCACTAATTTGGTTGTTGTAATTTGTTTACTGTATTAACTCAGAAGTGCAGTATTAGTTTCATGTAGTTTATATTATCAAATTAAAAAAAAATATCTGTCAAGAATTAGGTAGGTAGACTATTATTTAAAGCATTCTTTTAGAGTTTCACTGAATTAGCAAATTTTATATATAGCACTAATTCGGTTCTTTTAATTTCTTTATTGTGCCAACTTATTTTAACTCAAAAAAATACAGTATTAATTGTATATAGTGTATACTACTAAATTTAATTAAATAAAAAAACTTCTCTCCCGGTAAATAGGGAGATAGAGTATCATTTTAAGAATTCTTATTGAGGGCTTGAATATATCAATAAATTGCATGCATTGCACTAATTTGTTTGATCTAATTTGTTTACTATACTAGCTTGTTTTAACTCAGTAGTACAGTATTAATTTCATATAGTTTATACTCTTGTTTTTTTTAAAAAATCTATCTTCTGGTAAATATGAAGGTAGAGTATTATTTAAAGCATTCTTGTTAAGAGTTCTAATGTATGAATGAATTTCATGTATTGTACTAATTTGTTTACTCTATTAATTCAGTAGTGCAGTATTAGTTTCATATAGTTTATATTATTAAATTTTTAAAACATCTGCCAAGAATTAGGTAGGTAGAGTATTATTTAAAGCATTATTTTTGAGAGTTTCACTGAATTAATAAATTTTATATATAACACTAATTTGGTGGTTCTAATTTCTTTATTATGCCAACTTATTTAAAATCAAAAAATACAGTATTAATTGTATATAGTGTACACTACTAAGTTTAAATAAATAAAAAAACAACTTCTCTCCCTGTACATAGGCAGATAGAGTATTAGTTTAAGAATTCTTATTGGGAGTTTGAATACATCAATAAATTTCATGTATTGAACTAATTTGGTTGATCCAATTTGTTTAGTGAACTAGCTTGTTTCAATTCAGTAGTACAGTATTAATTTCATATAGTTCATCTCATAAAATTGAAAAAATTCTTTCTTAAGGTAAAATGAAGGTAGAGTATTATCTAAAGTATTCTCATTAAGTCCTAATGAACCAATAAATTTCATGTTTTGCACTAATTTGGTTGTTGTAATTTGTTTACTGTGTTAACTTGTTTTAACTCATTAGTGCAGTATTAGTTTCATGTAGTTTGTATTATTAAATTTAAAAAAATCTTTTTGCCAATAACTAGGAAGTACGTATTATTTAAAACAATTTTATAGAGTTTCATTGAATCAATAAATTTTATATATAGCACTAATTTAGTTTTTCTAATTTCTATACTGTACCACCTTCTTTTAACTCAAAAAATACAGTAATAATTGTATAATGTACACTAATAAATTTAAATATATAACTATTAATTTTTCTTAAGTTAAATAACAAGATAGAGTCTTATATTAAGTATTCTTATTGAGAGCTTGAATACATCAATAAATTTCATGTATTGCACTAATTTGGTTGATCTAATATGTTTACTGTACTAGCTTGTTTTAACTCAGTAGTACAGTATTAATTTCATATAGTTTATATTCTTAAATTTAAAAAGAAAATTATATCTTCTGATAAATATGAAGGCACAGTATTATTTAAAGCATTCTTATTAAGAGTTTGAATGAATCAATAAATTTCATGCATTGCACTAATTTGGTTGATTTAATTTCTTTACTCTACAAGCTTGTTTTAACTCAGTAGTACAGAATTATTTTCATATAGTTTATATTATTAAATTTAAAAAAAATATGCCAACTATTAGAAAGGTAGAGTATTATTTAAAGCATTCTTTTAGAGTTTCACTGAATTAGTAAATTTTATATATAGCACTAATTTGGTTTTTCTAATTTCTTTATTGTACCATCTTCTTTCAGCTCAAAAAATACAGTATTAATTGTATATAGTGTAAACTACTGAATTTAAATATATAACTATTAATTTTTCTTCCTTTCATTGGAAGATAGAGTCTTATATTAAATATTCTTATTGAAAGCTTGAATACATCAATAATTTTCATGTATTGCACTAATTTGGTTGATCTAATTTGTTTACTGTAATACTTTGTTTTAACTCAGTAGTACATCATTAGTTTCATATAGTTTATATTTTTAAATTAAAAAAAAACATTTCTATCTTCTGGTAATTATTTAAAGAATTCTTGTTAAGACTTCTAATGAATCAATAAATTTTATGTATTGCACTAATTTGGTTGTCCTAATTTGTTTATTGTATTAACTTGATTTAACTCAGTAGCGCAGTATTAGTTTCATATAGATTATATTATTAAATTAAAAAAAATCTTTCTGACAACAATTACATAGATGGAGTATTATTTAAAGCATTATTTTGCAGAGTGTCACTGAATCAATAAATGTTATATATAGTTCTGATTTGGTTGTTCTAATTTCTTTATTGTACAACTTGTTTTAACTCAAAAGATACATTGTATATAGTGTACTGCATTTAAACTACTAAATTTAAATAAAAAAAAATTTTCTTTTTGACAATAGAGAGATAGAGTATTATTTTAAACATTCTTATTGAGAGTTTAAATGCATCAATAAATTCCTTGTATTGCACTAATTTGGTTGATCTAATTTGTTTACTGTATTACCTTGTTTTCAAACTCCGTAATACAGTATTAATTTATATAATTTACTTTAATAAATTTAAGAAATTCTTTCTTCAGGTAAATATGAAGGTAGAGTAATGTTTAAAGCATTCTTTTTCAGAGTTCTGATGAACCAATAAATTATATATATTGCACTAATTTGGTTGTTCTAATTTTTGTACTATACTAATTTGTATTTACTCAGTAGTACAATATTAATTTAATATAGTGTATAAATATTAAATATTTAAAACTTTCTCTTTCGGTAAATAGGAAGATAGATTATTATTTTAAGCATTCTTGTTGAGAGTTCTAATGAATCAATAAATTTCATATATTGCCTTAATTTAGTTTGTTCTAATTCCCTTGTTGTACTATGTTCTTTATAATTCAGAAGTAATATATATATATATATATATATATATATATATATATATATATATATATATATATATATATATATATATATATGTATATATATATATGTATGTATGTATATATATGTATATATATATATATATATATATATATATTATATATATATATATATATATATATATATATATATATACATATATGTTATATATGCATAAATCATATGTCGAAATTGCACTAATCCAGTCGTTATAATTTCTTTACTATGCTAATTTGTATTTACCCAGTAGTACAGTATAAATTTCATATAAAGTATACTATTAAATTTAAAGAAAATTCTCGTATCATATGCTATGTATGCATATATGTATATGTATATATATATATATATATATATATATATATATATATATATATATATATATATAATATATATATATATATATATATATATATATATATATATGTATATATATATATATATATATATATATATATATATATATATATATATATAATCCTTAGCATAAAATATATTTGCACTATCAGTTTATCAAATATGTTGTGCTAAAACGAATCTCAAGGAATATTATATTCATAAAAGTACAAAGCATATTTTTATAAATAATAAATATTTTTAGATAGATTTCATATTCATAGGTTCAATTAACTAGTAACTAGTTTGTATAACTGGAAACTCCTTTAAAACTGATATATTTTTTAAAAATAATATCCTGCATAGTTTGCATTGTAATTTTCCCTACTTTAATTACTTAATTTTACCATATATTTAGAATAATTTTGCCTAGTTTGAAATTAGAATTTCCCCATAACAAGTATAGAAAGGAAAATTATACTTCGAAGCGCACCAAGTCGTTTGTTAACTTAATACCAGAGAGTCTCCCATCATTTAGTGATTTAACCGAGGGCACAAAACTATGCGGGAAAGACAGAAGGAATAATGCCAGAGTACAGAGACCAATTTAAATACTACAATTCTTAATGAATAGCAGAACAAGCTATTCACGACATGTGTTCTCGTGAGGAATAATCGGTTAAATTAGGCCACGTGTTTCGCTTGACCAATGGCATTTCCTTTATTGCTCCTGTTCGCTTGCAGCATAAATGATGCTTTTACTTACGGAGAAAACCGGCGTTGTAGATATATTAAAGAAGAAATGACTTAATACTGTGTATAGCTGTATTTCTGAGATCAATATATGTGTGTATTTATATAATTTCCTAGCCATATCTATCATTATAATTTATATAATTCTAATATATATAATAATATCTCTATTATATAATATTCCAGCCATAAAATGTTTGATAAAGTATTGTTCTCCGATATATATTTTTTAAAAAATATATTTCTCAAAACTAATGCAGTAACAAATGCTAATATTTCTCGACTGGTCATATTTTTTAGTGATATGTTCAGCTACCACAAGGAACTAGTATTAGTTTGCAGGGCCATATCTATCATTATAAGTTACATAATTCTAATATATATATAATAATATCTCTATTATATAATAGTCCAGCCATAAAATGTTTGATAAAGTATTGTTCTCCGATATATATTTTTTAAAAAATATATTTCTCAAAACTAATGCAGGAATAAATGCTAATATTTCTCGACTGGTCATATTTTTTAGTGATATGTTCAGCTACCACAAGGAACTAGTATTAGTTTGCAGGGCCATATCTATCATTATAATTTATATAATTCTAATATATATAATAATATCTCTATTATATAATATTCCAGCCATAAAATGTTTGATAAAGTATTGTTCTCCGATATATATTTTTTAAAAAATATATTTCTCAAAACTAATGCAGTAACAAATGCTAATATTTCTCGACTGGTCATATTTTTTAGTGATATGTTCAGCTACCACAAGGAACTAGTATTAGTTTGCAGGGCCATATCTATCATTATAAGTTACATAATTCTAATATATATATAATAATATCTCTATTATATAATAGTCCAGCCATAAAATGTTTGATAAAGTATTGTTCTCCGATATATATTTTTTTTAAAAATATATTTCTCAAAACTAATGCAGGAACAAATGCTAATATTTCTCGACTGGTCATATTTTTTAGTGATATGTTCAGCTACCACAAGGAACTAGTATTAGTTTGCAGGGCCATATCTATCATTATAAGTTACATAATTCTAATATATATATAATAATATCTCTATTATATAATAGTCCAGCCATAAAATGTTTGATAAAGTGTTGTTCTCCAATATATATTTTTTAAAAAATATATTTCTCAAAACTAATGCAGGAACAAATGCTAATATTTCTCGACTGGTCATATTTTTTAGTGATATGTTCAGCTACCACAAGGAACTAGTATTAGTTTGCAGGGCCATATCTATCATTATAAGTTACATAATTCTAATATATATAATAATATCTCTATTATATAATAGTCCAGCCATAAAATGTTTGATAAAGTGTTGTTCTCCAATATATATTTTTTAAAAAATATATTTCTCAAAACTAATGCAGGAACAAATGATAATATTTCTCAACTGGTCATATTTTTTAGTGATATGTTGAGCTACCACAAGGAACTAGTATTAGTTTGCAAGGCCTTAACTAGGTCTTTTAGAGCCCGGGACAAAAACTGATCAGCTGCCCTACTACCCAATATAATGAATAAATATATAAAAGTTTTTTTTTCTGTATCATATTTAAAATGAACTCAAAATATTCTGTTAATTCTTTAAAATGTTCCTAGTTTATTAATTTTTAATTTTGTCTTCTATATTTATTTTATTAATGCTCAAAAATGTTTTCGAACACTCTGTGGCGATTACGCAATAACAACTAAAGTCGTTGCCTCGTTTTGAATCGCCGTAGATTGACGTCATACCCATCATTTCTGAATAAGGCCTTTGGAGGAATGCTCAGTCTTTGTAAATAGTGTCTTGTATATATTATAAATATTATAATATATTTTCACATATTATTGTAACATGGATTCATTGATCTGTATTGATATTTATTATGAGTAAAGTATTATAATTATCGTATTTTTATTTGTGGCAACACATCATCCTTGTAAATATGCAAATATCTGTAATGTATGTATATGTTGTCTGCCTATATAAGAGTCTGTGTGACAGTTGCAGGTAGCTCGGTTGCATTGAAGTTGCTTCTGTTTGTTTATGTAACTTGTATGTATTTTCAGTGTTTTAAACTTCTGTAACGTTTGTTCGGTTTGATATCCAGAGCTCTAAGTCATTCATTATACTATCTTAAATAAATGCCTATGTATAGATTTGGTTGTTTTATTTAACTGAAACGAGTGAATCCCTTCTGAGCATGGTTTTATATATGATGTGATCCCTGCATATAATTTTTTAAGAATCGTCGAGCCATAGCAGGGGACACCATACCTCTAAGACCCCTGCTATTTTGCTGATCAACTGAATAGCTTATTTGAGGAGACTATTCTTTTGTTTGTAAGTAGAATTTTCATAAAAATTTGATGATTTTCTAAATTTAAATTTAGTTTTAATAACTTTAATAAATTCAAAATTTAAAATGAATAATCGGATTTATATAAAGTCATATTAAAACTGTTTAGTAAATATTTTGTAAGAATCTATAACAAGTTTAGTCTCTAAGAACATTAAAAAAAAAAAGAAAATTAATAAAACAGTAATTTTTAAATACATTAGATTTGAAAAATAAAATAAATAAAATCTGATTCTATAATAAAATTTTTTTTCAACTTTTCCTTAGTTCTACTTGGAGCTAATCGTCTTCATTCGGACTCCATTTTCCTCATAGTGGGTCGCCCCTATGTCTCATGCACCTTTGGCAAATGCCACCTTTGTCACGTCCCAGCTACAGCCCTGTTAGTTTGGCAACAAATTGCTACATGTGTTTTCGAGATGCCTTACATGTTAAAGGTTCACATTTGTCACACAAAACTGCTGATCTAGATTAATTCTCATGAGAACAAAACCACGTGACTCGCTCGATGCGGGTCTGACATCGGTTGCAAATAGGTATATTCTTTGAACATTCTATGTAGAGCTGTTTCACTGTAAAAAAGACTGATGCATTTTAGATATAACATAAATGTGCAAATTCTACGACTAGTTAGATTTAGTTTTTTCTAATGTCATGGCTATTTGGATTTAGTTTAACAATTAAATAATAGGAAACCTTCGCATATAATATTTTGACTTATACTGAAATTGCATGTACAAAAATTCAGGTTTTAGCATTTTGACTTTGTTGTTTATAACCTGTAAAGAATTAGACCGTAAAAGGAAATTAGAATTCAAATTCTCCACGAATGTATTCAACATTGACTAATTGCTAATCATATATTTTAAAAATTGTGTTTATGTTTATTTAGAATACAATAAATTCAATGAAAAATGACAATGATTCTGATACTTTTTCATTTCTCTGCCCTCTTGCTTTTGTACCCTTTACGCTATGGAGAAATCTAAGTTATTCGATTGGGATTTCTAGATACTATAAGATTTTTTTCTGAAGTTCTTAAAATAACTATTCTATGAAGATATTCATTATAGACCTATCTTGGAAATCCCTATATCTATTCCTTAAACTCCTATTAGGAAATGAAATATCCTTACCTCAGAAGTATTTCGGACAGATCTAGTTATTAGAGTTTGTTGTTTACAGTTGTAATGATTTTTATAAATCTCCCCAATTACTGAAATCTTATAACATTGCAGCAATCAGAAAATCACTTCAACTTTCCCTCAGTAATTTGTTTTCTGTCGCTTTGTGATTGGCTGCTTGAAAAATGAAGATTCAATGTTCAAATATACGTAGGTTTAAAAACTCGGACATACGTAGTCTGAGAAGGAGATTAAAAAGTGAATTTTGTTTTGTCTTGATTGTTATTAATAGAATAACTGCCCAGTGTCTGTATGCATAAGGCACGCAGTAAGTTTTCTTACTAAAAGTTTCTTTATATTTAAAGAATAAATTAAGTATTTATTTATCAAAAATTTAATTATTTTCTTTTTCTGCAGTATTTTGTGCCCACTGCACGTAGCTTCTGTAAATTTTATTTTGATTTCTATTATTGATATCATGAACAATTTATTTTCTAAAATATTTTAATTATTTTAAAGAGTATTTAAAAATGAAACTGGCAACATTTTTACAGTTTATTATATTTACTTTTTATTATTATAATATCTTTCAAATATAAATAAAACTTAATTTGAATTTTGCATAGGCAAAAAAAGGGGATTAAACTCTTTTATTTTAAATCTATAGGCCTTCTCCAACATTTTCAAAAACTAGTCCATAATTTATAATTCTTAAGCTTTAAATAAAAGTTCTTTAAAAAAAAGAGTGTACAATTACATGCTGAACAATACAAACAACAATCAAGTTAAATCTGATAAAAACAGGCGGAAAAACAATACATATGAAACATGTTTGAGGTAATAGAAATGACAAACTTTTTAAATTGAGGAAACAGTTGCGATTTTCCAACAACATTAAATGACCACATTTCCTTTTTTGAAAGATATAAAAGCATTTAAAGTAACGCAATAAAAAAATAAAATCTACAAGTTGTTGGTTGAAGCTTTTGTTTATTTCATTAAGTACCAACCTTTTTTAAATTTTTTTTCGTTTGTAATTTTTATCGATTTGTATTCAAATGACCTTTGAACATGGAAAATAGTTAACATTAGAATTTTTTTATATGGCTATGGAAGATACTACGTACAAGCTGGAACACCCTTTTTAATTTTTAAAGAAAGTATTTTTATTTTTTAATTTTTAAAGAAAATTTTATTTCTAATTTTTTTTTAATATTTCTAATTTTTAAAGAATTTTCTAATATGTTTCTAATTTTTAAATAAACCTAGTGTTCATATCCAAGCAGCTTTATATAAAGCTATTCAACAACAGCTGTTTCTAATTATTTTAGATATACTGAAATCCTATAATATTAGATTTTTTTTATGTGGCTATGGAAGGTAATACGTACAACCTGGAACACCATTTTTAATTTTCCATTTTAAAGAAACTATTTTTATTTTTTAATTTTTAAAGAAAATATTATTTCTATTTTTTATTTCTAATATTTCTATTTTTTAAAGAATTTTCTAATATATTTCTAATTTTTAAAGAAACCTAGTGTTCAGATCCAAACAGTTTTATATAAAGTTATTCAAAAAAAGGTGTTTAAAATTATTTTAGATATACTAAAATCCTATAACATTAGAACGTGGCAAAAAATGTGGAAAATTTGATTAAGTCTGTGAAAAGAGAATGAAAACTAACTTCTCATTTAATTTCTGATGAGAGTGTATACATTAAAAAGTAAAATGTGAAGATATAATGGTTCAAATATTGTTATTGTTTGAAAAGTTTGCTACTAAACATTGAAGTAATTATAATAATTTTGTATCATGGAAATTTGTTTGATTGTCTGAACTGTAAAAGGTGAGAGTTCTCTGGTGATAATGTCTGTTTACCATACCATAAATATTATTAGCCGCAACTGATTATATGCTGAAATATGCAGCATATTTGTTGAATTTTCTTACTGATTTTATCATTTATCAATAAACAAATCATCCTCTTTTGTCTTTCAAGTATTTAACTTCCTGAGTTAGCCACAGATTTTTAGTAACTTAATATTTTCTGTTATCAGTAAGATTTTCAGTAAAAAAATATGAGTTATATCAGTGTAAAATTATAATTTTAACAAATTGAACAATACTTTTAACAACTTTTAAAAAAGAAACTTTTAAAAATTTTAACAACAACTTTTGAAAAATCAATACTATTTTTAAAAAGAATTAACATCAATTTTTTACAAATATAACAATATTTTCAACAAATTCAAAAATACTTTTAGCAAATTGAACAATTCTTTTAACAACTTTTAAAAAACAAACTTTTAAGAAATTTTAACAACAACTTTTGTAAACTCAATAATATTTTTTAAAAAAATTAACAGCAATTTTTACAAATATAACAATATTTTCAACAAATTCAACAATACTTTTAGCAAATTGAACAATACTTTTAACAACTTTAAAAAAAAACTTTTAAAAATAAACTTTAAAAACAAACTTTTAAAAAATACAACAATATTTTTTAAAAAATCAACAATATTTTTAAAACAATAAATCAACAATATTTTAACAGCAATTTTTACAAATTTAACAACATTTTCAATAAATTCAACAATATTAACACATTTAATAATACTTTTAACAAATTTTACAATATTTTTAACAAGTTTAAAATACTTAAATATCATTTACTCTTAAAACATGTCACATTTTGTCTATAATTCTTTTAATCTAAAATATAGAAACGCATCACGTTCTCTGACTGCCCAATGGAATGCATTTTACACGTAAAGTAATTTTCTGAAAAGTGAATTTGGCTTTAACACTAAAGCGTTATTACAGAAATGATAATTATAACTGTTAAAGCCTGAAAATCATTTTCCCAGTTCCACTTTCCTTTCACCCCTCTTTAACCGCAAATTAACCAATCACGATTTTACTAATGTTGAACTTTTGCATCTATTAAAAAGCCAACCATGCAGCAAAGGAAGTAAATTATTTTCTGCCCAATTATTCTGCAAACGTATGAGCTGATGTTCTGTTAGATGATGCATCGTAATTTAACGACGCACGGGTCGATCCCTCTCCCTGGAAGGTCGCATGATTTAATGACTTCGATAACAGTCATGGGATTAAATCCCCGAGTTTAATGACTGACGTGAGCGACAGTCCTCACCACCGGACACTGGTGTTTGTTTGTAGCAGTTAGCTCAACCCCATGGGAAAGTTCGTTTTCGATCAGGGGTTTCTGACGTTCCCCTCTTTGGACCGGGGGAAGGCATAAAAGAAGACCAGACTTCTGTCATTCAAGTTCCACAATGCAGGGATGAAAGAGATTTAAAAATATAATGTAAAGCTTCAGTGCCCTGGAAAATCAATTGAATTCTATTGTGGAAGAAGATTTGGCTATTTTTGGAAACATGTTAGATATCAAGTTCATATATCCCCAATTTTTACGGCCGTATTCATATGCTACAACTGACTCATTTTATATATCGCTGTTTGTTTAAAATAAATGGCATAACAATACCAAAACTTCTTTATCAAAAATGTATTAAGAAATGGTTATTTTAAATAAGAAAAATTGTGAGTAGCAATTCATTTACTTTTTAGTCCTTTTTTTATCTTTACAAATACGGCCGTATTATTACACTATAACTGACTCATTTTAGATACCACTGTTTATTTAAAATAAATGGTATAAAAATACTAAATATTATTTATCCAAAATTTATTAAGAAATAGTTATTTTAAATAAGAAAAATCGTGAGTAGCCATTCATTTACTTTTACGTGTATTCATGCAAAATAAAAGTAACTAATTTCGTTAATCCTTTTCTGTTTTTATTTTTACAAAAATTCAATTACTATCACATAATTAAAACCTGTCTTTTAGCTGAGTTAAAAGGTTATTTTGTGGACTTAATGATGAAAGAGATTTAAAAATATAATGTAAAGCTTCAGTGCTCTGGAAAATCAATTGAATTCTATTGTGGAAGAAGATTTGGCTATTTTTGGAAACATGTTAGATATCAAGTTCATATATCCCAAATTTTTACAGGCGTCAAAAATTTATTAAGAAATGGTTATTTTAAATAAGAAAAATCGTGAGTAGCCATTCATTTACTTTTACGTGTATTCATGCAAAATAAAAGTAATTAATTTAGCTAGTACTTTTTTGTTTTTACTTTTGCAAATAAATTAATCACTATCATATAATTGATATCTGACTTTTAGCTGAGTTAAAATATTATTTTGTGGATTTAAACAACTGCATCGGAGACCAAATTGTAGCCATAAATAACCCAAACGTTGATAAAAAAACTACAATTTTGCTATAATGCACGAATTCAAAATTTCGTTTGTCTACGTGTTACTTAATACACTCCCACAGTCACAAATAAAATTTAAAAAATAATATTTTCGGACTTAAGTAAGTTCAAAACGAGAAGAACAATCAAAATCTTGGTCGTATATTTGGGAGGTTACAATACTTTCACGATAACGTATACGATACAGTGATTGGTTACTAAAACATAAGAAGCAATTAAAAATTAGTAACATTTAAGTAAATTTTATTATTTATTTTATTCTAAGAATCAGTACCAATCCTAGACTGTCGTGCTAATTAAAAGTAGTTGTCCTTTTTTTTAAAAAGATTTTTCTTGGTATTACGTTAGTTGAACTTTATTTAGCTGCCCTTAAAAATTTGACACCAAGAACTGTACACCATCTTGCCTCTCCCCCATCCCCTCCATAGAATCTGCTCAGCTCGGTCAAGAATTCCAGTTATATGATTTATTTTAAACCAAGATGCTTCACTTAAGACAAGAGAATACATAGAATCTTAACTATTCAGGATATATGTTAGACATCAAGTTCATTTATCACTAACTTTTACATCCGTATTCTTACTCGTTTTAAATATCACTGTTTATAATCTTTTTTTAAAAGTTGCTTAGTCTAATTGAAACTTCTTTACTTAGTGCTGTGTTAAGATGCAGTATTTTTCACTTAAAATGGATTCTATGATATAAACAGCAAGTGTGGGATAAATGTTAGATATCAACTTCATTAATTACTTTATTTTTATAGCTGTATTTTTGATCTCCAAACAAATGATTTGAAATACTGCTGATGATTTTAAAATATATATATATATATATATATATATATATATATATATATATATATATATATATATATATGTTACAAACTTAAACTTCATTATCAGAGACATGGTGAAATTCATATTCTGTTCTTTTTACAGAAAATAATTTATAAAATATAAATAATAACAAATTAAGAAAATTTAAATAAGATTTGGGAATCATTTTACTTTAAGAATCTATATTTAATAATATATTAATAATATTTTGGTAAACTAAAAAGTTACTCTAATGGTAAGAAAATAATAGACTTGTCTTTTTCAGGAAATTGTTATAAATATTAAGTTTATAACATTATAAATTCTACGTTTATGATCAACCATACACTGTTTCATTTTAAATACCACAGTTTATTTAAAAAAAAAGGTTATATAAACAAGTTAAAACTTCTTCATCAGAGACATAATATACAACGTTTTTCAATTAAAATAGGATTTAAAATATAAAAAAAAAGTTAAAAAGTAACATAGTTTAAAAGTAACATAGCCAGGTTGGTGAAAATTTGTATTCATTAAGCTATAGATTATAATTATTTGATGACTCATTTTAGTTAATGTTTCTTGTATATTAATATTAAAAAATATTTATGTCTGTGATTTAAAGGAACTAGAATTGAATTAATCGTAAAAATCAAACTGATCTTTGAAATTAAACAAAACGTTATATAAACATCTCAAGTGAAACTATGCATGTGTTTTGATAAATTGAAAGACTTTTTGAGCTAAAAACAAAATTTGAACTCAAAACTTAAAACAAACAAAAAATTAGGACAGAAAAATTAAAATTCTATGAATAATATTAAGATACATGTTTTTTAAAATAAAAATCAGCGAAACAAATGTAATTTACAGATTTTAATCACTTCAGTGATTGTATTTATTCCTGGAATCCATATTTTATATAATTTTATTTAAGGAAGAAGTATATTTCAAGATAAGAGGAAAGTAGCTACAAATTAATTATTTAAGAATTAAAGATTATTTTCTCTTATTTCTGATAAAGTTTAAAAAAAATGAGTCGACATATAAAAAAAGTTCAAACCTGAAAATATCTGTAGCATAATAAAAATTACCTAAAAGATTGAAATTTTTATCGCTTAAAATACTAAGTTATATACGATAAAACTAATAACTAAAATTGCATCAAGCACTTTAATATTAAAAATAACAAACTAGTAAAAATATCCATTCAATTATATTTAAACTCTAAGAATTTTCAATTTTTAGCAAATAAATACCTTTTTAAATTAAAAGTAAGCCTAATAGCACACTGATATTCTTTTCTATTTAGAGATTTCAAATTAGTAATTATTCTTTAGTTATTTATATGGAGTTCCTAGAAGAGACTTCTTAAAATAGCAGAAGACAATGCCCTGTTGTTAATTAAAGCACAGGACTTAGAAAATAATTAGAAACATTGATTAATATTGTATGCAGTAAATAAACTAAGAACTTCAAGTGGGGAAAGTTTTCTAAGAAATTTTAAGATAAATAACTGTAAAAATAATAATAGAATAATAATAGAGAATAAAAGTTAAGTATTAGTACTGAAGTTGCAGTGGCTTCATTTTTATAATGAGCATATAAAATTAAACGACACTTAAAATAAATATTAAATAATAAGTACATAATATTATACGAGAAATGATCATTTTCCCATGCGTATATATCGGTGCTGTTTGCTTTCGGGGGTGGATGAAAGCCCTTTTGTTATCCCACATCATTTCTTTAAATTATATATATATATATATATATATATATATATATATATATATATATATATATATATATATATATATATATATATAATATATATATATATATATATATATATAAATATACTAAAAATTTTTTTTTTTATATATATATATATATAATATATATATAAAACATATTATACATATATATATATATATATATATATATATATATAAATTATATATTATATAATATTATATAAATATATAATAAAATTTATAAATATATATAATATATATAAGATCACAAAACTTCTGCTAAAATTTGCGTCATTTTGCATTTTCAACCTCTAATAAATTGACCATACAGTTTTACGAAGTTGTCCAATTATAATCCCTTTCAGAATAGTCCAAATAAAAGGAGATACACGCTGTCGGAGAAAGATTCTTCTAGAGATATTTTCGTACAGATGTTGACCCAGGTGTTACGGGTTTTGTTCATAGAACTCCATGCTAGCCGTCCCCTCAGTTTGTCCTGTCCCTTTGATGAAGTGGGAACCCTTCCTTCAACGTTATCGTAATAAAGGTCTTTAGCTGAAACGGTATCATTTTTATGGCCATGACTGCAACCACCCATCGAGAAGTCCGTCTCATTACATACATACATACACACACACACACATATATATATATATATATATATATATATATATATATATATATATATATATATATATATATATATATATATATATATATATATATACCCGATTTGGTGATTAAATTTAATCACCAAATTGGAGTTATATTGCCTAAATTGGCGACTTGGTGATATTATTTTCACCATTTCCAGGTCACGTGATATTTATTTTTGTAAATATTTTTGCTACACAGTTTACCTAAATCAAGTTACTATAAATATATTATAGGCATTAATATATATGTGTATTTATTCATAGGTACATGAGTAAGATATGCATATTTATGTATCTATTTGTTTAAATAAAGTAGTCTCTTTTGGTAAAATTTTCTAGCGTGTATTTTAAAAAATATATATTTGTAAAATAAAGGAAATATAGATGAATAATTTTGGCGTTCTGCATAGCAAGGAAAAAAACGATCACAATTAAATAACATTTTAACTTCCAATATTTGTATGAAGTAAAACTTTAAATTATTTTTTAACTCTTCTTTGAAAGTAATTACCCTTCGAAAGTCCTTTCTAAACAACATTTTAAAAGAATTACAGCGCATTAAATTCTGTGTAACTCGAAGCTCAGTATTCAGCTTCGGCTTGGGTGAAAATACGTAGCTAAAATAATACAGAAGAATCCTCGAAGATTTTAAAAGGAAGCGTATAATGCTAACGTTTAAAGAAAACTAAATCTAGAAATCGCCCGAGTTCAGAATGAATTGCTTCTAGACGCCAGCCCAATGGATGCTTTCTACATGCTATTTAATTCAATAGCGTACATTTTAAAAGCGAGGATTATATCCTCTGGAGAACAAGGTTTTCAGATCTCTTGAGGTATTGTTACATAGAATAAAAGAAAGTTTTTAAGATTCTATCAGTTGCTCCTTAGTGAAACTGCCAAAACGGAATAATTGAAGAAAAAAAACTGAATTGGTGAAAAGGTTAAAATTCTTTTGCTTTAGAAATAAATTTTAAATGATCGAAGACAATTTTAGGTTCTTGTAGACTTCATATAAATCGTCGTGTTGGTAATCGTTTAAATTTATTAAGCAATTTTATGTCATAAAATGGAGTAAAATCACTGAAGTAAAAATGTATTTGATGAAATAAAGAGATATCTGTATTTCAGCAGTTAATTTTTGGGGTGAAAGATGCTTAAGTTAGAGAGATGAATTAGAAGACATCCTTGAAAAGTTACTGAATTAAATGTAAGGATAAGATTGCAAAATTTGCTCATATCCACAGGGTCAAGATTGTAAAGTACAGAGATTTAAGATTGTAAAGTACACGAGAGATGCAAGGATGACAATCATGACTAATGTAACAAATATTAAATGTAATACTTTTCCATGAATATTTAAAATAATTAACATGCATTACTGTTAAAAATCATTTTCAAAAATGTATAAAATTTTTAAAAAATTAAGGAATATTAAACTGTTAAATGTATTTTTAATATTTATCAATGCAATTTTATCATTTATATTATATCCTTTAAAAATGCAATGACAAATTTGTACTGCGTAGTGTAAACTATCATTGTTTAAACTAGTTATGTTTATAATAATGCTATCATACGATTTTAAACAATTGGTTCATTCACTATTTAAATACCTTTGAGAATATAGTTACTAATTCTGTAGAAATTATTTGTCAGATTACAAAGCCATAAAAATTAAAAATCATGGCCAATTGCAAAATTTTGACGACAGAATATTTTTAAATTAATTGTTCCTTCTCATTGTATTAACATATAATTATCAATACTCCATAAGCTTGATATACGTTAAATTTGAAACGTGTAAAATTTTATAACCGAAAGGGAAAAAATATTCTTCTCTTAAAAGTATGAATATTCTCTCCTTCTATTCACTCGAAATGATATATGTTTCAATCATTTCGGTGTAGAACCGACTACTTTTTCCAATGCATAATAATCTTAAAGAACGTAACCTTTCCCGTATATCTTTGATCCATATTTAAACAGCTCCTTCAAAATTCAAATTTCCTGAGGTACTTCTACTTTAAAGTGAAGGAAAGAACTCGATATTTTTAGAGATTTTTCATTTTGCCGTACTGTCGGATTATATAGATTTAAGACTATAACTCTAAATTTCCTTTACTAAAAGTTCATGGATTTTCTCTCTTCTCTCTTTTTCTTAGTGGCTCATCTAAAAAGTTCTTTAAATGCATGAATATTAAAACCCAAAAATGAAAAACCCTATTCATGTCGTGAATGAACTGGATTTAACTTCTTTTCTTTTTTTAAAAGAGACCTGTGTCTAATTTTCGTTGTATCTAGCTGGAAGACGTGACTCTTAAAGGTGAGGCTTTAAAATGATTTCTTAAGGAAACATTTTCGGCAACGTTTACCATAGTACAAACTTAGTATTGTACTACAACTAACAGCAGTGCTAGGTGTTCTATAACTTAATGACAATTTAGTAATCATCTTATTTAATTAAAAATGTAAGATATAAATAATCTCAAGATATGTTCAGAAATGACAGAAATTAATTACTAATGAATTTTTAATATTTATTCAAAATTATCTAAAGTCTTAGTCTTTCCAAAAGTCACAAAAATTTCCCTTTACACATGCTATTTAAACCAAACAAAATGGTTGTTATTTTAAATTAAAAACAGTGAGCTGTTTTCGAACCCTGGTTTGCAATGAAATTGTTGCAAGTTTGATATGAGAAGTTTGCTGCCAACTTGCACGACAAGTGTACTTCAAACTTGCATGACAAGTTTGCTGCAAGTTGGAAGTATGATAAGGAGAATTCTTACACTGACCCAAGCTATATGCACATACAGCAGTTGACAAACTGAATAACCAGTCACCACGACAGCAACCACAACAGCTATAAAGCTGCAGCTGACCTACGCGAGGCCCGTCATGGTTCGAAGATTACTTTGGTCAACTCCGGTAAGGAACAAGCGTTACAGAGCCAAGTTCTGGTCTACCAGAGAAGACACTAGAAAAAGATCACTCAGGTGAACCCCGGGCTCGTGACACCCGTGAATACCTAAAGGAGGTATACACCTGAAGTTGGTTCTCATTTAGCAGTACCCAGAGGACAGGTACGGCTTGAAGCTCTTGGCCTCGAACGAGAGAGATGTTGTCCCCCGGAAGTATGGTAACTTCGATATTTAAGTAGACTTTCTGCAGTCCTATTTCAAACTTGCAGACTTGTTATGCTGAACTCGCTGCAAGTTTTCAGGCTTGCAAAGCAAGATTGGTGCAAGTTTGCTGCAAACTAATTTTGCTATCTGGGACAGTATTCCATATGGATAAGCTAGGCGGTGATTGAACAGGTAGAGTGTTTTATTTTGGAAACGGAGTCCATAGGTTTACATTTTACCACTAGCATGTATGTTCGTAGCCATTTGGTGTTGCTTCCAGTTGGTGCATGAACCTCATGAACCCCAGTGTTGAAAAATGTTAGTCATAGTGTTAATAACCAAACCAAAGTCACACATGGACTTCAAATATGACTACTATCTAGGTTGGTAAAGAAGTCTAGATATTCGTCATCCAGACTGTAAAGTAGTCTTCAAAATAAAGTAGTCTACCTGCTGAAAAATATATTTAGAAACTATAAAATCGTCATAATTTTAAGCACAAATTAACAATGAAAGAAATAATGTGATATGCATATTTTTGTACTAGTATGTTAACTGTCTCCCCAATAGAGACACTAAACATCAAATATTATGTTTTCTTTATTACTGAAAACTTATTCAAAATTCTATTTCAGTTTTTCTTTACGAGTGTACTTTAAAAATTGAAAAGGATGACATTTAGAGCTTTTGGAAAAACCGTCTAGTATGTGCATGCATAATTTAAAAAAAGTAATACATGATTTCTTTCATCTTTAAATAGTATTTTCAGACCTGTTTAATACCTTAAACTTGTGATTAATTCAGTGTATAAAACTGAAAGCAAGTTTATTTAATAAGAAAATTAAGACCGAGTGTTAGGAATGTGACAAAGAATAAATGAAGAATACAGAAATTTTTTTTCTCTAAATGTATAATAGATTTTAATTATTTTAAGCGTAAGAATTTCAATATTATTCCTGCAATTGTTTCAGGGTAAAAAAGCTAGACATATCCTTAAAAATATCCGAAAATCAATCTAACATTGTTTAATCTTTTTGTTCATGTAACTCTCATATGAGACTACTAACGTAATAAAAATAGTTAAAATAAATTTTCAACGATTTTTTAATCTTTTGTGACGCTGCATTACATTTACTTAGAATATGATTTATAAAAAGTGATTCCTAAATTTGTTGAAGAAGTAAAAGTGGAATCGAAGCATTTTGTTTGGGTTTAATTTTTTAATATGATTTTTAAAATGTAAACTGGCAATTAATAATAAAGTTTGTGCTCTTTCTGTTTTTATTTACCTCATCTAAGTATATATGCATTTGTAACATTCCATTCTTCGATCATTCAAGTTTCTTAAAAAGTTCCTTAAATTTCACTTAACTAGGGCCATGCTGAGTAAATTATTCTTTTCTCCATAATTTATGTTACCATCTTAATCATAACAAATTATAAATTGATTTTTTTGCTTTTAATTTTAAAAATAAATGAGTCAGATGGTTAAAGACATAGTCTGATACTAATATCTCAAGAGTGTGTTTTCATTAGCAAAGGAGATTTTAACCCCTTAATGCACAGTTTTTTGAAAAAGAAGAGCAAAAAAAATCAACTTTTTTAATGTAAAATTTAGAACTTTGTCTTGCCAAAAAAATTACAAAAATACAAAAATAATCAAAATTTTTATTGCAATTTTGGAGTTTGATAACATTGCAGAAAATAGTCGAATATTGTGATATTACACGCACATCGAATTTTTTATCTTCCTTTTCGAATTCCAATTTCAGAATAAACATTATTAACAGTAAAAATACTTATTCAACAATACTAGTATTTATAAAATTAATCAAAATTTTCTTTTGTGGGATATATTTCGAAACAAGGTGTACAAATAAGAGATAAGTCGTAAGTGATAAGTAGAAAATAAATATATAATTTAGACTTGAATAAGTTAGTATTATAGCTTACAATCCCATGTAAATTATAAATAACAATAAAATGATTGTTTTTTTTCTTTCACATTGTTATTTTCAATTCTCGATTGCATTCAAGTGTGAAAATTTATAGTAACATAAAGTACAACACCGCTCGAATAATCTCGAGTGTGCACAGTTTGGCTAGTTTACCGCGCTCGAGTTAACTCGAGCTTGCACGTTAAGTAGTTAAACTCTATTTCGAAGTAATTTATCTTCTAAACCACTCATTGATTTTAAAAGTAATCATCTTCAGAATTATATCACTTGCGAAATCATGTTTTAAATCACGTGTCTTTTGAAAAGGAAAAATTCAGTATACGCATATGGAATGTTATGATCATTGCAGCATGTCTTCTGCAAATATACAACCTCAACAAGCAGTATCTACCTCAATTTTTATTGAATTGAATGGAGCACTTTGGAGTTCCAACGAAACCATTTCGGCTTCATTTGCTGGATTAAACGTTCGCTGGCGGAATAATTTAAAAGCCCTTTCCAGTGGTAGACACCAGACTCAGCTTTCCCTCCTCAACCTGTCAAGGGGACCTTTTCCAAATCCCAGAACACTACCTGGGATAACCTGCCCATCCACCCTGCGGAAGGGTTGATTAGAGAACGTGAAAGAGAGAGGAAGGGGGTAATGTAAATGCAGTGTAGTTACAAAATTGAGCCGGGGTTTATATATTTTTTCTCTTGTTGAGTAACTTAGTGGTGAGGTGTTGCATTTTGGGGCAATAAAAAGAGTGGAGGCGACGTGATCTTAAAGGATTATGGCTCGCTTGTCAAAATGTGTCATATATGCGAAATCGACCTGCCAGGAAAGGATTGCAAAGGATTAGATAACAGTCCCGAGAGATTGTATTGGATGCTGACTGTAAGTAAAGAAGGGGAAAAAAGGTAAAAATTTTAGTAGAGTCGGTAACGTCATAAGCATTAAGTTTTAAACCCAGACATGAATCTCGTAATGTTCTTACAAAGTGAAAATGAACTATTAGAATGTGAGAATAGAAATAATGTTGGGTATTTTTTTAATGTTTAGTTTCCACTGTATTTAATCTTGAACTTATCTAAATGTTAGTAACCATACTTAAAAAAGAATATTTTAAATTTTTTTCACTTTTAAAAACACTCTCCTCTACTGAATAATCATTAAATTTCAAGTCAAGACATGAATCACCTAATTTATTTTAATACTTGGAAATAGACTTTCTGGATTTCGAGAATAGAACTAACTTCAAAATTTTGTTCTTTTTTTATGTTTCTAAATTGTAAAGTATTTGATCTTGAGTTTATATTAATTTTCAAAATTGTTCCTAATTCTTTTTTCTTCACACTTACATATTCTTTTCAATACTAAATCAATTAAATTGCACTCCGTGGTATTGCAGGCACAAATTCTAATACATGTATATAATACGTCGAAATTGTAATTTTAAGAGGATTTTGGGCTTTCAAAGCGTTAATATAAATTATTTTGTTCTAATATAAATCAAAGTTTAAATAAGTTAATCATACTCCTTTTAGTTTTTTTAAATACGATAATATTTTGAAAATTTTAGTTTTTAAAGAAATTTTTGTCAGTTTTCAAACTGCTTCAAATGACTTAATTTTTCTTAGATTCTTACTAATTTTTTGTCAAATATTTCTTATACACACACACACACACACACACACACACACACACACACACACACATATATATATATATATATATATATATATATATATATATATATATATATATATATATATATATATATATATATATATATATATATATATATATATATATTATATATATATATATATATATATATATATATTATATATATATATATATACACATATTGCAATAATTCTATATATCTCTTTCTTAAATAAGTTAACAAAAATATGACTTATAATTCCCAAACAGAAATATATCAATTTTTAGTCTCAGATAATGTAAAATTTATATTTTGCATTTATAAAAAATGCATTTTTTTTAACAAAACAGTATATTTTTCAATGTTTAGCTATAAAAATATAACGATTAACAGTAAATTACCAAATATGATTAAGTTAAAAAGAATCGCACACAATTTCCTTGGCTTTGGGTCGTGGTACTCAAACTAGATGTCACGCCACACGGCTAAAAAAAAGACAGTTAAAATTATAAAATTGTTGAATAAAAATGTGAATATATTTAAAATTTAAATTTTGTCTGCACCTGTCTCAAAACATGTTAAGATTTGTCCTTGTATTTATATCAACTACAGCTGATTCTCTGCCTCTGCAGTTAAACAATTTTGGGAACTGCTAGTAAAACACACTTTCATACATGAACACATATATGCATATACAAGTATATGTATATACATACACACACACACACACATATATATATATATATATATATATATATATATATATATATATATATATATATATATATATATATATATATATATATATATATATATATATATATATATATATATATATATATATATATATATATATATATATATAGTAAGACAGACTTCACGATAGATGGTTGCAATCATGGCCCATAAAAATGACACCGTTTTAGCTAAAGACCTTTATTAACAGAACGTTGGAGGACAGTTTCGCCTTTCATTATAGGGACAGGACCAACTGATGGGTCAGCTAGCATGAAGTTATAAGTAAAAGGCCCTTAACACCTGAGTCACAATCTGAGTCAAAATCTGTGGGAAAATCTCTAAGAAAATCTGCCTCCAATAGCATGCATATTCTTTTTGTTTGGAAATTTCCTAAATTGTCCTCTAGGGCAATGTAGAATTACGATTGGTGAGACCTCTTCTGTGAGGGAGTAAACTGTAGTCCCAGTGGTGAGTTTAGGTTAGGGGTTACAAAGGGAAAAGCAGAGGGACGTTGGGTTTTTTACCCTTGACTTAAGATATGAAAACCCCTGAGAATTTTCTCGGGCGTCTTTGGAGTTTTATAAAAAATACCTACATTAGCTTCCCTATCTAGTTTACGTTTTCTTATATATAAGCACATATGTTTATATATTGTTTTTCCTTATTCATTCATGATAGAATGAATATAGTTATTGACTAAAAATTAGTCATGTCTCAGACTCAAAAATAACTATTTTTCTTGTAATATCCAAATTGTGGATTTTCATAGAGCTAAAAATTTGACTTTCAAATTAATCTCTGTGTTCGAGATATCAAGGCATACATAAGCTTTACATGTATGCACATGGAAATAATAAACATTTTCTTTTCCGTTCATACGAATGCATGATGGAAGCACAAAAATATCTAATCTCATTTATTCGCACAAAAGCTAAATTTCGCTATGCGTGCAGAATACTTTACTCCTGAGCTTTAAATCTCCATTCCGGATTTAACATGCTCGGGATAATCCATTTAAAAACTTAAGCAAAAAAATATCAGCGGCTAATCTGCGTCATTGTTATGCTATACACTGAAAGCCATCTTTGGTCACAAGAGGTGAGGTCCTCTTCTCCCCTAATAAGGTTTTGTGCTTCCAGATTCCTAAAGCTCCCCATAGACGGGGATATCGAGTTGAGTGTTTTGAATGTAAGTGGACAATAGGGTAGGATGCTGTTGACACAGCTGGGGTGCAGGAAAAATCTTTCGCGCTCTCCTTATGGTGTTATGTTTTCAAAAAAGGGATGTATAGGAGCAATTTTTTACATCTGATTTTTGTTGAGTGAGTGGTTGCTCAAAGAATGTAGAATTTTTTTTTTACAACTTCAAGCATGTGCTGGCAATGTTGTGAATTCTGCACACCGTTCTATTTAATCCCACATTGCATCTGTGAGCGGCAGGTGAAACGCGAACGTTTAGGCTGTTAAATACGTACTTGTGTTCCAGCTACAATGCAAACAGACGAGTAACAAACCGTTTTTCTGTGTGTAGTGGAGAAAAGAATGAA
>CM063501.1:20235812-20265812 GCA_032207245.1 Pardosa pseudoannulata
TGTACGCCGAAATATTTCTCTAGGAGCGTGACCGGTGTACGGATAATAGAGCTCAATAAATTATCAATAACATGGTCTAAAAGTGAGTAATGCTTTAGTAAAAGCGTAACGCAGTTGAAATAATTATTTATTGTATCTTTAAGCATAAGATGTTTGAAGAAAAGGGATTTTACAAGCAAGTAATGAATATATTCCTCAGGGTTTGTTTTCCTCTTTGATCCGAATTTAGATTTAGATTTCAGGGAATTTAATGTTTTTAACCGTTTTTTCTTTTGTGGCTTAATTTTTAAAAGACATTCGACAAGATTATTATTTTCATCAATTTTTACTCAAAATGTAATGATTTTTTTTTAAGCGAGACAGGTATCCTAAAAATGTTTCAACAACATGTTTATAACTTTCTAAGAAAGCGGGACAGATATTCGATTAATAATTAAACTCTTTTTAAAAGACCTTATTCTTGATTATCATTTTTATTAATTTTTACTCAAAAATCTAAGCTGATTTTTGAGTTTTGAGCAAGCTATTTTTAAAAGACATTCGGCATATTTATTATTTTTATTAATTTTTACACAAAAATCTAAACTGATTTCATTTCTTTCTTTAAAAAGCGTGACCAGTAACCTAGAAATAATGTTTTAACTTTTTAACAACGTGGTTGTACCTGTCTAAGAAAGCGTAACCGATATACAGTTAACAATTCTCCAAAAGATATTTGACATATTTATTATTTTCATTAAATTTTACACAAAAATCTAAGCTGATTTCATTTTTTTCTTTAAAAAGCGTGACCAGTAACCTAGAAATAATGTTTTAACTTTTCAACAACATGGTTGTACCTGTCTAAGAAATCGTAACCGATATTCAGTTAACAATTCACCTCTTTTTAAAAAACCTTCTTGTTTACCATGTTCATCAATTTTTACTCAAAAATCTAAGCTGATTTCTTTTTTTTTCTTTAAAAATCGTGACCAGTAACCTAAAATTAATGTTTTCACTTTTCAACGACATGGTTATACCTGTCTAAGAAAGCGTGTCCGATATTCAGTTAACAATTCACCTCTTTTTAAAAAACATTAGACATATTTATTATTTTCATCAGTTTTTACTCAAAATTGTAAGATGATTTCACTTTTTCTTTAGAAAGCATGACCGGCATACTAAAAATAATATTTAAAGCATTCTCAACCGCATGCCTATATTTTTGAAGAAAGCATGATGAATATTCGGCTATTAGTTTACTATTACACAAATTCTGCACTACTTCAAAACACCAATATACCTTAGTCCAAAAAAAAATTTTTAGAAATACTATGCCACACAAAAACCTGTACTATAGATGACACGAACAAAATTAGTATCATATACAATAACTTTAAAATACATAACACTAAAAGATTTTGCAAATAAAAAAATGCAAGATTCACTGATATTCAGATAATAATTTCATTATTTAAAACATTCTCAGCAACATACTCATATTTTTCCAAGAAAGCTTGACCGATATTCATTTATTAATTCAGCTCTGCAGAAGTTCCACACTATTTATAAAAACTTTACCACAGCCCCCTCCCCCCCAAAAAAAAAAACTTGTGGAAACGTTATGCCATACAATTAAAAACCTAAACAACAAATGACACAAACAAAATTAGTGTCATATACAATAATTTTAATATACATAACACTAAAAATTTTTGAAAAAAAATGAAAGATACACTAATATTTGGATAATACTTGCAGAGTTTAAAATATTCTCAACAACTTATATCTTTCAAAGAAAGCGTGACCGATATTCGGTTATTAATTCAGCCCTGGACAAATTCCACACTATTTTTAAGTACCAATATACCACAGTCTCCCCCAAAAAATCTTGTGGTAATGCTGTATTCCTAAATAAATACCTGTACTGGAAATGACACAAAAATTAGTATCATATACAATAACTTTAAAATGCATAACGCCTCAAGATTTTGAAAAAAAATGCAAGGCACACTGATATTCAGATAATAATTTCAGGATTTAAAACATTCTCAGCAACATACTCATATCTTTCTAAGAAAGCTTGACAGATATTCAGTTATTAATTCAGCTCTGCACAAATTCCACACTATTTATAAACAATTTACCACACTCCTCCCCCCCCAAAAAAAAACTTGTAACGCTATGCTACACAACTATAAACCTATACAACAAGTATCATAAAAAATAAATGACATATAAAATAACTTTAATATACATAATACTAAAAGGTTTTGCAACAAAATGAAAGATACACTGATAATCGGGTAATAACTTCAGGATTTATTTTTCTCTTTGATCCGCTGTACTAAAAATAATGTTTAAAACATTCTCAACAGCGTGCCTATATCTTTTTAAGAAAGAGTGACAGATATTTGGTTATTAATTCAATTCTGCATAAATTCCATACTATTTATAAACACCAAAATATTGCAGCAAAAAAAAATCTTGTAGAAAATGATATGTTCCACAATTAAAAACCTGTACAGTAAATAAAAGACAAAAATTAACATTAACTTTAATAAAATACATAACACTAAAAAGTTTTGCAACAAAATGCAAGATGCGCTGATATTTGGATAATAACTCTCTTTTGCACAAATTCCACATTATTTATAACACCAAAATACTGCAGTCAAAAACATTCTTGTATAAACGATATTCCATTAAAAACCATTATTAAAAACCTGTAATACAAATAACATAAGCAATGTATATAAAATAACATATAAAATAACTTTAAAATAATTTTCAACAAAACGCAAGGTATTTTAAATAGTTCAGATCAAGAGGTGGAAATTTTTGAACCAGGAATAGTCAAAACTAACGATTGTTAGGCGGATCACTATATTTCACGATATTTACAGCAGTATTTCAGTCTTAATTATCAGTTATACAGTGAAATGTAAAGAAATATGTTCTATTTTTGTTCGAGGAGGCAAAAGAGCTACAGTCGGTCTTGATCCTTCATGTATAGTAGATGAATGATTACGTCAAACACAATACCATATAATAAAAATCGAATGAGCTAAAGCAAGCCAACGTGCAATTTTCTATTTGGGAATTACCGATAAACTTAAAATTTTTACCTTTAAATAATTTGAGGCTCTATTTTAATTTACCTGTCTAACAAATTCTACTCTATACATTTTCAGTAGCATCCTCTATAAGATTTGTAATTTTTTTTTGACAAAAGAGTAACTGAGATAAAATAATTAATTTTTCTTTCTTTAAGTTGTACATAATGTATTTAAAAAAAGGAGAATAATTAGTCTTTTTAAAATTATGTTAAAGTTAACTCATTTCTTTAGACTTTTGGTTTGAAACCACCAGTTTCAGAAAAAAAGAAGTTTTCTACTTCTAATTTAACGACTATTACGGCTCACTACAGTTTTAACTAAATTAAGTTAAAAATTAATTACTGTGTGTCTTAAAAATTCCCTCCTGTATTACACATATTTTTCGCATATATTTTGCATGTTAAGGAGAACAGATGGTAAGAACAATTCTGAATTAAATTCTGTTTAAATATACTTGTTCTGTTTTTTCCCTTAAGTTAGTTTTAAAAGCAAAATTTGTTCTCACATTAACATTCATTCCCTTTTATGAACTTTTTTTTTGCGTTTTAAGTTAAAACTTGTAGAAACTTGAAACTGGAGGATGCAAAATGTATTAAAAAAGGGACTAAATCATTTTATTTAATTAACATATTTCCGAAAATTCTGCCTCATCTATGTTAATTTATCGATAATCGGTAAATAGAGGTGTTAAAAAAGTTTTTATACCACTAAAATTGATTTTTAGAGGGATTTATAATGTAGTAAAATGAATTAGATTAAAAGAAGAGGAAAATTGAAGATTAAAGATTTTTTTTTTATGGAAAGAGTTTACCTGAAACAAAGTTAGTTCTTTGTATATTATATTCATATTTCAATCTTCATCTCTAAAGAAGCATATTTAAAAGAAAAACAAATTCTTTAAAGTCCATTTTTGTCCTTATTCACGAAGACTTATTTCTTATCGATCATCGTTCTACATCGGATATCTATTGTATTTTAAAAAAAACAAATGTTTCTGGTTGGTTACCGACGTCTGGAGTTATTATGTAATAACACAATTTTGTCTGGACTCCAACCTCATTCCACTTAAAGTAATGTAAAAATTCCTGTTTGATAATACTAAATTGTTTCAACTTTGCAATTTTGGGAAATGTGAAATGCAGTATTTGGGGAAGCTATTTATAATAAAATTTCAAGGAGCTCTTACCAAAATATCAAGTATCTGATGATCTGTTCATCAAGATTTAAGAAATATATGGATTAACGTAGTATTTAGACATTTTTTAATTAAAAGAAAGAATTTTTAACCAGAAAATGTCATCCAGTGTTCCTGGAAAGTTTTTACTTTCTTTGTGATTATAAACTACGACGTAGCTAACTTTTATATAAAAATGATTGTAACTTAATCATCTTCCTTCCTTTTTTGTTATAAAGTATCAAATTTAAGATATCAAACAACATGTTTAAATTCTCTGTTAATAAAAACAACAGTATTTTAGAAGGTTTATTTCCCTATCCAAAATAAAAAGCATATATGCTTTCTCCTTGGTTCTTTACCTCATTTTAAGTGGATATTGAGAAACTGGGTTCCGTCTAATGTAATGTCAATATTCCTTATTAACCTTAAGAAAAAAATTAATTCCCAAATTACCTTTTCCCAATATAAACTATATATACCAGGTGATACAAAAGTTAGGACAAATTTAAAAATGGAATAATAATTTGACAAAGAATAAAGATAAAATCAGGTACTTTTCACCCATCTGAATGAAATGTTTAGGAATTTTTGTTACGAAACCAAACATTTATTTAGGTTGGAGCGGTACAGTCAATTTTTTTTTCAACTCGACACACCTCTGGAGGTGACAGGCCAAGCCTGTAGGTCTTCTGCGTAGTTCCTGTTCCTAAATTACGAGGACCTATTCTTGAACAAAGTTGTTCTACCACCCTGCGGTTGCTTATCAAACGAAAGGCATATCTCTTGTTGATGTTAATCTTAAGCGCTACTGATACCTCGCTGAAGTGAAGCTGTATATACCACAGACCAGTTGCATATTGAGTCGAGGTCTATTAGACCTGGTGTACACTCTCCTATACCAGATACCAGAGATGAGTAACGACACCATCCCGAATTTTTTTATTTTTCTGTAAATAGCATTTTGCAATATTTAAAATACATTTATTTTTCTATAAATATCATTTTGCAATACTTAAAATGATATGTGACAACTAATGAAGGCAGAGGGTAACATTCAAAGTTGTTTAAATTTCATATTAGTTATACTCTGTGTATCCATAATAACTTAAAGTTATATTCATCAATATACATTCAACTGAAATGAGTCCTTCATTAGTGGGTTGATTCGTAACATCCTGAAGTCACAGTCTTCTGTGCAGTTGGAAATGATTAACAGTTAGAGACTATTGCCATTCATCACAGCAAAGTGTTTTCGAGATATTATCTTCAAATGCTATCAGAAATGTGTAAGAAACTATCAGGGATGACTGTAAACAATTACGTTAAAAAACACGTATCGATGCAATAGTGAAATTTAGAAGAGGAACCAGATTGACTGTCTGGCTGAAAACCTGACTGAAACGAGGATTGTGAACTCTAGAATAGGTACTTTATGTAACACTGTAAAAATGGCTAGAATTCCCCACTTGTCTGTTTGAAACTAGACTTTATCTTACAACAGAATGGTGATTTGTGTACCCTTTATTGGAGGAACAGAGAACCTATCCGTCGCTCTTAATCTTTATGTTTCTAGCTCTTTAAATTTTTGTTCTTGTTTGTTAATGCTGTTTTAAAAAACTTTTAGGCATTTTGTGGTACAGTTTAAATTGGTTCAGTTTCCTGCTATTTGAATAAGTGGGCTGACTTCTAAGAATTAAGTTTCATTTGGTTACATGTAGCAACAACAAAAATAACATATTTTAATACATTAAAGCATCTAAAAAAGCTTAAAATTAAGTCTTTTTATCCAATAATGTATTAGGATTGAATTACTCATGCCCAGCGATTTTACAAAAGTCTCGATCAACAGTTGAGCATTAATTTTATCAAGGGAGTAATTTTCCCAATAAATTTCATCATGAATTTCGTTTAACAAAGATAATTTAAAAATAAATTTCACAGTTAAAAACCACATGTTTGTGCTAAGTAATAAGTTTTTTGCTGTTTGAAGTGCGATATTTAAAAAAATTGTATCTTTTTCGTTCAAAATACAATAAAATACACTTTTTCCCAAAACTTTCTTTTTTGTTTCCAATACTTTTAATTATTTATTAACGATTTAAATTATAGTCTAACATTGTATGAAATGTTTTTTCAATTTCTGGTTATTGAATGAAATACAAAATATTAACTTTCCACGGATATTTAAAATACTCCCTTTAATAAAATTGACCTGCATAAAAATGATCTATTGTTACTGCTACACTGAGATCCATTGATATTTATGAGGAGATCTTTTTTAATCTAGTTACTATTTAATCCTTTCTAAAAACCTAGAAAATCCCTAGGGCTACTATACATTATCCATGTACTGTGCTTGTGCGTACAAAATAAATTCCAGGTTGGTTTCCTCGATTTGACGCAGATGCGTTACTTTACGACTGGGGTTCCTACTTTATCAGGACGCAAAGATTTAATAAAACCGTGTCCCCCTCTAGTGGCATTTTCCCTTATCAAACAGACACACCGTTGTAACAAATATACTGTGGCACGGTCTTGCAAACGGTGATGAGTCCGCGCTTTATGCTCCGTCATTACCTCAGATCCTATTCAGTGATATTTCATTAATGTTTTTCTTGTGATAAGTTGTACTGAAATGATTTCATGGAAAAGAAAAGGCATGGGTATCTGAAGCATAGCATTAGATTTTTTTTCCATATTTCATTGCTCTGCATTACGGTATTTTCACGTGTTTAACGTGAACTTTTTCTTTAAAAAATTAGAATAAATATTCATCCCCTTTATACAAATAATATTTTATGCTTCAGATAATCAAACTAGATACCTATAAAAAAAGGCAAGTTTGAAAGGAAAATAGTTCAAGGAAATTGAATGAAGATCAGATCCTGTACAGTGATATTTCATTAACTTTTGTTCTTGGGATATTCTGTACTGAAATAGTTTCATTAAAAAAGAAAAGGAATATGTAGCTATGAAAAAGTATTGAATATTTTTCTCCATATTTCACCAGTGCAACATTACCGATCTGATACATTTTTTTTAAAACTTAAATAAGTTGAGAATTACACCAAATAATAATTGTTTACAAGAAAAGCAAAAACTAATAGAAAAACTTACTTTGTGTTGGTGCATGTCTGCACATACTGCTGCAGAAAATATTTAGTTTTCACTTTTTACTTTATGCAAAACATTCTTATATTTAAGAAACACAGTAAATTCAGTAAAACTATTTAAGTATAAATAGAGGTAAAATGCTGAAATTCACATGTATTTATGTCACATGTATGTTATTATTCATCACAATAATTAAACGAGATACAATAAGGTGAAAAATAAGGAAAAAAGTCTTGTTGATTAAAGGTTATGTGTCCCCTGTAACAATAAGTTACATTCGGTTCAGCTTTTCTTACCTCTTCTCATGAGCCATTGTCAAAGACATACAGAACAGGACCGGTTTGAACTAGGAAGAAACTTTGGACTTCTCCCAACCATTAGAATACCTTGGTTTGGTGACATTCTGACATATCCTTTTTTCTTATACCTCTGTTTTTTTTTTATACAGTCTGCAGAACAAGATGTTACAAAAAGGAATAAAATTAAAATTGTATCTTTTATACAATACATTTATTTTAAATCAAAAAAAAAAAAGACATTTTTTTAAGAACCAGAGAGTCTTCCATATCTACAAATGATAAAAGTTTTTTCTTAGCTTTAATTGTATGAAATCATTTAATCAAGACATATTTGCCCATGTGTATGAATTTAATTTCTTCTTTCTCAAACTCTAGGAACGTAACATTATTCCACATTTTCTTAAAATAAAAAGTCTTACAAACCCAGAGGAGTCTTCCATATCTACAAATGATAAGTTGTATTCCAGTTGTATATCTTAGGCATTTATTTATATGAAATCATTTAATCAAGACATATTTGTCCATGTGTTTTTTAATGAGTTATGACTCTTTCTCAAACTCTATGCCAACATAACATTATTCCCACATTTTCTTAAAATAAAAAAAGTCTTACAAACCCAGAGGAGTCTTCCATATCTACAAATGATAAGTTGTATTCCAGTTGTATATCTTAGGCATTTAATTATATGAAATCATTTAATCAAGACATTCCATAATGAGTTTTAATTTCTTCTTTCTCAAACTCTAGACCAACGTAACATTATTCCCACATTTTCTTAAAATATAAAAATTTTTACAAACCCAGAGGAGTCTTCCATATCTACAAATGATAAGTTGTATTCCAGTTGTATTCCTTAGACATTTATTTGTATGAAATCATTTAATCAAGACATATTTGTCCATGTGTTTTTTAATGAGCTTTAATTTCTTCTTTCTCAAACTCTAGGCCAACGTAACATTATTCCCACATTTTCTTAAAATAAAAAAAAGTCTTACAAACCCAGAGGAGTCTTCCAGATAAGTTGTATTCCAGTTGTATATCTTAGGCATTTAATTATATGAAATCATTTAATCAAGACATATTTGTCCATGTGTTTTTTAATGAGCTTGAATTTCTTCTTTCTCAAACTCTATGCCAACATAACATTAGTCCCATATTTTCTTAAAATAAAAAAAGTCTTACAAACCCAGAGGAGTCTTCCATATCTACAAATGATAAGTTGTATTCCAGTTGTAAATCTTAGGCATTTAATTACATGAAATCATTTAATCAAGACATATTTGTCCATGTGTTTTTTAATGAGTTTTAATTTCTTCTTTCTCAAACTCTAGGCCAACGTAACATTATTCCCACATTTTCTTAAAATAAAAAAGTCTTACAAACCCAGAGGAGTCTTCCATATCTACAAATGATAAGTTGTATTCCAATTGTATTCCTTAGACATTTAATTATATGAAATCATTTAATCAAGACATATTTGTCCATGTGTTTTTTAATGAGTTTTAATTTCTTCTTTCTCAAACTCTAGGCCAACGTAACATTATTCCCACATTTTCTTAAAATAAAAAAAGTCTTACAAACCCAGAGGAGTCTTCCATATCTACAAATGATAAGTTGTATTCCAGTTGTATATCTTAGGCATTTAATTATATGAAATCATTTAATCAAGACATATTTGTCCATGTGTTTTTTAATGAGTTTTAATTTCTTCTTTCTCAAACTCTAGGCCAACGTAACATTATTCCCACATTTTCTTAAAATAAAAAAGTCTTACAAACCCAGAGGAGTCTTCCATATCTACAAATGATAAGTTGTATTCCAGTTGTATATCTTAGGCATTTAATTATATGAATCATTTAATCAAGACATATTTGTCCATTGTATATCTTAAACATTTAATTACAGATGAAATATCATTTAATCAAGACAGATTGATGTCCATGTGTTTTTTAATGAGTTTTAATTTCTCTTTCTCAAACTCTAGGCCAACGTAACATTATTCCCACATTTTCTTAAAAAGTCTTACAAACATACAGAGATCTTCCAGTTATTATAAATGTATTTCAGTTAATATTTAATCTTAAATCCACAATTTAATACTTATTTTTAATTTTAAAACCAAAAATTATTTAATCTAAAAAAATAAATCTTTTAACATTGTATAAACATAGTAAACATAACTTCCATGCTAGCGGTATTGCATTAAAAAAGCTTACAAAAGTTAATACAAGTAGTAGCTTACTAAATATTATTTCCTATTTTTGCAATATCAAAATAGTTTAAAACAAAATGTAGTAAACATTTTTAAAACGTTTCTTTAAGCAACGGAAACATGTATATTTTTAAAAATACAAGGCATAAATGAATTATTTCCATTTTTTCGTTGTCAAATTAAACACAAAATATACCCTTTTGTCACGAACGTTTCTAAAGCAACGGTCCAAACAGTGTATTGGATTACAGGTGTAAGCAAGATTAAAAATAAAATTAAATTGCATTGCTATATTTAATAAGATAATAATAGCCACTTTAAGCAGCAATCGCGTTTGTACATTGATGATATTATGCATTTTAATCTCTATTAACTTTAAAGTTTATTGTGTCTGGGATATTTGCTCCGAGGTAAAAGAATAATTAGATAATTTGTCTTTAGTTACGCTGATCTGAATTTATGATGAGAAGCTTTTTTAATCAGTCCGAGACTTTAACTGATCGGTTGCGTGCTTTTTCGTGTCTTCTTAAAAGCTGCTTCTTGGTGAAACCTTAATTGCTCTTAAACATTTTCCTATATCCATAGTTTTGTCAGTGTAATAAATAAATATTTGCACATATTTGAAAAGGAATGCTTTCCTTTTGTTGTGATTTCACATAAATGTTCCAAAATCAAAAATTACAATTCACACTTCCTCATATTAATAAAATTATACATCTTAACGACAATGATATATTATTTTGCTACTACATATCGTTCTATATAAAATCAAAAACGTTAAAAGAGTCACTTTACTTTCAATTTCTCTACCAAATATGGAAGATAGCCATACAAAAAATAAAGGAATTAATGACTGTGTTTGTATTAGAGATGATAAAAATTTAAGTACAATTATCATATATATATGTTTTTTTCTTTTGAATTAGCTTTTCTGGACTTAAATCATTTTTCTTTTATTTATTTTTTACTTGTTAAACATTACAAATGATTTTTTGAATATAGAAATAAATATATTATGATTAATGATTTATTGCTGCTATCTTATTCGTTTTCTTAGTTATGAAGTGTTCAATATTATGTATACATATTTAATGGGCAATTTAGCCCATCACAAAATGAAGCGTATTGTAAACTTGTGCATTCGTAAGGAAATACAAAATGAAATGAAAAAAAACAAAGAATTATGGATGAAGAAAAATGCAGTTTATTGTAGCATGATTTCTCGAAGGTTTCCGAGGTGGAAAACCCGTACATCAGAATTTATAGGTGTGTGAGCCAGCCAGTCAGTCTAATTAATGGTTAATCAAGCTTAATGAGTGTAGGAAGCGAAACTAATTATACAAAGCATTGTATAAAAGAAATCGGTGTAAGCAAAAATTAATTTTGGCGCTTTCGGTATCGTCAATTTGATAGAAAGAAAAGAAGATAGTCGCCAGGTTTTGTCAGAAAATCGTCATATGTATTTTGCCATATAGAATTACCCGAAAATTATTTTAAGTTGGATAGTTTTCTCAGGATGAAATATCATGACACACATGTATGTATGAATATATACATACATATATATATATATATATATATATATATATATATATATATATATATATATATATATATATGTATATATATATATATATATATATGTGTGTGTATATGTGTGTATATATGTATATATATATATATATATATATATATATATATATATATTATATTCCTATATACCCATACACATACATACATATACATTTACACATATATAGGTGTGTGCGCGCGTGTGTGCCTTCTAATTCGTTTATATCATTTAAACATTCTACAGTCTCTGATATAAAATTGTAAGTATTTAAGTATATATTCATTAACTTTGTTGCAAATCTGGTTATATTATTAAATATAATGAGAAGTGAATAAGTGCTTTTTAATTCAAAATAAAATTTATGTTTCAATTTTTGTCTTATCATAACACCTCTTTACATAAATTCCCTGATCTTTTTAATTCTTTATACAATGACAATATCATGTACTTATTGTTAAGTAATACTTCACAATCTCACATCTATAACTATTTCATCTATCAGCATATAAATAAGAACGTGTTATTCAGTTTTTATATTACACTAAATGGAGAAATAGGATAGTTACAATGCTGAACTGCTGATGAAAATACGAAAAGCTTTAAATTAATACTTTATCTTTCTTATAAAAAGGCAATGAAGGAAGTGTCAAATATACGTCTCCGTGTATGAACGTGATAGATATGAAAAAAATAATAATTATTAATATGCAAAAAATAATTAATGTTACTTGAAACTTTAAAAACCCCACATTGATAAACCCTTTCAATAATAAAGAAAAAAAAGGATATAATTTCCTTTTAGTCGACTTCCCATTGTTATGGATCATAATGAAGGCTAAGAGACAATAGTTCGACATTGTTTCACGAAAAGCCCTTTGTAGTAACCATAATTTTTAATTAAATACTTGTACTTCATCATCTATTCATATTTTCTGAAGATCTTTCCTCTCATAATCGCTTTTATTAATTAACAAAAAGGAAGCAGATATTGTTTAAGATCACAGGCCTTTTTTAAACACTAGGAACACGTTTTTAAGGAATAAAAAAATCATGTAATTTGTGAAAACACTACTTAACATTTTCCGAAAATTTGAGTTTGCATCACGAATGAAAAGATTCTGTTTTTCATTTATAGGATAAAATTTATATATATTTTTAATTCCATATAATTGTATTTCAAAAGAATTTTAAGTTGTTATTTTTAAGATACACTATTTCACAGATTTCAATGTGGAAATAGTATACTTATATATACTTAAATAGTCTTATGGATAATTCAGTTTTTCCATTTTATTTCCATTAAAAATTAAATGCCGTTAATGAGCTTAAACTTTATTAGATAGTTACATATGTTTGTAGTACTGTTCAAAAATCCAGTATTGTCTAACGTTCGTCTTTGAGGACAAATAAAAGAAAGCTTATAGAGGATTTGTTTTCATTGAACATTTTTTTAAATTTTTATTGAAGGTAGATGACATTAATTAACAGTACTCTAACTTACCATGATTTTATTTATAATTGTTTTTAATTTCGTCAATCGAACTGGTATTTTACAATTTTAATCTCTATGACTACACGAATTTCCTATTTCAGAAGGTCGTTTAGTTGATGCCATTTTTAAATCGTATGTCATCTCATGAAAAGATGGTTACCATTGCATGGAAAGGTTGCATTTCTAAGAGTGGGGCTTGGAAAGACGGACCAAGAAGAAGAGCCCCAGGCTTTTCCTGGTACTGCCATAAACATCTTTTGGTAACTTGGAGAACATTGGGTCTACGAACCTGTATATAGGCCCCAACTGAAATTAAAGAATACGGCGAATCTTGACTGCCTGGAACGATCCTGCTTCTTTCTGGTTATAAGAGTGCTGATTTTGCTATCTCAGCTCTATTCAGCAAATGCATCAGTATCACGGCCATTTGCTACTTTTGTCATTAGACTTTCCTTTACTGTACTGTATTTACGTATGAGTGTATATAAACCTCAAATCACAAAATTTTAAATTTTATTTTGTATAACGATCAATCGGTAGAGGTTTAAAATTTCAGCTAAGTATTAAAGAAGGCAGGAAATTTTGTGTCACAATTTATCTATAATAAAATTTTTTATAATAAATTTTGCAGAATTATTTTACCTTTACTTTCGGCAATTTGACCAAAACTTTATAATGAATTTATTGTTCAGATTTACTCCTTGGTATTACTAATGCACTTTTTCTATAATTTTTCTCTAAAATTTTAGAAGAGGGAAAATCTTAAAATCTGAATATTTTTCGCAAGAATTAGATTCACAACAAAAAAGAAGTTTTCTATATTTCAATAGATAGTACAATAAGTTTAGAAAATACTAAACTCTATTGTCAAATGTTATGCCAAAGAGATTTCCTAAAGAAAACTTTTCACATGATTTTATTTAACCCAAATAACATTCTTAAAGCACGCTGTAATATCACTGGGACCTCTTTAGGGTATCTGCGCATGACTAATGGTTCGCGGTATCTGTTCCTCAGCTGTATTTCAAGAATTTTACGGACAGTAATCTTACTACTCGAAGCTTAGGACATGACTGAAAGTAGCAATTATACCGAGTAAGAAATTTCTTTTCATAGTGTCGTTATTAAGCCTGTTTTTGAGAATTTTGTGGTTGTCGGCATTTTGGCCTTCCATTATTAAATTACATTCATCAGTCTTTCTTGGACTACCAAGAAGACAACTTGAGACTGCAGGTTTAGGTTTTAGATTGTGATTCTACGATTAAATTTCTCTGCAGGTGAAATGATTTGAGAAACATTGTCATATCAAAATAATTAGACAGTTGTTTTTTACAAAAAATAATAACAACAGTAATAAAATGAAAAAATTAATATGCACGTTATATCTTCATTCGTGTATTTTAATTTGCAACTGTTTTATTTTGGGAACTTAGGTACAAACAACTATCTATGAACTGTTAGTTTTGGTATTTGAAAGCAGGGTACGAAATAAGTTTAATAGTTTTTTTTCATTTCAATCTGGAGTAATGAAGAAATTGTTTCAAAACCTATGTTGAAATTGAATCTAGTTCAATATCATTCCAATTTTGAATTTGGTAACTGGAACAAGCGATTGAATATAGGATTTTATTATTAATATTTCAGTGCTCACTTCATTAGGAAGTATACTCATGGATTCCTTGAAATTTGAGATACATAGTCGACTTTGATAAATGGAACGAATGATTGAATATGTCTATAAATGTTTACTATTAACATTTTAGTACTAATTTCATTAGCAAGTACGCTGGTCTCTTCATATTTTTAAAATATATAGTTGAATCTGATAAATGGAACAAATGATTGAATATGTTTATAAGGTTTTCTTTTTAACATTTGAGTAACTACTTCATTAGAAAGTACTCTTATGTTCTCCGCTTTTTTTTTAGATGTTTATTTGACTATGATAATAGGATCAAATGATGAATTATAAAGTTTGATTTTTAACACGACAATATTATTTTTATTAGGAAGCACACCCATACTCTATTCTTATCTATAAGGTGCATAGTTGACATTTGAAAACCACCTATAACTAATCTCATATGCTAGGAGGAATAAATATTCAAGCTTAGAAACATATATTATTTTAAAAATGTGTTCATTTCGTATTTCTTTCATTGAAATTGGAAACAAATATGATCATCTTATGACATATGTAAAAAACAGTGTATCTGAGAAATCTAACAGAGTATTAGAGTATTAAGTTTTGGAGAATCTATCTAAATCGACAATAACATATAAAAGTTATGGATTCAGATAAGTAAATGTGTTTGAAACATATATCATTTTTAAAAATGTATTAATTTAGTATTTATTTCATTGAAATTAGAAACATATATGATCAATTTATATGTAAAATACTGTGTATCTTAGAAATTTAACAGAGTATTAGAGTATTACATTTCGGAGAATCTAAGTCGACAATAACATATAAAAGTTATGGATTCAGATGAGTAAATGTTTTAGAATCATATATTGTTATAAAAATGTATTAATTTAGTATTTCTTTCATTGAAATTAGAACCATATATCATTATAAAAATGTATTAATTTAGTATTTCTTTCATTGAAATTAGAAACATATATGATCACCTTATGATGTATGTAAAAAACAGTGTATCTCTGAGAAATGTAACAGAGTATTAGAGTATAAAATTTTGAAGAATCTATCTAAATTGACAATAAAATATAAAAGTTATGGATTCAGATAATTAAATGTGTTAGAAACATATATCATTATAAAAATGTATTAATTTAGTATTTTTATCATTGAAATTAGAAACATATATGATCACCTTGTAACATATATAAAAAAGTGTGTCTTAAAAATCTAACAGAGTATTAGAGTATTAAATTTTGGAAAATCTATATAAATCGACAATAACATATTTATGGATTCAGATAAGTAAATGTGTTAGAAACATATATCATTTTAAAAATGTATTAATTTAGTATTTCTTTCATTGAAATTGGAAACAAATATGATCAACTTATGACATATTGGTTTATTACACAGTGTATCTTAGAAATCTAACAGAGTATTAGAGTGTTAAATTTTGGAGAATCTATCTAAATCGACAAAACATATAAATTTATGGATTCAGATAAGTAAATGTGTTAGAAACATATATCATTATAAAAATGTATTAATTTAGTATTTCTTTCATTGAAATTAGAAACATATATGATCACCTTATGACCTATGTAAAAAACAGTGTATCTTAGAAATCTAACAGAGTATTAGAGTGTTAAAATTTTAGAATCTATCTAAATCGACAATGACATATAAAAGTTATGGTTTCAGATAAGTAAATGGGTTAGAAACATATATCATTTTAAAAATGTATTAATTTAGTATTTCTTTCATTAAAATTGGAAACAAATATGATCATCTTATAACGTATGTAGAAAACAGTGTATCTTAGAAATCTAATAGAGTATTAGAGTGTTAAAATTTTCAGAATCTATCTAAATCGACAATAACATATTTATGGATTCAGATAAGTAAATGTATTCATGTATGCCGGAAAATAAATTACATTAAAAAAAGTGAAAACCTGTGTGCATGTTTTTTAACTTAGCTAAAAATGAAATATACTACCGACTAGAAAATGAGTTACGTTCAAGGTAAATACAGAAATTAAATTTAATATTATGGAATTAATAGAGAAAAACGAGTTACATGTCTTTACAAAATTGTGACTTTCCCTCAAAATGTGTCTAAAGCATTAAGGGATTTTTGAAGCATTCTAATTGGGAGGGGGGTAATAAACAACAGACGTGTGTAAACGGCTCCTTTTAGATCCAATTTTGACCCTTTAGCGAAGAGTTAAATGATTCCATTCATTATTTCTCACCCTCAATCCACTGTCGAGTTTTTCAGGAGTCCACGTAATAACTGCTAATACTTAGCAGATTAAGACATTAACACTCTAAAGTAATGCACCCTGTCTTTTCACCCTTCATCCCCGACATTTACATCATAATCACGAAAAGAATATGCACCATCTGTTCCCCGAAAACACTCTTCTTCTCATCAGCTAAGTGCAAATACTGCATAACATGCTTCATTAACAAATACGCTACCCCTGTGATTTCGTTCATTCATCACATACGGGGATAGTTTGATTGGACCAATATTCCCTACTTTTTCGATCCGCAGTTTCGGGGGATCTTCTCACCATCCGCCCCCACCACCACCGTACCACTGGGGGGACGGAATCATCTTTGAGATTTCTCCAGGGTTCGATAATTTGATAAACACCCTGTGTTTTCTCTTTCACGCTTCGATATCCCGTGGAAAAGGTTTGCGTGCTGTTTTGTTTGGGGTTTGAGATGTAGGGAAGCCATTTTGGGTGGTGGAATCCACATGTCGGCATTGACTGAAAGTGTAGTGGTAATGCTCTTACATTTAAACTGAAATAACTGAGATATAGACAGCGAAAAAAGTGCAAGTTAAGTCCAAACACAAAACTCTTTTGTGAAGTATTCATGCAATAAAAATGAACAGAACATATATTCTACTTATACGAATATCATACTTAGAAAATAAAGCTTCAAAATTATTTTTGTACACTATATAAGTTTATTTAAGTCATTTAGTTTTCAAACTCTATGCATATTTACATACTGTGGCATAAGAAGTGACCCGTCACTCGTGGGGCTCGATTCGTGACGGGTACCAGTTTGGAGGGGATGACAAAAACTCACCAGTTTTCTATTCAAAGCTTCACTCAGCCTCTTACATGTCGAGGATAAATTTAAGGAGCTACCTCACTTTTAAGTAATTTTAAATAAAAGATTTTTTTTCGTGTTTTTGCCTTATCTTTTTTAATTATTATCGTAGATACATTGGGCTTTCATAATTTATTATCTATTTGTATTTCATTAGTTTCGCTTAATTTACTTTGTTTCTAAAAGGTAAGAACTTTTGTAAAGTGAGAGCTTTTTCACCAATTTAAAAAATTTTCTGACACATTGCGAGCAGACTTACAACACAAAGTACTGATAATTTTTCCTTTACTGATAATTTTTCCATTTTCGTAAACAATAATTGTTAGATATTATTTATTCTATGTCTATTTAAGTTTAAAAAATTAACAGAAATATTATACCAAGGAATAGAATTTTTCTAAAACCTAAAAAAGTATTTAAAAATCCCTTTCCAAATTCTATTAATATTAAACGAAACAATCAACAACGGAAATTTTTGAAACCCTGGTGTCAAATTTTTAGTCCACACTGACTACTAGCAGTCCTTGCTACCCTATTGTTTACATTCGTTATTACAAATTCTGCTGTAACATATATGATATTTGGTATTCATACGTTCTAATGTAGCCTGTAAGTCACCCTCTCTGATTTATGAGTTGAGTTTTTTAACTACTGTAATGAATCCCAATGATTAAAAATCATTGTATTTTCCATGCAGGAAAGTAAATATGGTGTCTTATATTTCCATCCTACTAAATGTACATCAAGTTTTTACTTAGGGAAATCCAAATACAAATTTTTGAAGATATCTCTAGTACAGTTTTGTTTACGAATCACAGATTTTTTTTCATTAATTTATAAAAAATAATTTTAAAAAGTTAAAAAGTATTTTATTGTGAAGGCCTCAATTAAACAATTATATATATATATATATATATATATATATATATATATATATATATATATATATATATATATATATATATATATATATATATATATATATATATATATATATATATATATATATATATATATATATATATATATATATATATATATATATATATATATATATATATATATATATAATTTTACAATTTTATTACAATTTTATTAAAACAGTACAATTTTATTCACAAGTAAATCACAGATTTTTTTTATTAAGTTATAAAAAATAATTTAAGAAAAATTGTAACTTACACCTATTTTATTGCCAAGGCTTCAATTAAAAATATATATAAAAAGAGTACACTTTAATAAAAAGCATTGTTAAAATATTTTACAATTTAGTTACAAAAAACACAACTATAAAAATAATATTATCATAAATCTATTGATAGTGTAGTAATATTTTAAATAAAATCTTTGGGAGAAAATTTAAAGCAATAACTATAAAACCCATAGCATCATAAAGGATCTAGATATTACTATTAAATAAATAAAAAATTAATTGACTATAAACTACTATAATAATATACAATGACATTTAGTGGAAATTAAATTCTATATAGTGATTTACGTATTTTATATGACAGGCAGACTTCTTTAAATACAATTATTTTAATAACATCCATTACTAAATACGATGTGCATAAAAGCAGACCCTTGAGGGAATATAAAATATTCAAATATTATAAAACAGGAAAGCTAATTATCTAATTAAGCATCTAATAACTATAACTGTTTTTAATACGATAAATGCTATATATCTAGTTTTGTTATAAAAGAATGACATAAATTTGGAGTGGATAAAATTCTCCTCCCGGGAAACATTAACAAAGTAGCATATTACTATTACTATGCATAAAAGAAAGATTATTTATCACTAATTTTGTATAATCATCCTCATTAATTATTATGAACAAATGACTTAGTTATAGATGAGCTGATCATACTATCACATTTAAAAATTAGAGACTGTTACAATTTTAATACTTTATTTTAAAGATCATTGTGCTTCAGATGACGTTGTATGGCCTAAAAATTAATTCTTTTTTATATATTTTCATTTTAAAGAGATTTCATATACTGAACAGTATGCACATCTTGCCAGATTGAGTACCTTCCAAACATTGGTGGTTAACGTTGCTTACGTTTCTACCCATGTTACACATTGCTAGAAAGAAATTCGGTATGGATGAAAGTCCTACGCACATGGAAGTGTGGCTCATAAATTTAATTTCAAAAGGGATGCTAAAAAGATTTCCATTGATGTGAGTTCAAACTTTAAAAATGAAATCAAATGTGACCTGATCGTTTGTTGTTTACATATATTTTATATTTATTCAATACTAGTTATCACTAATCATGTTTATTTACATACTTTTTTTCCAAGAAATGAGGTTCTGCAGTATGACGTGTTTCAGATTGGGTATCATTCAAACAATATACCATGTTCTCTATTACTTACCATGTTAATGATACTACCTTACAATGAAGTATACATGCAAGTACTAAGTAGACAAAATTTTGTGTATCATAAATTTCAATAATACTGCTGTTGACAGTTTGTTTAATTATTCAGGGGACGTTGAGTGATACATCAAATACTGCTAACTGAAACTACTGCAACTGATCGTTTGTTATTTACATATCTTTTATATTTATTCAATACTAGTTATCACTAATCATGTTTATTCACATATATTTTTCCCAAGAAATGAGACTCTGCAGTATGACGTGTTGTCAGATTGGGTATCATTCAAACAATATACCATGATCTTTATTACTTACCATGTTAATGATACCAGCTTACAATGATGTATAGATGCAAGTGCTAAGCAGAGAAAAGGCACAAAACTTTGTGTATCATAGATTTCAATAATACTGCTTCTGACAGCCTGTTAAATTCTTTAGGGAATGTTGAGCAATACATCGAATACTGCTAACTGAAACTACTGCAACTGATCATTTGTTATTTACATATCTTTTATATTTATTCAATACTAGCTATCCCTAATTATGTTTATTCACATGTATTTTCCTCAAGAAAGGAAACTCTACAGTATGGCGTGTTGTCAGATTGGATATCATTCAAACAATAGACCATGTTCTCCATCACTTACCATGTTAATGATACCAGCTGACAATGGGATATAGATGAAAGTGCTAAGAGAAAAGACACAAAACTGTGTGTATCGTAAATTTCAAGAGTACTGGTGTTGACAGTCTGTTGAATTCTTTAGGGGACGTTGAGTGATACTTCAGATAATACCAACTAAAACTATTGCAACTGATCGTTTGTTATTTACATATCTTTTACAATTCAATATTCAATACTAGATATCACTAATTATGTTTATTCACATATATTTTTCTCAAGAAATGAGACTGCAGTATGACGTGTTGTCAGATTGGATATCATTCAAACAATATACCATGTTCTCTATTACTAACAATGCTAATGATAGCAACTTACAATGGGGTATAGATGAAAATGCTAAGACAAAAGACACAAAACTTTGTATCGTAAATTTAGAAGTAAAGAATACTTTAAAAATAAGAGTACTGCTGTTGACAGTCCGTTGAATTCTTTAGGGGACGTTGAGATATACATGGAATACTGCTAACTGAACTGCAACTGATCGTTTGTTACTTACATATCTTTTAAATTTATTCAATACTAGTTATCACTAATAATGTTTATTCACATATTTGTATGCTTGATTGATCACATATTTGTATGTATGATTATAATGTATCTTTGAGAAATACGAGATGTTTCAGGTAGTCTTTTGAGAATAACAATTATAAATTAAGGACTTTGGAAGACAATTAAAAATATAGCATTCATTTAGAAAGCCATTGCTTCATTATAGACAGAAAATGCATTTTGTTATCAGGTAAGATTAAAAAAAAAGGTTAAAAATGACTTCGGTTTAGAAACTATTAAATTCTATTATGAATAATTCATTTCATTAGGTATATTCAACGAGGGTTAATTGCTATTAAAATTTTGCTGGCATGGAACAATTTCCTCCGTTTGCCCCATCTCGTTAACTATGTTTACCATAAACATTTAATGAGAAAATTCTGTAAACTAGAAAATTCCGACGATAAAGCGTCGCAAAAAAGAATTTATGCATGCCTCAAAAAATACGGAGTAAATTGGGCGTAAAATAAAATAAAATAAAACTCGCGGCTCAAAACAAGACTTGGTGTTATTTTTTTTTCTTTCTGCCTCTATCACTGCCAGAGCAAAGATTATATGCAAAGAAAATGACATCGAGCCCTTGGAGCGCGTAAAATGTCATTTGTGCTAGATTCAGCTGCGGAGCTGAACTAAATGCGAAGAAAAATGGATTCAGAGAATATCGTGCTAGCCAAGAAGCAGGTCGAAAGCCCGACAACTTGGAAATAACAGTTTTTTAACTTTAAAATGCAGTTTGATGCGTTGCGGAGAATGGGAAGTCAATGATTTTTCTTAAACCAAGTTATTCTGGTTGTTATACTGTATTCAGCAAAACATTTTTGCATTTTAGAACACGATGTAAAGACTTTAAACTACAATATTTATTTAAATGAATCCATCTAAGTAAGCCCTTTATCATAGGGAATATTTTTCTTTTTAGAATTAGAAAAAGAATTTATTGTGGAATATTAGGTAAAATACTTTACACACTTCATTCTATAAATATTTTACATGATAGTCAAGATTCTTTGTTCATTTATAGACAACATATAAATATTTTATTAGAATTAGAGAAAGAATTTATTGTGGAATATTTAGTAAAATCCTTTACACACTTTATACTATAAATATTTTAAAGGGTAGTCAAGATTCTTTCTTCATTTACAGACAACATGTAAATATTTTATTAGAATTAGAAAAAGAATTTATTGTGGAATATTCGGTAAAATCCTTTACACACTTCATTCTATAAATATTTTACATAATACTCAAGATTCTTTTTTCATTTATAAACAACATGTAAATATTTTAAAAGAATTGGAAAAAAATTTATTGTAGAATATTCGGTAAAATCCTTTACACACTTCATACTATAATATTTTACATGATATTCTAGATTTTTCTTCATTTATAGATACCATGTAAAGATTTTAAAACTACAATATTTATTTAAATAAATTCACCTAAGTAAGCCCTTTATTATAGGGAATATTTTTCTTTTTAGAAATAAAAGAATTTATTGCGGAATATTCAGTAAAATCCCTCATACACTTCATTCTATAAATATTTTATATGGCAGTCAAGATTTTTTCTTCATTTACAGACAACATGTAAATATTTTATTATAATTAGAAAAATAATTTACAGTGGAATATTCAGTAAAATCCTTTAAACATTTCATTCTATAAATATTTTATTAGAATTAGAAAAATATTTTATTGTGGAATATTCTGTAAAATCCTTTACACACGTCATTCTATAAATATTTACCATGATAGTCAAGATTCTTTCTTCATTTATAAACAAATTGTAAGTATTTTATTAGAATTAGAAAAAGAATTTATTGTGGAATATTCGGTAATATCCTTTACACACTTCATTCTATAAATAGCATTAACGATATTCATTTAGTTTCTTATACTTTCAATATTTAAAAATAAATAAGAACTTTTCAATTAATGCATTTTAAATTCAAGAGGGCACAAATAGTATTAAATTATATTACATGTGTGCTACTTTGTATTTCCGATGTAAAATAATGCTGAATTGTGTAAGTATAAGTTCTATATTTTAACATTAACAAGTGGTACCTAATTTTTATATTTCATTCATTTATTAATTATTGATTTGCTGAGCATTCAATGAAGTTTTTCAGTTATCTCTATATATAAAATATTTTGAACTTGTGTATATGTTCACTACAGCTTCTTAATGGGCTGAACTGGCTATAATGAAATTTGCATGGTGACTCACTTATAAACTTGGAAGGTTTAAGGTATTCCAAATTGTTAAAATATCAGGTGCTTAAAGAACTTATTTTTTTATTGTATGTAAATTCGGGTTGGCAACTATAGTTTGGTGTCATTTGATATATTTTCTTTTAAATTGCATGCAAAAAAGATTAAAATCTTTCACGTAACTCCAAATGATAGTGTATTAAATGTAATTTAAAATCATACAGATTTTGACGCTTTTACACCTGGAATAGTTTAGCTTTTTTATTGTTAAGTAGCGTGCTTCTTATTTTTAATTTTATTTCATTTTTTTGAGCTAGTTTATTTTAAATAAGAACTAAAAAAATTTATAAGTAATGACTATAAAGTTAATTGGTTTTTCAGGTAAGTTTATTTTACTAGATTTTTTTTAATAACTAGAATGTTATGAAAGTAATGACTATAACTGTAATTAAGTTTTTAAAAACACTTCAGCAATAAGCGTTTTAAGAAAATTTTTATTTTTTCAATTTGCTATAAATGTCAGCACACATCATTATTTATGAACTATGAAAATATATATGAAATAAATTTTTTAAAACTCTAAAATACGAGCCTTTTAGTGAATTAACACATCTATGACATTCAAATATAACTTAGACCTATATAATAACATTTTCTAGTATTTATTACAAATAAAAAATATATATTTAGTGAATAAGTTTCAATGCTATTGGTAAGTTCATTAGCTTATTTTATTAAACAAGTTAAGAAACTTATTAATAAATTCATTATTCAAAAGTGCATTATGAAGCTTTTCAGCTAGAAAAAAGATTTATGTATAAAATACTTTATAAATTGTTTTAACAAATTTTGATACTGTGCATGCTTAATAAATGTTATTATTTAATGTAGACGCTTTGAATGATAGCTTTATTTAAACAAAGTTCCACCTTATAAATTACTTAGAAATTGTTGTAAAACAAAACATTACATAGAACACGTATAATTTTCGAAAACTTCAACTGCTTGTTCTTCCCAAGCCAAATGTTCCAGCACAAACCATCAGTCTAGACACACAAGCAAATTTTGATAGTGTGCATGCCTAATAAGTTTTATTACTGAATGTAGATACATCAAAAGATAGCTTTACGCAAACAAACGTTTCACTTTATAAATTACTTAGAAATTATTGTAATACAAGACATTACATAGAATAAGTATAATTTCTGGACACTTCAACTGCTTGTTCTTTCCTAGCCAAATGTTCCAGCACAAACCATCAGTCTAGACACACTCATTATTAAAATTTCCTTTTTTTACCAGTAATTTAATTCTTTCCACGGTAAAAGTTGCCAATTCAGCGAAAGGAAACTTTGATTTTCTCTCAGTAAAATCACACCACTACGTCATAAGCTGCAATTTTTCACATACAACCCATCTGCCGTTGCCACCAGGGACACATATAACGAGTATTTTTTTCTAAATTATTTCCCACAAGGGTGCCGCAAAAACTCTCCAAGCCAACGCTCTTGTACAAATTTGCACTCACCCCTGCGTTTAACCTTGTTATTTTCTTCTTTATGATGACACTGTGAGTAACTAAAAAGCGAAAGTAGAATTCTGCTTTTGGGTTTAATGCGAAGTGTAGAGGGTGAATTTCAGATCACTCCTTACACCCCTTCCGTGTTAGGAAACACAAAATATTCCTGAAGATTAATTCGATTTGACGGGGAGAAATAACAGTGACTTCAGCTCATTTATTAAAATAATTTTATGTAAAGTGAATACATCTAGTGAGTACATAAATTCCCCCAATGTTCAAAAAACATAAAAAAATAATTGTAGAACTCTAGGTCTAATGTAAGCAAAAAATATTTATATAATTTTTAAGATTTTTATTTATTAAAAATATCAATAGTTTTTAATATTTATGCATTACAACTATGTTTATTATATACTTTTAAAAATGTTAGCAACTCTATTTCTCCATCCACTATATTTACTCAACGAGAAAAAAGAAAATTTTAAAAAATAATTTTAGAAGTTAATACTTGATAAAAATGTTAATATATTTGTTAATTATTATGTATTAATAATTATAGGATATATTAATAAATGATTAACAAATGATTTAGTCACATATCTCACGTGTTGAATGTTAATAATATTTAATATTTTATCATCTGATTTTTTAAGTTTAAAAAATATTGACTTGCATACACTCCAAAAATCTAAGTTTACCTTTTAGTTACGAACCCCTGCGAAGGAAAGAAAAAATTCAGGTAAAGTATTTGCTTATTTTGTAACATCTTTTCTTTTTTTATTTTGTAGTTATACTATTCAACATGTAGTGGGAGACAGTAGGTCTCTCGCATCCGCGGCTAATAACTCAAGCCGTATGTGTCTCCTCGTTGGTTCTAAATGAGAGACCAACCTCAGATGTATATATCATTTTAGATATGTACTGGTGTCACGAGCCTAGGTATATGTGTCTTCAATTCTTATTGGCAAACCAGAGCTTTCCTCAGTGGGAGACAGGAGATCTTCCTGTCCGCGGCCACTAATTCAAGACGTACGTGTCTCCTGGATAGAGCTAAATGAGAGACCAACCTCAGGGGTATACCTCCTTTTAGGTATAAACGGGTGTCACGAGTCCGAAGTGGTTTAGGTATCAGTATCTTCAATTTTTCTTGGCAGACCAGAGCTTTCCTCAGTCAAAGACAGGAGATCTCTCGCGTCAGCGGCCACTAACTCAAGTCGTACTTGATTCCTGGGTAATGGTAAATGAGAGACCATCCTCAGAGGTATACCTCCTTTTAGGTATATATGGTTGTCACGAGCACAAGGTGATCTAGGTATCCGTATCTTCAATTCTTCTTGGTAGACCAGAGCTTTCCTTTGTAGAGAGTGTTCTCTACTGAGTTTGGAGAAAATTACAATTGGAGCATCACGAGCCTTTAGTAGGTAACCGCTATGGATCTTTGTCGTGTCAGTAGCTGTCTTGCTGTATGTCTTCTTATGAGTCAACGTAACAATCCTACTTTTAAACTTGTAGTGTAAAAACTATAGTACTGATTTACTGCAACTGTAAGTATAAAATTAAGTATACATATTAATGCATAAAAACATATTAATGCGTTAATAAACTACAAAACTTTTCAGATTTATATAGGTATATATTAAGACTTTTGATTTTTGATGGTGAAATATAAATCAACGTTATTTTACCAAAAGAATAGAAAGTATGTTATGTAATGAAAGAATGAGTAATCTGTTACGCTTTAAAGCTTTTCGAAAATTATTAACATACATTCCTTCCAAAATGCTAAGGTTACCAATGAGCTGGGAACAACTCCAATAAAGTAAAGGAATTCCAGTATGCGCTTATTTTGTAACATTTTTTCTTTTTTTATCTTGCACTTATTCTTTTTAACTTGTAGAACTGTAATACTGATTTACTACAGCAGTAATTACAATACATAGATTATACATTAGTTTATATATTAAACATTAAACAGATTAATGCATTAATATACTACAAAGCATTTTAGACTTATATAGGTATATACTGTGACTTTTAAATGCCGGCGGAGCATTAACACGGGATTTTTTTTATAAAAAACATGAAAAAGTATCATGTAATAAAAAAAATTAATAATTTAGTTCTTGTACATTTATGCAAATAGACATTCATATGAGAAACCGATATAAATAAGCAGCAAAAGAGCCCAAAACAAGATATTTACTTTGCTGAAATAGTTTTATTAAAAGCATTAAAATTTTGAGATTCTATTACAAATAAATTTCAATAATTGCTTAAATGCATAATGCTCTTTCTTGGCTTTTAGTAACTGTTGCTGGCTTCATTTATCAGAAGACATCAAAACACTACATTTACTTCAAAAATAAAATGTTCTCCAGTTTTTCTAGCTTTTAAATATTATTACAGTTGTTTTTTTTTACCGCTTCGATGAATTCATTCTACAATTGGAGCAATAATGGCAACATACTTTCCATTTCCGCAGCGCTGTTTTGCAAATTGCATTAGGAATGCGATTTGTCATTTGAAACTTATAGTGGCTAGATAGGAAATTTTATTCATTTACGTTCACTTCTGCCTTATTTTTAAACCACTATAGATACATTCTTTTGCTTTTTGTTTGCAATTAAGGACACGATTGAGTGGCAGTTTGAAGTTTCTAAAACAGTTAATAATAATTGTCCTTTTCATTACTATCTACATTAAGGGGACATTTCTCCTTTGAGCAATTTTAAATGGAAAATTCTTTGTTATGTATTGCCATATCATAATTTTTTTTAATGATTATCATAACTACATAAGGGATTTGTTTCAAAATTTACTGTCTATTTTTATTTAATTAGATTTTAAGAATTTATTTTGTTGCTGTAAAACTAAAAAGTGAAAAGTGAGAGCTTGTTAATTTTATTCTGACACGGTGCTTAGACAAAAACACAAATTGAGTGTCACCAGTATATTTTCTCTCCCTTTTTTGAAAACAGTAATTATTAGGTACAATTCTCCACGTATTTATATCAAAAATATTACACCAAGTTATTGAATTTTCAAACAAACTAAAATAATGTTTGAAAATTCCATTTCAAATGTTTTAAATACTAAATGATATAAACGAAAAAATAAACAGTAGGTGGAGTTTCATTGTACGTTTAGTATGTATTTACTGTGAAAATTTGAAATGAATATGTACAATAGTTTTCTATTTTGATTACACGCATGTTGAAAAAAACACCATTTTTTGTACGAGAATTTTTTTATAGTATTCTTGAAATCTGTAATTGAAATCTCTCTATTTTTATTTAATTAGTTTTAAAAAAAATTCTTTGTTTCTGTAAAATAAGAACTAAAAAGTGAAAAGTGAGAACTTGTTAATTTTTTTTTTTAAATTTTCTGACACACTGTGCTCAGAAAAACACAAATTGAGTCTCACCAGTATATTTTTCTCTTCCTTTTTTGTAAACAGTAATTATTAGGTGCAATTATAGAGCTATTTAAATTTACAAAATATATCAAAAATGCTGTGGTGTAGTACATTGCTTTTGTTATTTCAAAGTCATTAAGTACCCAAGTTTGCTTTATATCGTCTTTAATTATACTAAAATACCACTGATCTATATTACAATGTTCAAATATAGAACAAACGACAAGGAAATATACTAAAAAATATTTTTAAAAAAATTAAAAAGTAAAAGAAGCACTCCACGTGCTACGCCTGAAAAAAAACTTGCCAATGTCCAAGAGAAGGCTGCATTCTTTTCCTTCCTTCTTTCTACTCAGGCAACCCTATACTTTTTCCATTATCCTGTGCTGATGTGTTCGTTGTTCCATTGTCTTTTTTACAATGCGTCCTTTTCCGGCTCTGCCTAGAAGGACCGGGACTCCAAAGATGGTCCTGAATCGCCTCCTGGAGACCAATCACAAATCTCCACAACTTGGTTAAGTTTAAGTGCAATCATTTTCCCTGGCCACACCACAAAAAATATTACACCAAGTGATTGAATTTTCAAACAAACTAAAACGATGTTTAAAAATTCCATTTAAAATGTTTTAAATACTAAATGATATAAACGAAAAAGCAAAACAGTAGTTTGAGTATCATCGTACGTCTAATATGTATTTACTGTGAAAATTTTAAATAAATAAATATGTACAATAGTTTTCTATTTTGATTACACGCATGTTGAAAAAAATTTTATAGTATTCTTGAAATCTGTAATTGAAATCTCTCTATTTTTATTTAATTAGTTTTAAAAAAATTTCTTTGTTTCTGTAAAATAAGAAATAAAAAGTGAAAAGTGAGAGCTTGTTAAAATTTTTTAAAATTTTTCTGACACCCTGTGCTCAGGCAAAAACACAAATTGAGTTTTTTCACTAGTATATTTTTCTCTCCCTTTTTTGTAAACAGTAATTATTAGTTACAATTCTCCACACATTTAAATTTTCAAAAAAATATCAAAAATATAGAAGCAAGTAATTGGATTTTTTAACAAACTAAAAAAAATGTTTAAAAATTCCATTTAAAATGTTTTAAATACTAAATTATATAAACGAAAAAGCAAAAGAGTAGGTGGAGTGTCATCTTACGTCTAATATGTATTTACTGTGAAAATTTGAAATAAATAAATATGTACAATAATTTTCTATTTTGATTACACGAGTGTTGAAAAAAACACCATATTTAGCAAGAGAAATTTTTTATAGTATTCTTGAAATCTGTAATTGAAATCTCTCTATTTTTATTTAATTAGATTTTAAAAATTTACTTTGTTTCTGTAAAATAAGAACTAAAAATTAAAAAATAAAAGCTTGTTAAACATTTTTTTAAATTTTTCTGACACACTGTGCTCAGACAAAAACACAAACTGAGTTTCACCAGTATATATTTCTCTCCC
>CM063501.1:20270812-20323312 GCA_032207245.1 Pardosa pseudoannulata
ATTTCACAACCTTACTTTTTGCACGATCTTAAATTTAATCCTTAGGAATATTTAGCTTTCTTAAGTATATATGTATATTGTTTCCATAAATAAAAGTTTAAATATTAATGAATATTTAATTCCTATTTTACTTTAGTAATACACACACCAACAATATGTTTCTTCACAAATTATTAAATTATTGCTTTGTGAAGATTCTCAGTAAAACAGAGAATGTTACAAAAATATCATATAACTTCACAATGCATGCACGGGACAAAAAAATACTAATTAACGTTTAACCAGGGCAAATAAGAAACAAAATTTTGTTTCCTTTCTTAGATATTTCCTGAAATTATCTTATTCTCTTGTGTTAATAGTGTTAATAGTGCTTGATAGTGTTATTAATACACACATCAAGAGTATATATCTTCATAAATTATTGTTTTGTGAAGATGCTCCGTAAAACAGAGACTGTTACAAAAATATCATATAACATATACATAGAAATAACTACGTTATTTTTCTAATCTTAGAAAAAAATTTAATATTGTAAGTAATGTAATGGTTAAAATGGACAGTTAAATTTCAGATTTCAAATTTACTTGTAGATATGTACAAACTTAATGCTGAAACATTTTAAAATTTATTCAACCATAATCAAAATGAATATTTTCTTTGAACACCGAAATTTTTCACAATTACAATAACTTTACTATGTACAAGGATATTAAATTGTTACAAAGTACATATTTAATTGATAAAAATCATACAAAAATTTTACATTAATTTTTAGAAAAAACTATTGAAAAGTAAAAACAATGAAACTTAATTTTTGTATATATAATAGAATATGAAACTCTGTTATAAGGTGAGAAATTTTTTATACAACCTTTAAAAATGTTATACATTTTTCCTTCTGTTACAGAATTTTAAATTCCAGATGAAAAAACTAGGCGAATAAAAATATAAGTATTAATTAGTCTGTCTGAAATTTTTATTCCCTAATTTAACATTTTATTCAAATATTTTTTAAAAATATTTTAATCTTATATTTTATTCCTGGGTCAATTAGAGAAAATGTTTTAAAAATATGCTACTCTAATTGATACAGAACGATAAAAGATTCTTAAATTATATTTTTGCAATTTATATATAAAATGTTACATATTTTTATATAGATGTTCTTAAGTTTTTTGAGTTAATGAATTTTTTCTATTTAGTCGTTAGGTTTTTCAATTTATAGCCTTACCTTTTGGAATAATAAACAGGATTTTTTTCTACATCAAAGGTCATTTTAGAATTATAATCTAAGTTTTTGTGAGCATGTTTGATTAATTAAATGTATATAAAATAAGGAAATGTGTGTAAATATCATGAGGGATACTAAATAAGTTGTATAACTATCCTGATTTTCTCTAAAGTATCAAATATTTCATTGCTCTGAGAAATTCTTTGCGCATCATCGACTTATTTAAAACAGTAATAACATAGAAAATAGATACAGCATCTGAAACGATATACAAATGGATTCCATACTAAATTTAAAGTATATGAAATTAATTTTATACATTGGTTGCTATAGGAATCATCTGGTTATTTTAGTGCCACCTTAAAATTGTTATATGTGACAGCACGTTTAATAAAACTAAACGTTGTTGAGAAATTAGCATAATTATAAAACAATAGTTTATGTATATTCTTATGTATCAACACTAATAGCATAAATCAATTGGTTGACATAGGAATCACCTTTTTTGTTACAGAAGCGCTGTGGGGTTTTAAGTGATGGCACATCTAATAAAAATTAAACTTTGTTGAAATGTTAGCAAAATTATAAAACATTAATTATATTTTATTATCTGAAAAGTTATTTTTCAATTCATTAATATAAAAAATTATGGTGACTAATGTTGTAAAACGAATTTACAAATTAATAAATAAGACTTCACTACTTCACTGTAACATTTTATAGCTAAAAAATAGAAAGTTTTTGTTGAAATATGTGAAGAATTTTAATTTAATCAGGTGAAAGTAATTTTATTTTTAAAATGGTTTGGATATAGCATCTCATGATAGTTTAAATAGTTTAGAATACTGATTTTCATCAAGAAAACAGTTAATCGGGCAAGTTCTTTTGAAACTAGAGTCTACGAGTTCGAAATCACATGCTGTTAGGGATGATTTTTACCAGTCAAAATCGGTACTAAATAGTAGGTCCCGGTCTAGCAAGCCATAGGCTTGAACAAAATTTAGATAGTAATGAATTAACTAAATTAAAATAGGGAAATTATGATTGATTATAGACGTGCTGATTAAAAGGACACACTTTTAAACGATTAAAATATCTAATTAATTATTTAGTAACTATATTTTTAAAGTAGTCAACATGAATATCTTAAATCTAAAAATTTTACAAATACATAAGAAATATACAAGATTAAAAATTACGATAATAGTTTATTTAGTAGAAGTGTAAAGGGATAAACTAACATCGTAGATTAGTCAAAATGAATCTCATAAATATATAAAAGGTTACAGGTACTTAAGAAATATATAAATTTTAACTTTATGTAATACTTTATTTAATAGTGTAAAAAAAACTTTCATCTGTGATATAATATGTAATTATTAGAATATCAATATAAGTAATAAATAGATTGCAAGATTTATATTACGCCTAAATAATTTTAATTAGTTTTATTATTTTATAGACTATGTTTTTAGTTACATATTTTTTTGAAGAGATAGAACTTAAATTTAATAGTATCTATTCAGTTGCTCTGCTTATGAAATATACAATTATATTAATAAAAAATTAACTTTTCCAGATTGTTTTTAACATTACTATACAAGGTACATATAAACAAGAGACTCAAATTAAGAAAAAATTATAGACTACTTAATCAGTTTATGCTATACAAACCTTACATTTTAATTCATTTTTATGGAAAATTCTCAACGTAATTTCTCTAAAAAATTTCTTTCATAAATTGTATACAAAGTATTGGTATAACAAAGTCAAAAAATATACATACATGAATATTTATTTTTTAAAGTATTTTTAAACTTAATAAAAGCAGAATTTTTTTTTACTCTCTGAAATCTAAACGTCAGACTTAACAAATTAAAATATACTCCCTAGCAAGATTTATGCAGTAAATGCTCTTTAAAAGCTTAAACTTTATTCTGTTTTCCTTTTCTAACATAATATGTACTTCTTAAAAACTCAAAGTTCTTTTTACAACTTTTAACTCCAGAATTTACAGTTTTAGAAATTTAAACATTTAGTTTGTGATAAACATAGTTAGAAATATAGCTGAAAGATGCTAAGTGTTTAGTTAAAAACATGGTGATTAACTTCCATTGTGCATTCTTAATGACGTGAATAATTCATAATGCATTTCACGAGTTTTTATGATGCAAAAATGTTTTAAACACTTTTATTAAACTAGACACTTTAACCTACCAACAAAAACTTTTATTCAACCAGTCGGCAGCTGTTTCTTAGACATTTAACAGTCTTTCTTTTTAACCCTAAAAAAATCTAGAAAGAAATTTTAATGATGAAGAAATATTCAGTGATTTTAAAAATATATATTAACACCTACTAAAATTACTTATTTTTGCTAAGATATAAAAATGCCCCTAGATTGTATAGATTCACCGAATTCTGGATAACTTTTATTAGAAATATATTTTAAGAAGTACAAGCTTAAATATATCATAAATAATTTTCTAATAGAAATAAGCCAGAACAGAATGTTCAGGCAGATTTGTTGAAAATGGTTCTTCTAGAATTTAAATTTACTGCTGATAATCGATGTTTGTTTGAATTAAAGAAATATTTAAAATCTATTACCACCTACTAAACTTAACACCTACTAAAATTACTTATTTTTGCTAAGATATAAAAATGTTCCTAGATTGTATAGATTCACCGAATTCTGGATAACTTTTATTAGAAATATATTTTAAGAAGTACAAGCTTAAATATATCATAAATAATTTCTAATAGAAATAAGCCAAAACAGACTGTTCAGGCAGATTTGTTGAAAATGGTTCCTCTAGAATTTAAATTTACTGCTACTAATCGATATTTGTTTGGATTAAAGAAATATTTAAAGTCTAAGTACATTAAAGGATTGACTAAAATAATGTTATATAAATGCTTGATAAGACCTGTTTTGACTTACTCAGCTGAAACCTGGGCATTGACAGAAAGAGACAAGGAAACCCTAGCAATTTTTGAGAGAAAAATATTGAGAAGTATTTTGGGGGTAATTAATGTAAATGGTATATGGAGAAGAAGAACAAATATTGAATTATACAGAACATATAAAAACCCAGATATAATTAATTTTATTAGCTTACAAAGATTAAAATGGACCGGACACCTAGTTCGACTTAATGACAATAGATCCACAAAAAAAGTTTTTACGGCCAAACCAATAGGAACCCGAATGAGAGGACGACCAAAACTTAGATGGTTAGACTGCATTGAGAAAGACATAAGATCCTTGAAAATTTCAAATTGGAAATCCAGAGCCAAAGATAGGACTGCCTGGTATGGAATTCTAGAGAAGGCTAAGGCCCATCCTGGGCTGTCATGCCACTGAGGAAGGAAGGAAGGACTGTTCAGGCAGGACTTTTCACTTTCAGAATTTATTCATGTGTTCATTTGTTCGATTGCATCCTCAGGAATAAATGTATAAAGCTCTCGGAATTTGATTTAAGATGATATATATATTTTTTCATTTTATACTCATGTATAAAAAGTGTAGACAGTAGGGCTTAAAACCAAACAAAACCAAGCCACCTGACGATGGCATAGCTCTTTGATACGTAAGTCTGCTGGCTCGAATTCCAATTCCGGCATGGATGTTCATAGCCATTCGAAATTGGTGAATAAGTTGCTCTACATACATAGCCATAATTAACCCTAATAATAGCCATAAAAATAATATAGCCATAATTAGCCTAATATAGCTTCAATATAGCCCTTGTTTCTTCTCGGACAAAGATAGTTAAAGTGGTTTTTAAGAAGCATATATGGCATATATTTAAAATGTTTATGATTTTCATTAATTATTGAATTTATGCAATTTCTGTTTGTAATTGTCTTGACCAGTTAATTGTTACAATATGTTTGTATTGCAAAAATACTTTCTATGCCTGAAACGCTTTCTATTAATTCTAAATTATTATTCTAAAATTATTATTTCTGCTAAGTATTAATTAAAACTAAAAAAACTACGAAGAAAAAAAAATTGAAGTAATTTATATGCATGCTAGAAATTTACCACAATTTAGTTCACGATCTTTTTAACTTGATTGAGGTAATTTATAAACAGAGATGCCTGATTATTCATAACTTGGGATAAATTTACCTGGGATATTAAGTTTATTATCCCATATATGATAATAGCCTAAGTTAACTGTCCGTCTGTTCTCGAATTTTTTAAGCGGTTGTTCCTAGAATGGATAGAGGCATTCATGTTGGATTTTTAATGAATAAGGGTTAGCAACGTTTGAAATTCACCTCTTCCCAGTTTTTAATGCCATTATTTCAAGCTCTATTTTCCCCGGTTAGGAACTGCCGAATAAATTTATCAATTTAGCACATAATAAATAGGAAAAAATAACATTTTTATAGCATTAGGACGTCATTCCTTTAACCAACTCATTAATCATTTCTTATTTTAAATTATTTAAATAGCATCTGCATTGTTTTTATACGTTTTATCAATCAACTTAGATATTAAGTAAATAATTTTCTTTTATATTTGATTAAATAATAGATTAGGTACATATGTGATAATTTTAAATTTAATCATCGATTATTTTTTGTTGCAATGAAAATTTTATCACCGGTATTAACAACAAATTGTATCTACCTCCAGGGTGTAGTGGAAACTATAATTTGATTTCTATACTTCCATTAATTACTGAGGAAAAAAAATCGGGAAGAACTTAACGATAACTTTGACTTAGCTAAGAAAAATTTGAACCATCTTTATAAACGAATTCAACGTGATTCTAAACTGTATTCACAGTATCGGGAGACTTTAGAGGAGTATGGAGATTAACAAATTATTGAGCCTGTACCAGATAATTATCAGCCAAAAACCAAACCATTTTTTTTATCTGACTTATAAAGTACTTTACAATTCTGAAAAATTAAAAGTTTTACTGATTCCATCGTATGAATGCCTATATGCTACATATATTTACAAACTTTATCAAACTACGTATAAATTTCTATAAACGCTTACTAAATTTAGTAAATTTTATATTATATTACATTTACATAGTAATACAATGCTTTCTATCCCAAACATTTATGAATAAAATTTGCACACTTACTCTTTTCTGCAGCATGAAAGCAATCTCTTTATTTCTGTAACATTCTCTAAATCCATTTGTCATCTGAATTTTTTTCTCTCTTACTGATAAAATGTATTTTAGAGAGTTCAAGAATCCAGTGTAGTATTCTTTCCATTTAATCCCAACTTTTAAAGAAAAGGCTACATTTAAATCTCTCTCAATTTTTGTTTAATATCCGTCTAGTTTAATTGACATTTTTAAAATATTCGCTAATTATTTGCTTGCAGAATTTTAGATACTGAAGTACTTTTTCGTTTCTTTGTTTAAATTTATGAGTGTTTGAAATAAATATCAACAAAATATGAAGGGAAAATACTTCTGTGAGATTGTTATAGAAGAGAAGTTTTGCGAGCACTTTTAATGATTTGAAGATTTGCGAGGTCTTTAAAGAATTTCTATTGTTGAATTTTCTAGCAGTCACTATGACTTAGATATACATACATGCAATTAGTTTTTTGATACACTAAAAATTTTAAATGTTTTCCGTGTTAAAAATGCTGCAGTCGTTAAGTCATGAAAAAAACTGCAAAATTAAAAATTAAAAATATAGAGTTTATGAAGAAAATAATTGGCATAGTCTTGAAAAAGTGTAATATTTGCTTTTATAGTAATGAGAACTAGGAGGTGAGCAGCCAATGAGAGTTTTAATATATCATATAATGACACTTAAAAAGCAAAACTAAGTTAGTATAGGAAATATAAAAGAATACTTGAATAATTAGGAATTAGTTTTGATGTTTGCAAAGTCACTAAAGGTTAACAATGTTAGAGGAGAAACAAACAAATTTTGCTAAAGCTTGTACACTGGTATGCAAAGGTTAAGCAACAGGTGGTTTTTTTTATAGGGTTGTTAAGTTATAAATCTGCTGGAAAATGGTACTGAAAGTTGGTTTGGAACGGTTACTGTCTACTGTTTTGTACACAAAAGCTAAGGAAACGGGCACTTACTCCATAAAGCCTATTCCGAACTGCTGTGAAATCCATATGTACAGCGGGATTCGAACCAGCTAACTCCGGTTATTGAAAGTTGAAATGAAAATATTTCAGGCTTAATACCCAAACTTGTGTCTGACTATGTGAATTATTTTTCTATTCTTTCTAGAGAAGGTTGTTAAATGATTATTTCACATTAAACAAAAATAATTTTTAAAAAGTAATGGTCAAATTCTTAGTGTAGATTGATCATGACATTGTTAATAAATACATATAACTATTGCTATTAAAGTAAAGAGTTAGATAGATTAGATTAACTGGACAGTATGTCTTGAAATGGTCTGGTTATATCGAAAATTTTAACAATAGTCTTTCTAGGAATACATTTTAAAAATTAGGGTAAAATGATTCAAAAATAGTCTCAAACTTTCAAGTAACATTACAAAGCAACATTTTTTCGAATGTAGTTTTGACAATAAATTTATTTTCTTTTATATAACAAATAAGAGCAATTAATATCCATGTATTTTTATGAGGCATGAAAAATTTTACATTTTTTCAATAAATGCAATTCTTTTTTAAAAATTACATAATTTGAGCTAAAAGGATGTATAAAAAGAACCATAGATGCAGTAACCTATAAATACATATTTATACTTGGTTCTGCGGTTCACATTGAAGAACAAGCCCCCCACCCCACCGTACTGAAATCTTTTTTTCTTTCTGTACAATGTACAAAAGACGGTTTTCATCAAATATGCCATTCTGATCAAGCAGACGGTTCTATTCAAATATGCCATTTTGGTCAAAGAGACAGTTTTAATCATATATGCCCTTTTGATCAAAGAGAACTAAAAAACATGCATCTTTATAGATGTATTTTTTATTTCTTCTATTTTATATAGAATGTATTTAATCGATAGGAAGCCAAATTTGGTCTCTAGATGTAATTCTTGTCGACATTATATCTTCATTGTAATATTTTCCTAATTCGAGTGAGCCTGATAGGCATTAATCTATTTAAATGATAAAAAAATCTAACAGAATGAACATTCGTTATTCTGATAATGCAATATCGATGTAAACAACATGCTGAACAAAAGAAAAGACACAAGCTAATTACGCAACTTAAATATCGTTTGTGAGAAAGTAACGTAACATCCGGATAGGAAAGATATTATCAAAAAGTATTTAGTGATTCAAATTAAACACACTAGCATATTTTCCTTTATTGGACTTTGGTAGGTCAGTTGGCAGCAATCTCGTAACGGGAGGGTTGTGGGTACGGGCCTTGAGACGGACCAATACCCTTCGTGTTTATTAACGGCGGATACAGCACATAAAATTGGTTAGTGAGTACACCACGAGCTAACAGGTCAAGCCTGGGGGATTTTTACTAGATCCTTACTTCTTATTTAAGATGGTTTATTTTGTTAGTTTGTGTTGTTCTAGAAGGTTTTAGTGTTAGCTGCATATATGGTGTTTTAATAATGAGATGGTCAACAATTTCTGTGGCATTTTATGAGCGATTTCTTAACAGGAAAGTGCACTAAGTTTGTAAAAATATATTTTCTGTTATATCTTTCTTCCTATATATCGCAAAATTTAATATATGCTCAAGTAATAAAAGAATTCAGTCTTTCATATTCAAACTTATATTTCTCATTAATTATAGATTTTATCCTATTTCCAATCAATGGATAAATTCTGACAATTTACAGAATATCTTTGTACTAATATAGCTCATAATGACATCATGTATAAAATTTATACATTAATTATTATTTAATACTATTTCACTACTAATAATCTTTATTTGGTTGAATTAAAATTATTAAACTGCATTTAGTATTATAAATATTATTACCAATTACAGTCTGACATTTAAGACTAAATTATTTATCTAGTACGGACTCTAGGAACAGCATAACGACACAATAGCCTGCATTGTCCAACAATATTAGTTTATGGTATTTGAAAACCCAAAATCGCCTCTGAAACTAATTTCAAGCTACTCTGACTCGACGTAATGCATCAGAAATGTGTGCTATGCGCAGATTTACATGCTCAAAGCCATATTTTACATCTATTCATATGACACAGCACAACACCATTGCAACAAAATGCATAGTTCTAACGACTATTATTCTCATATTCAGTTCCGGTTTCTCTCAGTTTACTACGGACTCAGAGAAGCATGAATGTTATCTATTGTCGAGAACCACTTATGAACAGTATGTCGCTTTAGTATTGTCCTCTGGAATGACATAATAACAATGGTAAATGCCTGCTATACTGATGATCATTGCCTTTAAGGCATATACCTTAGTTCTATATTGTCCTACATGGTTCGTTAGGAGTGCATGCTACGTGTAATTTCTAAAATGTCTGCAATATTTGGAAACGTATTATTCATACCCACACGTGGGTGCATGAACAAAGGTAATTTTCAGTGAGGTCTTTCTAGATATTGAACTGAATTCCCCAGTTTAAGTGGTATAATTCCAGTTAATAAGTTAAATAATTTTTACAAAACTACGCACTGGACTTATATCTCAGTTTTTTTATAATGTTCTTATTTAATTCAGAACAGATTTAGTTCATGCTAAATCTCATTTAACATTTATTTTTGTTTTAGAGAATGATATATTTTATATTTATGAAGTAGCCACTGGGTTGCTATAGATGTTAGAGCATTCTTCTACCACTCTGGTGGTTGTGTGTTCAAATTTCTCGTAATTCTTTGTTGTCATTTCATAGAAGTAATCTTGACCGTCTGCCTGGTGATCCCATAGTAAAACTGTAAACAAACCTGTTCTAATTTAGTGCTGAATGTAATAATAAAATGTGGTACTTCCGCATTCGAAAAAAATATATTAACCCTCCGAGTGGTACACACCAAGGAAAAAAAGTCTCCAAAAATACGCTAAAGTTTCATTGTGTCAGTGACCAAAGTGTTCTATGATTTTTTACTTCAACCTTTGTCGACTAGATTGGAATACGGGAAACCCACCCTCGTTACTGTCCCTTTACTTACGGTTATAAATAAATATATAAATAGACATTATAGATTGTTAATTTTTAATACACATAAAGCTCGTCAAGTCTCGAAGATCATCCCATAAGAAATAATGGGTTCTAAAAGTACAAATAAAAATATTCTTTAAGAGAATGATTTCTATATTTTTTACGAAAGTCATCCAAGCTATTTAAGTGGTGCAGTTAGAGATATATCTGTTACCGCAAACGAAATACTTCGAAATAGAGATTTACAAAGCCATGAAAAGCTATCAGCGTCTTTGTGCCTCAGAGAGTAGGTGTGCAGTTCCTAAACAATCGACTGACCCTCCTACCCCAAAACTCCATAGGGGAAAACACTGGCAGAAATGTACATTACATCCATTTTAGGAACGTTTTGGAGGTCGAAAATTTTACGTGACAACCGCTTTGAGACGTCATCGGTTTGGCGGAATTGTACGTGCGAACCGCGAAGTAGCCACGGGTTTGCTATAGATGTTAGAGCATTCTTCTACCACTCTGGTGGTTGTGTGTTCAAATTTCTCGTAATTCTTTGTTGTCATTTCATAGAAGTAATCTTGACTGTCTGCCTGGTGATCCCATAGTAAAACTGTAAACAAATCTGTTCTAATTTAGTGTTGATTGCAATAATAAAATGAGGTACTTCCGCATTCGAAAAAAAATATATTAACCCTCCGAGTGGTACACACCAAGGAAAAAAAGTCTCCAAAAATACGCTAAAGTTTCATTGTGTCAGTGACCAAAGTGTTCTATGATTTTTTACTTCAACCTTTGTCGACTAGATTGGAATACGGGAAACCCACCCTCACTACTGTCCCTTTACTTACGGTTATAAATAAATATATAAATAGACATTATAGATTGTTAATTTTTAATACACATAAAGCTCGTCAAGTCTCGAAGATCATCCCATAAGAAATAATGGGTTCTAAAAGTACAAATAGAAATATTCTTTAAGAGAATGATTTCTATATTTTTTACGAAAGTCATCCAAGCTATTTAAGTGGTGCAGTTAGAGATACATCTGTTACCGCAAACGAAATACTTCGAAATAGAGATTTACAAAGCCATGAAAAGCTATCAGCGTCTTTGTGCCTCAGAGAGTAGGTGTGCAGTTCCTAAACAATCGACTGACCCTCCTACCCCAAAACTCCATAGGGGAAAACACTGGCAGAAATGTACATTACATCCATTTTAGGAACGTTTTGGAGGTCGAAAATTGTACGTGACAACCGCTTTGAGACGTCATCGGTTTGGCGGAATTGTACATGCGAACCGCTTAGAGGGTTAATGATGCACAGTTTAAAAACAGAGAAAATAATTATAACCTAGTTTAGTTTGGTTTACAAAGATAGGTCTACTATTTAGGAAGACAGGGTTTAATGAAACCGTGACCTATTGCCTAAAGACGGTACCAAATGGCTCCATAAGCGAATATCAGCTGGATTCGAAATTGCGAATATCGTTATCTTTGTGCACTACCCAATCGTTTGACAAATTATGTCCTAAGGCTAAAAATAATTATTGCTTCATGAGACAAAGGGATGTAATGAAAATAATGTTTTGAAACGTCTAGGACAGATATGATTAAATAAATACACATTTCATACTTAAATTAATCCTGTAAGACTCAATTATGAAAACTTTTACAGTTCTTATCTGATATATCTTGTCAACAAATCTTACAGAACATTTTATTTCTATCCCTTACGTCCATATTCTTCTGTCCACTTCAATATATAATAAAAAGATATATTGAGTCTGAAGCAACTTGGAAGAATTTGATGTGATTTGTTTTTGTAATCTATACACTTAAAAGCTAGTGTTCGTTCGAATGTTTTATACTAATATTGTAGTAGAATTTTTAAACTAACATAAGTTTTGACAGACAGTCTTTGAATCCCCACAGACAATGACTTATTCTGTATTGATACTTGATACTTGAACGATTGATACTTGAAAGCTGGCCACGTACTAGTACGGGTTAGTGTAACAACACAGTTTGTTTGTGGGTACAAAAATAACGGTATATACAGGAAAACGAATCCGAATGTTCTTGTCTACTGCATAGATTCTGGAATGTAAAAATGTTTATATATGACATAATTCGAAAAAATTAAAACAATATACTACTATTTTATTTGATTTTTCATATTTACGATAGATACTATTATAAATTTATCTACTAAAATTATATTTTTTAACAAAAACTTTATGATTGTTATTTATATATTTCTATTTATGTATTTGTTTATGTATTTCAATATAAAATACTAAAAGTTGGTTAAAAAATTAAATAATTTTCGATCTATTGAGAAAAAACTGAATAACTAAATTTGCGCTCAAAACGCCCGCTCCCGGTACAATTCCGCTAAGAAATGTACCCGTACACAATGTGTTAAACTTACTCAATTATATATGTCTGTATATAAAACACTCGCAAATTACATTAGCTTCATTGATTGTAAATATATGGTCAATATTTTTAAACATAACATCTAACTAGAGCAGGATCTATTGTTTAAAGTCGACTCCCTCGGGCTAAAAATACCCGTATCTGAAGCAATGGAGATCTCTGGTAGTAAAAAGCAGCACTCTACTTATTCTACCATCATTTTATTATTAATAATAGAGATTTGCTTTCATTTTTGTAAAAGTTCTACGAAAACTTGTCATATAATTAAAAACGGTAATGCTAGATTTAAGAATGACAGAAATTTTAATCACAAAGTTAAACCTAGAAATTTTTATTCAGAGTAATTTGGATTATAATATCAAGATTTTTATAACAAATATTCGATACTGATGTAGTTATCCCCTGTATAATGATAGCCTAAATTATCTGTCTGTCTGTTCTCGAGCTTATGAAGCTGTTGGACCTAGAAAGGATAGAGGTATCCATATTGGATCCTTGATGAGTTAGGGTTAGCAAAATTCAAAGCTAGTAAACTTTATCATCTCCTAAAAGTTCGATCCGATTCTAAAATAACTTGGTGTAAATGTGCTTCATATCATAGCAAAAAATACTGTCATTTTTCTTTCGAAATAATCCCTTCACCCCTTTTTTAGCGTTTAATGCCATTATATCAAGCCCCTTTTAAGAGCAGGTGATTAAATTTATCCTTTTATCACATCATAAATAGGTAAAAATAATATTTTTTCTTGTATTATGACGTCATTACTTAACCATCTCATTTATTTTTTTCTTGTTTTAAACTATTTAAATATCGTCTGCATTATTTTCAAACGTTTTAACACTGAACTTAATTATTACGTAAATAATTTTCTTTTATAATTGGTTTAAATAATAGATTAGGTGTATATGTGATAATTTTAAATTTAATCATCGATTATTTCTCAGCCAAAAACAAACCATTTTTTACCTGCCTCGTTGGATACTTTACTTTTCTGGAAAATTAAAAATTTTACTGATGCCGTCATATGACGGGTTATATGCTAGTTTTCAAATAAGTAATTCTCAAGTTGTTGCCATTCTGAAATCTTTTTTTCTTTGATCCAATTTTAATATGTGTCTCGACATTTTGGTAGTGTCCAAACATGCTTCTATATATTAGTATGAATATTAAGAGAGCATTTCATTTATCATGGCATTTCCTTGTTATAACATGGACCCTTTTTGGTACTGTTGACATAGCAACAGTGTTGTCATGCGCTTTACACGTGGTTAAGGTTTCAAGGCTGCGCTCATGTCAACTTATCAGATTGTTCTTCACGCGAGTTGAATACAGAATGCCTTACAAACAGAATAAAATTCTCATGAATGTTCATGATTTTCTGTTCCTAAAATACATGTTAATGCTTTTATATATTGTGTATAATTTTTTATCTTGCAGAGAATAGTAAAGAGTTTTAACTATTAATGGTTGATTAATGCAGTATGTTTCACTATAAACGTATAGCGGAAGAAAAAAAAATTCGATAAAATAGCTTACTGAAAGTACACCGTCCTGTTTTTATCATTTAGCTGACAGTCTAATTTCATCTGGCCAAGTGACTCATAATAAATATGATTATTACCACAGCAAGCAGTTCAGTTACTATTATTAACTTTTATATATTTTTTAAAATCAGTTTTTATGATTTTATGAAACACATCAGGTGCATATCCGTTTGTCAAACACCATCGAATTTTAACGAATATTTGCATAATATAAAATTAAAATTAACGCAATAAATATTCTGCGTAGCTAAGTCTGTCAAAATTTTAAACTTACTAAAACTTTTATAGATATTCTGGTTATTTTAAGGGTTATATGGTTATTTTAAGGTTCTGGTATAAAAAGGTTATTTTAAGGGCTATTATTTCTTCATGGTAACTTCCTCAAAAGCTTTTGATAAAAGCTTAAAAGGTTATTGTGGAAGCAGAAGAAATAGTGATACTGTTGCCCGTAGTATATATTGTTTGCATATTTTTCAGGTAGTTTCATTAAATCGAAATAAATTGGATTTCATAATTTACTGTAGCTATAATTGACAAAAATTAATATTGTACTATCGAATCTTAACGACTATTTGCATAACATAAAATTAAAATTAAAGAAATAAATATTTTCAGTAGCAAAGTCTGTCAAAATTTTAAACTTATAACAACTTTTATAAATATTCTGTACGAGAAAAAAAAGGTTATTTTAATGGTTATTACTTCTTCATTGTAACTTTCTCAAAAGCTTTTGACAAAAGTTTAAAATGCTTATTGTGGCTGCAGAAGAAACGGTGATACTGTTGCCCGTAATATACTGTTTGTGTATTTTTCAGGCAGGTTGATTAAAACGAAATAAATTGGTTTTCATAATTTACTGTAGCTATAATTGAAAAAAGAACTACTGCACCATCGAATCTTAACGACTATTTGCATAACATGAAATTAAAATTATTGAAATAAATATCTTGAGTAGCAAAAATGTATCAAAATTCTAAACTTACAACAACTTTTATAGATATTCTGTAAGAGAAAAAAGGTTATTTTAAAGGTTATTATTTCTTCATTGTAACTTCCTCAAAAGCTTTTGACAAACTCTTAAAAGGCTTATGGTGATTGCAGAAGAAACGGTGATACTGTTGCCCGTAATATACTGTTTGTGTATTTTTCAGGCAGGTTGATTAAAACGAAATAAATTGGTTTTCATAATTTACTGTAGCTATAATTGAAAAAAGAACTACTGCACCATCGAATCTTAACGACTATTTGCATAACATGAAATTAAAATTATTGAAATAAATATCTTGAGTAGCAAAAATGTATCAAAATTCTAAACTTACAACAACTTTTATAGATATTCTGTAAGAGAAAAAAGGTTATTTTAAAGGTTATTATTTCTTCATTGTAACTTCCTCAAAAGCTTTTGACAAACTCTTAAAAGGCTTATGGTGGCTGTGTAAGAAATATACTGTTGGCCGTAATACATTGTTTGTATATTTTTGAGGTAGGCTGATTAAAACGAAATAAATTGGTTTTCATAAGTCACTGTAGCTATAATTGAAAAAATAACTACTGCTCTTTTTCAAATCTTTTAGAACCATAAAAATTCAAATCCAAAAATAATACTTAGTGGAACATGCAAACAGATAAATGGTGCATTAATTTTAAAATTTTATACATAATTCTATCTTTATATAAGCAAACTTATTCAAAATTCTCTTTCAAAGTAAAGTTGCATTTATTTGACTCTAAAAGAAGCAAATGAAATGACATTTGAAAACACATACTACATTTTATTTCAATATATTTAAAATACATGTAAATTTGTATACGATATCAGTTATTTCATGGATTTATGATTTAAATAGAATATAAATATATATTTTCTTCCAAAGAAAAATGCTTGATGGAGGAAACATCAGACATATTTTTTTATTACCTTTTATGTGCATTTGATAGCACAAAATTGAAATATCAAAGATTTCTAGGATGTTTAAATTCTTAATAATAAATACACTACTGAAATATATCTATAATCATCGACAAATTTGCTGCCAATTTTAGTACAGGAAATTTATTTTTCCTACCATGTACATAGAATGCAAGAGCAGCCCCCTAGCCCCGGCATAAACTAGTTTACTATCTGGGATTGTAAATTCTTGGTATTTATTTAATTTTTTAAAAATACTTTTATCACATTAACATAAAAATATTTTACAAATCATAATTCTATATAATCGGTAACAAAATTATTTCATAGGTTTTTAAATCGCAAATAGTGAAAGGATATTATTTTTTACAATATAATTATTGATTAATGATTTGGAATATAGAATAGATTTAATTGGTTCGCATTGTAATTAGATAAATTTTTTCTTAAACCTGTATGATTTAAAGAATTTATTGGTTCATAAATGCTACAATTTAAAATAAGATATAAAGTACAGTTATAATAAAATGAAAATCCGCATGAAAATGTCAAATGAAGGAGAATTATAAATTATTTTTACCCATTTATCAAAACTTACGATAATATGCTAGTTTTCTGTCCACTGACCACATTTTTCATCTGCCCTAAAAAGTAGTTTCACTTCTCTAATAACAAAATTGGTGCCTGTATGGTTTCTGAATTAATGTAAATAATCAAGCTCAAATCTTGTCTCCAAAAAGGGCTGAATTATCTAAATAGTCTTGGGCCATTTTTCAAAAAGTGTGTATTTCTGAACATTCGATGCACAGCTTTTGCCTCATGTATACGGTCTAGTGACCCGTTCATTTTTATCCTCAATAAAATTTACAGATCTATAGTTCTAGACTTGTGTTTCTAATGGCTCACGACTGCATTTAGGTTAGAAATTATATTTTTGCTAGTAAACCCGATAATTTGAATACCAGGGCCTGTTGTCTTATGTATACATACACACAGACACACACATATATATACAATATATATACATATATATATACATAATACATTATATATATATATATTTATAATACATATATATATATACATACATATATATTATATATATATATATATATATATATATAATATATATATATATATATATATATATATATATATATATATATATATTTTATATATATATAATATATATATATATACCTATATATATACCTATATATATATACATATATTTATATATATATATATAATATTATATATATATATATATATATATATATATATGTATGTATATATATGTATATATATATGTATATATAGATGGGAGAGATTCACAAAAAAAAAACAACAAGCAAAAACCTCCGAGAAAAATAGTGCACAAACTTTTTTAAGTAGGGATATCTCAGACAAGAGGGATAAATGAATAATCCCTAAGAACATTCTATCATGCGATAAAAAATACCCGTGTCTAAAGAGAATTAGTTTACTATTTTTAAAGATGTAGAAACAGAGGGTAGTCTGTATGTCAATTAGAATTACTGCACAAAAACTAATAACGTAATTTATGTACAGAAAAGTCGTAAAAGAAACTCGTCAGATAATGATATGAACAGTAGACTTAAGACAGAAGTTATTAAATTAATATTAAATATTAAAATAAGGAATTTTAATATTATATTTATATATATAATCGAGCAACATAATAACTGCCGGTCACAATAACTATGTACCCCCTATTGTTTGTACTTTTTGGTCTACTGTTTAATCAGAAACCAAATAAGCTAACAGTAATAAAGTAAAATGCAGTGTCAGGCCACATTGAAGGGAATGGCACACACGTCCAAATCTAATTGAAATTCTATTTAAGAGCTGCTAGAAAAAGACATCTTCACAAATCAGCGGCAGATGAGAGAAAGTACACGAGAGAAGTACGTTCTGGATTAGAGGTGGACCAGCGAGAAGCATAGAATTTTCCCAAGGGACAAGAAATTTAGTCAGTGAATTTAACTATCAGATCAGGGGAAAAACTGACCCATTTTCCGGCGACAGCTGAAATGCGGTGAGTGAACAGAAAATTTGCATCTATTGCATAGAATGCTTTGGGAGATTATTTGGAAGAATTTTAAGTTGAGGACACTCCTTTTATTAAGGGATTTCGTGGCTGAAAAATAGATTTAGAAGGAATTAGAAGGAGTTAGAATGGGAGAAAAAAGGTTTTTAAAGAGATATTAAAATGAAATAATTTTGACATATTACAGATATATGTATATATATATATATATATATATATATATATATATATATATATATATATATATATATATATATATATATATATATATATATATATATATATATATATATATATATATATATATATATATATTACAATAATATCTAATATTTCTAAATTTTTGAAAATCTGTTTACAAGGTCTTCTCGCGTTGAAATTATTGATACAAACTGTAAAATATCTCAACTAACAAGGATCTGTTGTCATATATTCTACTAATCTTACACAAGAAAAGACTTGTTAAACGCAAAATATATTTGTGGTTTCATCTGCTATAATACGAGTTCGAACCTCTTATATACATACGCATCTTCTTAAATGTACAAACAGTGATCTAGAGGCACTATTTTAGTTATAACAAAGACTTTTCTAATTACTTCACATGAATTAGTTTAGAAAGAACCCTATTATGACTTCCCGATGAAAAAAAAACTAAGCATGAAGACAAAATAATTTTTTTTAATAGTTTTAGGTATCTTTAATAATACAATAAAATTATCCTGAAATAAAATATCTCGGTGGTTCATATGTCCCTTTGTACCATAATTGGTTCACCATGGCCTCAAATAGCCATTATTAATATAACAACTGTTCGTTTAGAACTGTTTCAAGAGAATATAGAACTATTATCGTATAGTTCAGTTTTCCGATGCTGCATATAGAATAAGCTCTTTTTAGATAACTCATATCATCGGCTCATAACACTATGCAAAGATAACATTATTATAAAGTCTTTTTAAGTCAACAATATGAACTTCCAGTTTTACGTCTACAAGGGAATGGATATTAGTGTTACCCCCTTTTTCATACCTTGCTGCTCCCAAAAGGCATTCAAAGGCGCCAGTCAAGATTACCAAAGATGGAAATTTTATTTCAATTTCTTCTCTAAGGTTAAAAAAAAGGGAGCTGCGCTCGATTATTCATCGAAATGGAAATTCACGCCATGATAAAAATATCAGGAGCAGGGGCGGCGAGTACAGAGAAAATCGAGTAGAAAGATAGATAAGGAAGAAGAGAATTTGAAAATTGATCTTAAGTGCAAAGATCGGACAGAGTGGAAGCAAAGAGGTTTAAAGAAGGGTAAAAAAAAATTGGAAGAATGAAGGCGGATTGGAATGTATGGGAGGATATGTGAAGTCAGAAATGAATTTTTATTTTACATTTTGTGATCGCAGGGAAAAAAATAACAGAAGATTTTAAAGAGATACTGAGGTTTGGAAAATAGTCTTATTACTCTTTAATTTCCGAATTTTGCATAAAAACTGAAGAACTGAATAATACAGATGTTTAATTTTAGAATCCGACTGTATATATAAATTTAGATGAGTTAAAATGGAAGTTTCGAATGCAATAATGGAATAAAATAACGAAATATATACAATGAAATCTAAAAATATATTCAATGATTTCAAAATTATCAAAAAAGCCACTGAAAGATAAAAATTATGATTTTCTTAAAAAACGTTAATTAAAAATTAAAAAATAAAATGCAGCAATCGTATGGAAATATATATATATATATATATATATATATATATATATGTGTGTGTGTGTGTGTGTATATATATATACATATATATGTGTGTGTGTGTATGCTGTAGCCTGGCTGACATCGAACACCAGGTTCGATGCGCATCGAGCAAGCGAAGTTCTACTTTTACGGTATGGCAACAACCCTCCCCGAGTGGAACGCCGACATTGACAGAGGCCTGACGTGAGTTGGACGAATGCAAACGGCACTTCTCGATGACTGATTGATCGCCAAGACGGGCGCTGATGTTATACCAGACGGGCACTGATGTCCAGTTTCATTTTAATTGTCCCTAGACACCATATAATTTGTAAATAATTTGTAAATAGTTTCATTAAATAAGTTCGTGTTAGTTAAGCTTTGGTGCATCATTTCCCCCGTGGGAATAAATCTCATATATATATATATATATATATATATATATATATATATATATATATATATATATATATATATATATATATGAATTTAGAAATAAGTTTTTGTTTTACATTTTAGTATGGCAGATGTAAATTCAGATTTTAAAAAGATTCTGAGGTTTTAAAAATAGCATCACTTTTTAAATTTAAAATCTTTGTATAAAAATTGGGAGAAAAAGAATAATTTCCTTAATTTTTGGAGTCTAACTGTTTATATGAATTTAGATTTGAGTTTAAATTTTACTTTTCAGTGAAGTAATGGAATAAAAGAAAGAAATACTCTTAGATCTAAAATTTTATCCAGTTATCGTAAGCTGCTAAAGTAGACTGATGGAAATTATTTTCTTACAAACGGTTTAATGAATGATTAAAACAAACAAAATTAAAAAGTACAACTATGTTAGCTCTAAAAAAATTTATTTCACAGAATTATTAAACTAATATTAATATACATTACATGCAGTGACTATTATTAAATTTGGATCGAATTGATTTCATTTCAATCCATTTTCGTCCAGTTTAGCTCTAATAAATATATAAATAATAATATAAGTTGATTTTAAAAATAATTCAAATTTGTCCAATAATTTTCATTTCCACAATAATTGAAGTTTTGATTCGATGAATTACCACAAAGTTAAAAAGTTACAAACGTTAAACAATATTGACAAAAGCTGCTGTACAATATGCAGAAAATAAATAAATTTTAAAATCTAGAAATTTTGGAATAATTCTTAGAAAACTTTGTATCATAATTTTTAAATCAAATGCATTGTAATACTTTATAACGCAGCAAAATCTATATAAATTTTGTTATTTGAAGCGTAATATAAAATAATAATTGCTATAAAATTAACAAATTGCTTTTCCATTATACTTCTTAGGATTTTATACTTTTATTATTCATTAAATTTTCTGTACTTAAATGTGTTAAAATATTTTCATTTGATAGATTCATTAGATTAGTACAGATTTAAAACAATTAATTTTGAACGTATATACATTGAGCATTGAAAATATATGTTTTACCTCTTTCTGCATTATATGTAAGATAAAAAATCTACTTTATAGATAAATTTTAATAACCAGTTAGGTATAACTTCATTATACTTTGACTTGTATTCAACAGTGCATAAGTTGGTGAACTTATTATATGAAGAGTGTATAATTAACAATTCATTCGTGATATGTATTTTTCATGTTACTTTCATTTACCTTTTTAATACATTTATTCTATCAAATTATATTGTGGAACATTTATATAATTTTTTTCTTCTTCTGTAGAACTTGCATCTTTCAATATAATCAGTCAATATTATTAATTTATGATTTTATTATAGTTGAAAAAGTTTTTAAGTGTGGCTGATTTTTTCATAATTATATTAAGCTTTAATCTACAATGTACAGCAATGTACCACAACAAAACTTACAGATTTTTGAAACAAATGCACTTTTAGCATTTGACAAAGACTACTTTAAAAGATATCAGACATTTCAATTTTTTCGTCTTAAAATTTTGTTTCTTTTAAAGATGTTTTTTTTAAAGCATATATGTTTGGAAAAACACCTTCCTATAAGTTATTCCAAACCAAACTAGTTCCAAATGCTTTGTTACCGCCAACAAGGTCGAAATATTCCCATGACACAATTTAAACTAAAAGTCTCAATAACGCTGCTTTGTTTACAAGCATACGCCTTTTAAAGGAGATTTTCCGGTCATTTAGTGTTCTTTATGATTTATTATCGTAAAAAATAACCATTATTTCAGTTCTCATTATGCTGGTGTAGAAAACAAATCTTTTAGTAAGCTAATTGTACGAATTTCCACGCAAGCGAATGAAATAGAAATGCTTTTGCGGATGAAAATTGTTCTCTAAATGATGCCGGATAATTTCAGCAAAAAACAGATATTTAGTTATATTGCTTAAGCATAGAAAAAGTGGATGATGAATTAACGTCACGCTATAAAACCAGATATGACGAAAAATGTACGTGTAACAGGAAATTATAAGCATTCATCAAGTATGTCAATTAAGGATAAGCTATTAAAAAATGTGTTATTCATAAAGTCTTATTAATTAAAACAGTTATAAAGTATTAGTACGTTTAGGAATTAATGCTGAGAAGCAAAACCTTTACATACAGGTAATTCAAATGTGTATATAGAAGGGGTTTTTTCTACAGGAAATAGTGAGCATTCATCAAGTATGTCAATTAAGGCAATTTTAATTTATAAACAGAATTGTCAATTTTAATTTATAAACAGAAATAAAGTTTAATAATTAACTGAAATATGCTAAACTTCTTAAACAGATATAAAATTAGTCTATACAAATATACATTTTAATCAATAATACAGTTCAAAAATTAAGTGAAATATACTAAACTTGTTAAACGGATATAAAATTAGTCTATATAAATATACATTTTAACAAGTAATAAAGTTCAATAATTAAGTGAAATATACTAAACTTGTTGAACAGATATAAAATTAGTCTATACAAATATACATTTTAAAATTATAAACAGAACTATTATTTGTTGACATTTTCAGAGTTTTAAATCCAAGTTATGAATTTAAATCTTCAAGAAAATACTTGCCTAAATGTAATAAACCATATTACAAAACCCTTTTTCAAGTAAAAAAAACCATTAATTTAATGTTTCACATGCTTATTGTACAATATAATTTTCTAAGATAATAAAAATAATTTAAAGAAATAAAAAATATAAATAGAATTCATTTTACAGTTATTACCCCTACTTAAGATAGGCATTTGAAATTTGCTAATTTATATTTTTTACCGCATCATATTTGTTTAAGAAAATATGCCGTTTACATTAATTTTATAGCGATAAGGTCACAGTAGAAACCTCTCTTCCTAAATTGAAAATGATAAATCCAAAGGGGGCAAAAACATATAATAAAAGCTCCTCTTTAGGGGATAGTCAAATAAAAAATTGATAACGCGGCATATTTTGTAAGACGGTAGAAATCCATGCATTCCTATCATCATTCCCGACTCCCAAGTTGCATAATATTCCCCGGAAAATATCCCTAATATATCCTCATTCTAAAACTCCTCCAGCTGGCTGTGTTTTTAAGAGGGCACCTCCCCTCCTTCCTCTAAGCACGGCACAACCAAAGAACCCTGCATGTAATTCTCAGTAATGTCCAATATGGAAGGTAGATTATTTTTTTCCCTTCAAAGCGGTAGTAGGGGGTTAGCCCCAGATTTGTTCCGTAATGTGCATGGTATTAGAGAAGGATGATTTTTTGAGAGGGCAGTGTATGAGTGATTACGAGCGTTTGATTACAAGATGGAGGTCTCTTTTTGTGAATATCCATTTTGTGGATGTGTTATTCGAAATAAAAAAGTGACTCTTCGGTAAAAAAAGGAATGAATTTCATTGCTTTCGAGAAACTAAATTTTGATATCGTTGAATCATATTTTCTACAGCTAACGAGAGGAAATTTATATAGATACTGAGAATTTTGCTGTATGTTTAATATTGTGTTTTCCCTTGTTCTAGGTTAGGTTTTCTCAAAGTGTGCTCTGAAGAACCCTACGGTTCGGCAAAGACCCTCCAAGAGTTTTTCGACAAAATTTCAAACATCATGAAACTTTTAAAGAACATTTTAAAATTCAATGTCTAATTTTTTCCATAATACATAACATAAAACAAATAATAATAATTAATACTCCAAAAACCATACAATTTTTTCTGTTGCATCTGGTATAATTACATTTATCTTTATGTCAATACAAGGATGCGAAGCTGTTATTTTTTTACCACCACCCGAGGAGAACGTGTAGCTTAAGGAATGCTATAGAAATGAGTAGCATTGCCACCACTGAGTACTCATAATTAGAAGCAGGGACCAAGCAGAAGATCAACACGCATGGCCAGTCTTTTTTATGCTGCTTTATATTGTTTAGTTTTTATGTTTATATCTAATGAACGATAAAAAATATGCTCTTAATTTATCATTAAATAAAATTTATTCAAGTGTTCCGTAGTTATATATGTTTTAAGAAAAGGGTTTAGTGTGATAAAATGTTTCAGAGTCACCCTTTTAGAAAAAGATATATAATATTACAGCAGTAAAAGAAGACATAGTAATAAAGCAGTGTAAAGTAGTAAATAAACATATAATAATATAAATATATTAAAACCTAACGTTTATCAGTATGAGGGAGGGATTTAACAGCTGAGTGTACATCCGGGATTTCCCCATCGAGAGAACAGAAAACTTTATGCAGTGTTCTATTCCAACTATAATTACACATAAAATTTCAATCAACAATTAAACTTTATATTATACTTGTTGGTGCTGTCTCTGCCACCTAGACGAGTCAATTACTCGCCCAGGGAGGGGTGTGCCTTTCGTTTGGCGAATACCGCTAAAGTGAAAGAGTATTTTGGCTCAGGTGGGTCCTATAATTTAAAGACAGGGGACAAACAGAAGAACCCTACGCTTGTCCTGTTACATCAAGAGGTCTGAGAACTTCGAGGATATTGTGACCACGAATCCATCACTATTGTGCGCCAGTCAAACAAACACAGTGAATTGTAGGCTAGATCGAGCCCTAGTTAACCCTCTAGCTACCAGATTGTTGTATATACCGACTGACCTACCTAGAGTCGATAGCATACATATATTTACTTATTTCAAAGTATAGACCGAACTATGGCCGAATAGTTAGAGTGCTAGCCTTCGGTACCGGAGTTCGTGGCTACAATATCCATTGAGGCATGAATGTTCGTAGACGTTCGGAATCGACTTTAAGCAGTAGGCCCCGGCCTCATTAGCCCTTGTGTTATAAAAAGTAAATCGTAACACTCCTAACCAAACCAAACCAGTTATAGGCAATAGTATACCTGTAATCAATGCCACATACGAATATATTTAAAAAGGTATGGATTAACATTAATTGAATGACGTCCATTCAAATAGTTTTGAATATGGGTTGTGACAGTTTTTTAGTATTTTAGAAAAAACAAACAATTAATAATCTATGCAAAAAAGCATAAAATTAATTTTATACTTTTTCAAATTATATATTTATGCTTTTATGTTTTTTCAAATATAGAAATCATTCTGAAAATACCTTAACCCCGCCTATTACAAACAAATCAGTGGTACTGCCACTTTATGTATGAAAAGGATGAACAAAATATTACCTTAGAAACTAAAGATTGTATGGAAAACTTAATAATAAGGCTATTTTATATATCAAGAGTACTTACTCGAAATTATTAGTTGTGAGGAAATAATTAGTATATTTTCCAAACTAAAAACTAGAAAATATAATTCAAGTAAAATTATACCAATTTATTATATTATAACAATGTGGGGAAGAAGTATAATAGAAAGAAGTATAATAAAGAAGTGTAATAGTACAACATTTCTGTTGATTTTTGGGAGTCTGTTTTAATAGTAAAACTGACAAGAGCCTGGTATCCTATCTTGTATAAATCTCTATTAGGAAATGTAACACATACTCATAATAAATGGCCCAAAATATCCATATAATTCCAATATATTAAAAATCCTAAATTAAACGTTGAAGCCCAAGAACTGCACATCTACTTGAAACTACCCCGTATATACTTAAAAACGTAATTGCCGATATAATTCAAGTAGATTAAAAATCTTAACTTTTAACATTGAAGCTTAAGAATGGATATCTACTTGAAGCTAAAACCTACATTTAGAGAAAGATTAATAGCTTTAGAGAGTTATAGATATAATTCAAGTAGATTAAAAATTCTAAATGTTATCACTGAAGCATAAGAATGTATATCAACTTGAAGCTAAAACCTATATAGTATACAGGAAAATGAATAGCTTTTCAAGACTCATCTAATATAATTCCTATAGAATGAAAATCCTAGCTTCGTGTGAGTTATTTTAAAAAGTTGAGATTACATTTCCAGGTTGTTGTGTTGCAAAAAAGATATATAAATACTTAAGAGAAAATAAGGTAAACAAAAAAAACTTAACAGCATAATACCCTAGATCTTCAACGAACAAATACAGTTTTCATTTTTAGGAATAGCTCTACCATATCACTTATAACAGATTAAAAACGCCAATCTAAAGTGAAATAAAAAAATAAAAAGTGAACAAGTATTTGAATTCAAGAACTATAGTTATATAGATGAAATACGTTCAATCCATAAAAGCATTATTCTTCGGTTAAGTCAAAATGGAAAAGCAATGAACTGAAAAGTTGATCTTTTTGTATAAATCTCTACTACAAACTAAAATCAATATTTATAGAAAAATGAAAATAGCTTTACAAGGCTCATTAATATAATTCAAGTAGATTGAAAATCATAACCCTTAAGATGAAAAACAGGAACTTCATATCTACTAGAAACTAAAATCCCCATTAATAGAAAAATGAATAGCTTTACGAGGCTAGTCAATATGATTCAAGTAGATTGGGAATCCAAGGTTGACAATTGCATATCCACATTTTTATGTAGTAAAAAGAAGAAAAAAATATCCGAGTGAAAATAAGAGAAAGAAAGGAAATTCGACACAATACCTCGAGATATCCAGTGAACAAAGGTAGTCGGTTCTTATTTCTGGAAGTAACTCTCCCATATCTATGATGACGGATTAAGTACGTCAGTTTGCAATGAAATAAGAAATGAAAAATGAGTAAGCATTTGAAATCTTGAATCATGCTGATGCAGATCAAAGTCCTAACTTAAACGTTGAAGAACAAGACTGCACATCTACTTTAAACTGCCACACATACATAAAAAAATTGCTTAAAATAATTATCGATATAATTCAAGTAGATTAAAAATCTGAACTTTTAACGTTGAAGCATAAGCATGGATTTCACTTGAAACTAAAACCCATACGTTATAAAAGGATTAATAAATTTAAAGAATTATAGATATAATTCAAGTAGATTAAAAATCCTACATTTTATCACTGAAGCATAAGAATACATATCAACTTGAATCTAAATCCCATATAGTATACAGAAAATTAAATGGATTTTCAAGACTCCTCCAATGTAATTCCTATAGAATGAAAATTTAGTTTCGAGTTAGTTATTTTAAAAAGTTGAGATTACATTTCTGTGTTGTTGTGTTGTGAAAAAGATATATAAATACACTTAAGTGAAAACAAGATAAATAAACTTCAGCATAGCATCCCAAGATCTCCAATGAACAAATACAGTTAGTTTTCATTTTTAAGAGTAGCTCTACCATATCACTGATAACAGATTAAAAACGGCAATCTACAGTGAAATAAATAATAATAAACGAACAAGTATTTGAATTCAAGAACTATGGTTATGTCAGTTAAGTCAAAATGGAAAAGCAATGAACTGAAAAGTTGATCTTTTTGTATAAATCTCTTCTACAAACTAAAATCAATATTTATAGAAAAATGAAAATAGCTTTACAAGGCTCATCAATATAATTCAAGTAGATTGAAAATCATAACCCTTAAGATGAATCATAAAAACTTCATATTTACTAGAATTTAAAATCCCCATTAATAGAAAAATGAATAGCTTTACGAGGATAGTCAATATGATTCAAGTAGATTGCGAATTCAAGGTTGACAATTACATATCCACATGTTTGTGTAGTAAAAAGAAGAAAAAAATATCCGAGTGAAAATAAGAGAAAGAAAAGAAAGAAATTCGACACAATACCTCGAGATCTCCAGCGAACAAAGGCAGTCGGTTCTCATTTCTGGAAGTAACTCTCCCATATCACTGATGACGGATTAAGTACGTCAGTTTGCAATGAAATAAGAAATGAAAAATGAGTAAGCATTTGAAATCTAGAATCATGGTGATGCAGATGAAAGAGATTTCAAGCCATAAAAAAATTGCTACTTCAGTTCAGTCGAAATTGAAAAGCAATCAACTGAAAAGTAATCTCCAAAACTGGAGGAAAAGAAAATTTATTTTTCGGGTCCAGTGCAGTGTTTTAATGATAAGAACCCATCACTTAATATCGAATGTAAAAATATCGAGAGCTCTGCGAAAGACATAGATATTTTACTTAGTATCTCAAAGTGGCACAAAAGTTTGATTTTACTTCTTAAAAGTGAATCGGAATTTCAGTAAAAATATCCAGTTTTATTTTGGTAAGAAATAATTATTAGAATTATATGGAATTAATCTATATTTATTTGTATAGACTTAAAGTAATTTTAATAGGCTTAGACAGATACAACTCAAGCAAATGCAAACCGATAAGTGCATACTTGTGTATAAGTATAAATATGCATACATTCTTATACAGATATGTATATAATATTATGTATATATATAATATATAATATATATAATATATATATATATATATATATATATATATATATATATATATATATATATATATATATATATATATATATATATATATATATATATATATATATATATATATATATATATATATATATATGACATATCTAGGAGAAGTCAACGAACCAATTATGTTTTTATAATATTTTTATTCATGACTATTGCACAATTTCATATGAAAACATCAAACATGAAGTCCAGTGACCAGTATCCACACTCTAAAAAAGGAGTTACATTTGGTGAAGATTCATACGGCAACCCTTTTTGAAGACGCTCTCTCTCAATTATTATTCGTCAAGCTCTTTTATATTTAGTTATTATTGATTCATGTGCCTAAATTAAAGGGTTCGCTGTTTTCTGCCTTTAAGCCCCAAACTATTATATTTATGTTTTGAAACCCTACACACACACACACACACACACACACACACACATATATATATATATATATATATATATATATACATGTATAACGAGTAAAAAGATTTCACACCGAATGCACTTTTGATTACACCATATCATTTAAATTGCCATTACTTACTGGGCAGGAAGAGTTCTTAATCTAAATGCAGTCGTAGATCCACCAGAAACACAGTTCCAAAGATTTAGAAATTTACATTTATTTAAGATAAAAATGCAATGATGAGATGGCTACTCAACAACAACTCCGAATTAAATGCTACAAGAAATAATACATCTTTCAAATATGTCGAACCCTAGAGCTAGGAGTGACATCATTTTGTTCCTATCTGACAACATATTATCCAGCAATTTTTGGAAGGCATGAGAGAACCTTCATTACTTAATCTAAAAGAGCACAGTTCTCGGATTTGGCTTTTACAGAACCGAAAAAATGTATGTAATGTATTTTCCTGGGACATCTGAAAAATGTGGCCAATGAACATAAAATTATCCTTTATTTCAGCATTATTTTTTGAGAGATCGGTAAAAAGAATTTAAGTCGGAGAATAATCCTTTAATTGGCATTTTACTGCTGCGAAATTAGGTATTAAGCAATGAGAAAGGAAAAAGGGAGACTTTATATATTTATCTTCACCCTTTTAGAACCACTTTAAGGTAAGGAAAAAACGAAAAATGTCCGGTCTGGGAAGTAAGGCAGGTTAGACGGTTTATTAACACATTATGTGCGAGTATATTTCGAAGCGGAACTGTACCAAGATCGGGCGTTTTGCGTGTAAATATAGTTATTCAGTTAAATCTGAATAGATTGAATATTATTTAATTTTTAACAAACTTTTCGTAATTTATATTGAAATTTATAAACAGACAAATAAACAAATATATATATAAATACAAATATATATAATATATATATATATATATATATATATATAATATATAAATATACATATATATATATAATATCATTTACGCAAAGATAAATAAAAAAGTTTATTTTAAGTGTAAATTGATTTTTTTAATCAACTTTCCCGTTCTGTGGTTCAGCATCGACTGATATAAAAACTAGTTTTTATTTGCCTAAATTTTTCCAGAATCTATATAGCAGACAAGAACATTCGGCTTCGTTTTCCTGTATATACCGTTAATTTTGTACCCACAAACAAACCATGTTGTTACACTTAACTTACTAGTACGTGACTCGCGCTGAAATATCAATCGTCAGAAAGCGTACTGGTACGTGCTCCGAGCTCAAGTATCAATCTTCATAAAATGTACTAGTACGTGTCCCGGCTCAAGTATCAATCGTTAGAAAACGTACTAGTACGTGTCCCGAGCCCAAGTGTCAATCGTCAGAAAATGTACTAGTACGTGTCACGAATATAATGTGTTAACCTGATGTTGAGCCAGATACGGCTTTAAAAGAGTATCAAATTAAAAATAAGCTTTTTTTTTGCTACAAGACATGCTTCTAAAACAGACGATAGAAATAAAATTCGATTATAAACCAATAGCCGTATGAAACCACACAATACTAGTTACTGTATATTACAGAACACGAAAATTGACTTGAAAATAAAGTTGTTTTTTCATACACGACATGCTTCGAAAACAAATTGTAGAAATTAAATTCGATAATAAATCGACAGCCATATGAAACCACCCAATACTAGTTATTGAATATTACAGAACTCAAGAATTGGTTTCAAAATAAAATTGTTTTTTGTTGCACATGCTTCGAAACCAAACTGTTGAAATAAAAGTCGATAATAAATTGACAGCCATATGAATCCACCCAATATTAGTTACGGAATATTACAGAACACGAAAATTGGTTGCAAAATAAAGTTGAATTTTGCTACACTACATGCTTCGAAAACAAACTGTAGAAATAAAGTCGGTAATAAATCGATACCCATATGATGCCACACAATACTAGTTACTGAATATTATAGAACACGAGAGTTGGTTTGTTACTTTTTACGAAATGTTTAGCAGAAAAAGTATATGTTATAGCATTGAATGCAGGTTAATCAGCAAATGATTTATCTCTTTATACAAAACATAAATGTCCTATTAACTGTCATTATAGTATCACTATTTATATTTATATAACCTATATTTTGTTATAAAATGGAAAAGAAGAATGTAATAAAATAAAAAAGGAACACCTTAGTAAGCACTATTGTCAGTCTTTCCACTTAGAAACTATGCCATCATTGAAAAAAGCAAAAAACCCTCCTCCTCTCGAAAATAACAATAAAGGACGAAATGTTCCCTAAACATTCTTATTCCCTTCTTTTTCGAAATCACTTGATGAGTGTGTTCCCTCTGTCTTTAGAAATAACACCAGGAGGCCCACCCACCCACTCATTTCTTCAGTTTTCCAAACTGAAGTGAAGAGTATGATAATGATGCAGAAAACACAGTTTTTCTTGCAGAAGTATGGAAAAGGGTGGAGACGTTTGATTCTTTTTTACTTTTTAGAATTTGGGTTGACGCTAAATATTTTTCGCATTAAGTTTTTCATTTTATTGTGTGTGTTATTCTTCAAATGTTTATTTAACTTTGGGTAAAACGCTTAAAATGATGGAGAGGAATGTTAAGATCTTTGCTATATTTTCTACTTGGGTTGACAACATAAATTAGAAAATAGGGCAATGTTAGGTGGTTTCTTTTTAACTTCTTGTCATCATAAACGTATACATACGATGGATATTGTACAGTATTAATTGTTGTAAACACTAATTACGATCAAATCTTAAATTTTATTTCTTAATAAACAGACTCCACCATTCATAATCACCATCCAAAATTATACACTATTGTTAGTGATTATTTATCAGAAATTGTGCTATTATCAGTCATTTCTTTCATATTTTTCATGCATGCTTTTAGTACCTGTTAAATTTTATGTCTGCTGAAATGGATTTTATAAATAAAATCCTTGCGAATGCTCTCGATAACAGTTACGTTTCAATTCAAAACTAAAATATATCCTGCATTTGTGCAAAAGAAGAATTTATTTTAACACTATTTATATCAGAAATATTTTTTAAATGTGGATAATATTGTTCAAATATTTAACATAACTTTTTTATTCAAAAAGTTTAATATTTCAATATTTACAAAACTTCTGTATCTAAGACCCACAGAAATATAAAGAAAAGCAGGTTACCTAGAAGGAAAATTACCGCCAACCAAATTTCTGTGCAATTATCTCATATTTTGAATGACAAGGAAGGCCATCTTTTTTTGAAATAATAACAACCCAAGAAATTTTTTTCCACACTTCTCTTAATTTCCTCCCCTGAAATACAATCACTTGAAGAGCATTTTCGTGAGCACTAGACTGTCTTAATCTTTACCTTCAACTATAGACTCTCTGCTTTCTTTAGGTATATAACTGAGTAGGAGAGCATACGGTAATGTTGCAACAAAATTTTGTGTCTTCGGACAGATGGCTGGAGAATAGCAGGGAAGGGTTCCTCAATATTTTATATTTTGGGTAGGGAAGAAATAAAACCATAATTTTTTGTATTCAGATGGCATTACTTATTTTATGTTTATAAGAAATAATTGTGTTTTCCATAGTTTGAAGTGTTAAACATCTTTTTTAGTAATCAATTCCGATAGTGCATTCTCCTTTTAATAGGCTAACTATAAATAAATATTTAGTGTAAAAAATGAATATATTTAGGAATATATTTATATATTTTATTAGGAATATATTTATATATTTTATGTCATATTATTAGTAAAAGCAATACGAATGAAGACATTTTAAATTAAACTTATAAAATCCCCGTTAAATGACAAAACTAACTTTATGTTTTATTTATTGTGTGATCAAGTGCACATGAATGTAACTAAAATAATCTTTGGATTTGTAAGATTAAAAATAAACTAGATACAAAAGAAGTAGATTTTACTTATAAGTAATTTAAAATTCTTTGGGTAAAGATAATTTTTATACAAAGTAATTCACAAAATTTATGAGAAGTGAGTATAATTTGTTTCTTCAGAATATACACATATTTTTAGCAATAAATTTTTATTTCACCGTTTTAAATTCCTTAAAATGATTTTACGTGTTTATTATGCCGCCCATGTTATAAATTGTTTACTTTGTCGCTCTTAGAAGAGGAATTGCGTTCGATTTCGAGTAAGTCTGGGATTGAATTTGTATTGTCTCCTCATAGAAAACAATGCTGGAAGCCTATGCAGTGTTTCCTTAGAAAAATGATTAACAAGATTGTGATATAGTATATTCAGATAGTAATCCTTGTTGGTAATAAAAATGTTTGATGTGATATATTCAAACATTTGTGCGGGTATTTATCAGTTTGGTGTTGATAAAGTACAAATGGTTAAAAAACGTAAATTAACACTTATTGTTAAGAAAAAGTCCATTTTAACACCAGATATAATATTGAAATCCATATCCAATAGTTCAAAATATTCAAGATAATTGCCTTATTTCAAAAGGTCCAATGTTTAAATATTTACAATCTTATATATCTGAGACCCAATTAAAAAAAGTACTTTAATTAACAACAATCAACTTTCTTGGTAATAATCTCATATTTTGAAAGTATCAAATATCCCCTTTTTTTAAATAAACATTTGTAAATAAAAATATTGTAAATAAACATTTGGTGTAAAAGAATAATCTGTTTTAACCTCATTTACACCAGGGACAGTTTTGAAATAAGTATTCATTTCATAGTTCAAAATATACAACATAAATTTTATTCCAAAAGACTGATATTTAAAACTTTACAAACTTCTGTTCCTAAAACCCGAAGAAAAATAAAGAAGAAAACATTACCTATCAGAAAAATTATCAATGAACATTTTTGGCAATCATCTCATATTTTGAAAGACAACGAAGACTATCTTCTTTTGATTGAATTGTAAATAAATATTCAGTGAAAAAGAATGATGTATTTTAACACTATTTACATCAGAAACATTTTTTAAATGGGGATCTAAGTGTTCAAAATATTTAACACACATTTTTTATTCAATAAGTTTAATATTTCAATATTTACAAAACTTCTGTATCTAAGACCCACAGAAATATAAAGAAAAGCACGTTACCTAGAAGGAAAATTATCGTCAACAAACTTTTTTGGCAAATGATCTCATAATTTGAACGATAACGGAGATTATATTCTTTTGATTGAATTGTAAATAAATATTCAGTGAAAAAGAATGATGTATTTTAACACTATTTACATCAGAAACATTTTTTAAATGGGGATCTAAGTGTTCAAAATATTTAACACACATTTTTTATTCAATAAGTTTAATATTTCAATATTTACAAAACTTCTGTATCTAAGACCCACAGAAATATAAAGAAAAGCACGTTACCTAGAAGGAAAATTACCTTCAACCAAATTTCTGTGCAATCATCTCATATTTTGAATGACAAGAATGGCTGTCTTTTTTTTTAAATAATAACAACCGAAGAAATTTTCTTCCATACTTCTCTTATTTTCTTTCCTTGAAACACAATCACTTGAAGAGCATTTTATTGAGCACGAGACTGTCTTAACCTTTACCAATAACTATAGACTCTCTGCTTTCTTTAGGCATGTGTAGGAGAGCATACGGTAATGATACAACTAAATTTTGTGTCTTCGGACAGATGGCTGGAGAATTGCAGGGTTCCTCAATATTTTATATTTTGTGTAGGCAAAAAATAAAACCATAATTTTTTGTATTCAGATGACATTACTTATTTTCTGTTTATAAGAAATAATTGTGTTTTCCATAGTTCGAAGTGTTAAACAACTTTTTTATTAATCATTTCTGATAGTGCATTCTCCTATTAATAGGCTAACTAAAAATAAATATTTAGTGTAAAAAGGAATATATTTAGGAATATATTTATTATAATGTACACTAGCAATTTTAATTTGTGCATCTCATAGTTAAAACATTCCTCATCATTTTTTCTTATTCGAAAAGTTTAATACATAAATTTTTAAGAACTTTGATATGAAGAAAACAAAGCAATATGCAATAGAAGAAATCCGGAGTTACTTAATACCCTTACTGTAAATATATATAATGTGTGATTCCCCTTTTTTTCTTTACACTAGGATTTTTAAAATTAAATATTCCACACTTTAAGATATTCCATATCACTTTCAATATTATTTGATAAGTCTAATATCTAAATACTTAAGAACTTCTGTATCTAGAACAAAAAACAATAATCAATAGAAATAAATTAATTTATATATTTAATCCAATGAAATAAGTAGCAATAAATTTTAATAGCCCATTCTTCCCTTAATTCTTTCCCTTGTAAATTAATACAATGATGAAATAATTCTTTTTTTTCCTCTTTACACCAGGATTTTTTAAAATTGTGTTTGACAATGTTGAAGTATTCCTCATCCCGTTTTTCATTATTCAGAATGTCTAATATTTCAATATTTACGAACTTCTGCATCTAGGACGCAAACAAAAATACAAAATAGGAAAACATCACCTGACAGCCATTATCAACTAACTCTCTTGGCAATCATCTCATCATTTGAACGACAGCGAAACTCTTCTTTTCTTGAAATAATAACAACCCAAGAAATTCTCTCTAAACTACTCTTATTTTCCTCCTCTGAAACAATCACTTGAAGAGCATCCCGTAAGCGCGGCACTGTCTTAATCTTTACCAATAACTATAGACTCTCTGCTTTCTTTAGGCATCTCACTTTATAGGAGAGCATACGGTAATGATGCAACAAAATTTTGTGTCTTCGAACAGATGGCTGGAAATAGCAGGGAAGAGAAATGTTGCTCAATATTTTATATTTTTGGTAGGCAAGAAATAAAATCATTGTTTTTTTTATTTAGATGTTATTACTTATTTTATATTTATAAAATTGATTGTGTATTCCGTAGTTCAAAGTGTTAAGCATCTTTTTTATTATTATTCAGTTAGTCTAAAACTAATATTGTACAAAATTCTAAACATAGAACATAAATCAATTAGCAATAGAAATAAGATCACTGTTTATTGGTTTAAAAAAATTAATTTTGAAAACCAATTCTCCTCTTAATACGCCAATTATAAGTAAATATTTACTGTAAAAAAGGAATATATTTATTCTAATGCATACTAGCAAATTTAATTTGTGCATACCTTAGTTTAAAGTATTCCACATTATTTTTGAGTTTATTCGATAAATCTAATACTTAAATACTTAAGAACATTTATATGTAGAAAAGAAAGCAATAAACAATAGAGGAAATTAACAATTACTTAATATGAATACTTAACGTAACATGCTTTCTGTAAATAAATATAATGCGTGATTTCAATTTTCTGTTTTACAGTAGGATTTTTTAAATTATATATTCTATAGTTCAATATATTCCTTATCACTTTCAGTATTATTCGATAAGTATAATACATAATACTTAAGAACTTCTGTACCTAGAACACAAAACAGTAATCAATAGAAATGAGTTAATTTATTAAATTTTTAATCTAACATAATAAGTAGCAATAAATTTGAATAGACCATTCTTTACTTAACTCTTGTATTATAAATAAATTATTGTGAATTCTTTTTTCCTCTACACCAGGATTTTTTAAAATTGTGTTTGACAATGTTCAAATGTCCCTCATTCTGTTTTTCATTATGTATAATACTTAAATATTTACGAACTTCTGAATCTAGGACGCAAACAGAAGTACAAAATAGAAAAACGTTACCTGCCAGCCATCCTCAACCAACTCTCTTGGCAATCATCTCATCATTTGAACGACAGCGAAACTCTTCTTTTTTTGAAATAATAACAACCCAAGAAATTCTCTCTAAACTACTCTTATTTTCCTCCTCTGAAACAATCACTTGAAGAGCATCCCGTAAGCGCGGCACTGTCTTAATCTTTACCAATAACTATAGACTCTCTGCTTTCTTTAGGCATCTAACTGGATAGGAGAATGTATGGTAATGATGAACAAAATTTTGTTCCTGCGAACAGATGTCTGAAGAATAGCAGTGGTAGGGGGTTGTTCAATGTTATTACATTTTGGGTCGACAAGGAATAAAAACCTTGAGAGTTTTTTTTTTCTTCAGACGTTATTTCGTATTCTCTTTTCTTTTGTGCCTCGATTTTCTATTCGCGACGGAATAATGTTTGGAAGGAAGATGATCAACTTCAGCGAGGATGCTTGTATCGTCGGAAAACATGATAACGCGTTTCATTTTTAAAGTAATGGGAATAATTTTAAAATGTACCATTTATATTTTTTATTCTATATAGTAACAATATATTTGCAAAAGAGCGTCTTTTTTTTCATTTCAGCAGACTTTATTAATTTTTTCACAGCACTTAAATGCATTTTGCCTTTCTTTACACATTAAAAAATATGGTTTATCAACAAACACATTTAGATTTAATTAAGAGAGTCATTAGTTAAAAAAAGTTATTTTTTGTTTGTTCTCAGTTTATGACTTTCTTTATTACAAACCAAAATACTTTAAATTTTCAGCATTTGCTTTGTATATCCATTTATGTATTTTAATTAGTTATTTTCTTTCAAAAGAATACATACTTTTTTTTAATGAAACGTAAGTTCTTGTTTGATAAAATTCAAAATTTTGCTGCCAAAATTTGCGCAAATCTTTCATCAATGCAAGAGTCTGCTTAAGATAATAACTGAATTTAGTTCTAAGGTCTAATGGGTATGATATAACAGAAAATGATTGAAATTATTTCTCAAAAGAGCTTTTAAATATATCTAATATTCAAACAATCAATAATTAAAAGCTCAAAATTAATTAATATTTATTACCATTAACTTTAACTGCTTTCACATAAATACTATTTTTACATTACGTATTTCTAATGGCCTATTATATTTCGAAGAGGAGACAAAATTATACACAAATATGAAACTAATGAAGTATATTCCATATAGAACATAACATAAATGATTATTAGAAATTGTTTCAGAGCGTATAATTTGTTCTTCCTGTATCTAAAAGAATTGTCATATTTATAACGTACAGGAATAATGGATATTTTTCCTATTTATATTTTTAGTGAATGCTTAGGACAATAACTGAATTTTGTTCTAAATTATAAAAGGTATGATATATATATAAAAGTAATTGAAATTATTCCTTAAAACATTTTAATAAATCTAATTTTTAAACAATCAATTTAAAAGCTTAAGATAAATATTTTTTAACATTAACTTTAACCCCTTTTATATATATAAATACCATTTTTACATTATATATTTTTAATACCATATTACAATTTGAAGTCAATATATTAAAGACAATAAAACCTCGTCTTTAGAGAATTGCTAGTCTTGTTGCCTAAATAACATTTAGAAGTGAGGTTGAAATTTATTTTGTGGGGAAAACTTTTTTTATAAAAAGGTAGTTACTATCAAAACAGATTTGTAAGAAACCAATTTACCACTTTCATTTCGGGACATAAATATTTCTAATGGTATATTACAGTTGGAAGTCAATTTATTAAAGACAATAAAACCTCGTCTTTAGAATCAAGCTAGTCTTGTTGCCTAAATAACATTTAGAAGTGAGGTTGAAATTTATTTTGTGTGGAAAACTTTTTTTAAAATGTAGTTACTATCAAAACAGATCTGTAAGAAACCAATTTACCACTTTCACTTCGGGACATAAATATTTCTAATGGTATATTACAATAGGAAGTCAATCTATTAAAGACAATAAAACCTCGTCTTTAGAATCAAGCTGGTCGTGTTGCTTAAATAACATTTAGAAGTGTAGTTAAAATTTATTTTGTGTGGAAAACTTTTTATCATAAAATTGTAGTTACTATCAAAACAGATCTGTGAGAAACCAATTTACCACTTTCACTTCGGGACATACATATTTCTAATGGTATATTACAATCGGAAGTCAATCTATTAAAGACAATAAAATCTCGTCTTTAGTCAAGCTAGTCTTGTTGCTGAAATAACATTTAGAAGTGTAGTTAAAATTTATTTTGTGAGGAAAATTTTTTATCATAAAATTGTAGTTACTATCAAAACAGATCTGTAAGAAACCAATTTATAACTTTCACTTCAGGACATACATATTTCTAATGATATATTACAAGTGGAAGTCAATCTATTAAAGACAATAAAACCTCATCTGTATAGTCACGCTAGTCTTGTTGCTGAAATAACATTTAGAAGTGTAGTTAAAATTTATTTTGTGTGGAAAATTTTTATCATAAAATTGTAGTTACTATCAAAACAGATCGGTAAGAAACCAATTTACCACTTTCACTTCGGGACATACATATTTCTAATGGTATATTACAATCGGAAGTCAATCTATTAAAGACAATAAAATCTCGTCTTTAGAATCAAGCTAGTCTTGTTACTTAAATAACATTTAGAAGTGAGGTTGAAATTTATTTTGTGTGGAAAACTTTTTATCATAAATAGGTACTTACTATCAAAACAGATCTGTAAGAAACCATTTTACCGCTTTCACTTTGGGACACACTATTCCAGAGGCATATTCGACTTCTCTAACCCCAGTCAGGTAAGGTCCGTTAACATCAGTCTAACCTTTGAACGTTAACAAGCCTTTAGGCGTGTCATATTAAATTCGACAAAGCAGTCAGGTCTAGGGGGGGGGTCAAAAGGCATATTAATAATTCAGCTCAGTTTACAAGTTACGCATACGGAGTTAACCAAAGGCAGTTCAAAGAGTATCCATTTTTAATTTCGTGCTGCACAATCTCTATTAATTACAACGCTAACATACCACGCTTGTAGCAATGGTTCTTTCCATGGAGGAGAAAAAAAAACTTTCAGAAAAATTTATCCCTCATTATCACTCGTAATTAAGGGGGGGAGGGGAATCTTTATATTAATTTTTCACCGCCCTGCACGGTTAAGGTACCGTGTAATTAACTGCAACCGCTGCCGGTAAATGCGTTACATCCGCGTTCTGTTTATAAAACGAGAGGAGATTCTAAATTAATGAATGCATAGCGGGTGAATTTAATGAAGAATTTTTTCGGTGTAAAAGGAGCTGTGCTGGGTCGGTTTAAAAGTTTTTCTTCGTTTTCTGTAGCGCAAATTTTTGATAATGCTAATTTGAAAGGCTTATTTACATTAGACGCCGGAGGAAATTTTTGTTCCTCGGATAAAGGTAAAAAAAAAATGGACCGGAGGAAATATTTAATTTTATTAATTCGTGAATAGCTATTAGCCGACAAATCAAGAAAATAAGGGGAAATAATTCCGAAATGCACGCAGCATGCGATTCGGGTGTTGAGATTTTATGAAATAATTGCTCTTCTTTCCGAGTTATGAATATTTATTTGTTAACTGATCATCAAAAGAAGCTCCTCTCTTGCTTCCGATAAAAGAAGTGGATAACAACAAATGCATTATTGTAGATGGATTAATGGAAATTTTTATAACGATTTTAATAAGAATGCAGATTTTTGAGCTGAGCTATGTAAATTTGGCACGCGAAAGAAATTAGGCAAGCGGAATTTAAAGATACTCGACTTAAAAACGAATATTAAATAATTGATGGATGAACTTACAGTAGCTAGGATTTTTTAAAATAATATATAAACACCATTGAAACGTCTGACAGAGTCTAAAAATTAACAGAAAATTTGTATTCCAGATGCTTGTCAAAAGTACAAATAAAAACGCATCCTTTTTAAACATTTAACAAGGGATGAAATTCCATATGCAGTAGGAATACCTTTGCGAAGGCTCAAATAAAAAGTAATTAGAAAAGCGACATACACATGCCATTACAAGAACCATTTCCTCTTCAAAAAGTAAGAAAGATGTAAAAATAATTTTACGTTGGCCTAGTGTTTGAGAAAGAAGAAATTAATACTCATTAATAAACACATAAACAAATATGTCTTGATTAAATGAATTTATACAATTAAATAAATGCCTAAGGAATACAACTGTAATCAACTAATCATTTGTAGATATCGAAGACTGCTCTCGAGTCGGCGCCGGCCATAAAAAATAATATGGCGATGATTTTTCTAATGGCGATGATTTTAAAAGTATCCCGCAAGCCGTGGATGTTACAGCGTTTACCTTCTCCTCTTCTATTTAAACAATTTTGTCCTCTAAAATAATCAGACTGCCTCGTGTAGAATAAAACAGGGGTCCACTCCAAAACGGCGGGGGTCAGAATTCCCCAAACCAACGGACCCTTCTATTGGTTGGGAGAAGTTCGAAGTTTCTTTATAGTTCAAACCGGTCCTGTTCTGGTATGTCTTTAACGATGACTCAAGGGAAGAGGTAAAAAGAGCTGAACCGAATGTAACTTATTGTTACAAAAGACAAATGCATTAATATACTAGAATTAATAGAAATTTTTATAATGATTTTAAATTAAAGGATAAAAATTGCATTTGCGATGCTTAGCAAATATAGAAGATGAAACGCTTAAAATTGACTTTTCAGACATTTATAAGAGGTTAAATTTCCAGTGGAAGTAAGAATACGTTTTGCGAAATCTCAAACAAAAATGGATTTTTTTTAAAAAAGCTAAGTGAAAAAAAAATAGTCATTCTATTTAAATTAATATTCAAATAGCCATTCTATTCAAAAATAAAAGAAAAAACACAACACTTGAAATTTTCTTTAAAATATTTAACTTCGGCTAAAATTCCGATGACAATATCTTTACAAAGTATGAAATGAACAGTAATTAAGAAACTACCAAACGACACACAAATGTCATTAAAAGAACATTCTCTGCTTCAAAGAAAATGAATTACAACAAGTCCATTATTGTAGTCAAATTAGCTGAAATTTTAAAAACTATTTTAATCAGAGTAATCAGGCGGGTTAAATTTGAAGATATATGAATAGCGTACAAACATCAGATTATAGAGTAATTTTAAGAACAATCCTACTGTAGCTAGAAATGTATAATTGGCATTGAAAAGTTTGAATTTCAAAATAATTAGCGTTCGTAGTGTTTGGAATAAAAGAAAAACTCACTGTTTAAGCTTATTTCATAACAACTGAGTTAATCATATATATCCAGGGTTATCAAACTGGGTACGCGGCAGTCCATGTCACCACTCTAGAATACCATGAGTACCCCAGCAAAAAAAAAAAAAAAAAAAAAAAAAAATGCCAGCTGAAAATTGTGATATTATTAAAAAAGGAATGAAGATTTTTAAAACTTATAATTTCAATTGCCCTTCTGTGCTATTAAACTTCGTATTCGAATTCGTATCTTAGCCCTCGTGATTGTATTCTCAAAGAAGACATGAGGATTCGTAAATGTTATAATTAAAATTGTCATTATATTTAGCCCTCATATAGAAAAATAGTAGACGGTAGCACTCCTGACCAACCAATGAGCTTCGCTCTTATACAATTGCCAAAACCTACTTAGCTTAGTCCTCATGTTGCATCGTCCAAAAAACCCCAAGGTGCAACCTTCGCTGTTCTCAAACTGAATGTACGATCTCCTGGGGTACTAAGTAGATAAAAGTTTGAGAACCACTGATTTATAGAATTGTTTTTCTACTAATAGTGATATACTAAAATATATTTGGAATTAACCGTATTTATTAATGCCGGGACATAAAAAAGGTTCATGGTCCCAAAGTCTTCCAAGTTCCTAAACGATACATCTGGATGTGACAGGCCAAGCATCGGGGACTTCTTAGTCCCTATTTCTAAATAACGAGCCCACTATGGTTGTAGGGAGCAATGTTAGCCTCCTATATGATGATCCCATAATCATAACCAATAAATATCTGTGGATTGTTAGTGGCGAAGGCTATAAGAGCAAGGACTCCCGCACTGGAAATAATTTGGAATATTTTGGTTTGGTTTGGTTTGAAGTGTTACGGTCTACTATTTGCAATACAAGGGATAACGAGACCGAAGACTACAGCTTAAAGCTGATTCCGAATGCCTACGAACATCCACGCCACTGTGGGATTCGAACCCACGAACTCCGGTACCAAAGGCCAGCACCCTAACCAATCAGTCATCGTTCGGTAATATTGGAATATATAATTGGAATATTTTGAATTAAGTATGGATTATTAAAATCAATTCATTGTTAGTGATAAAGTATAAATTTAATACTTTTTCTTCATTGGAAATACGCTTACCGCTAACTATTGAGTTTGTTCTATTGTAACATAGGACAAATTTGATCGGTTTCAAGAATAAAAAATAATCAAGTATTAAAATAACAAATATGAAAGCAATACTATTTATAAACAAATAGCATAATTAACACTAGATTTACGGACCGAGTCTATTTGACTCATTAAAAATTTTATCACTACATATATATATATATATATATATATATATATATATATATATATATATATATATATATAAAACTTTAATATCACTTTTCTAAAAAATACGTTTGTTTTACGTTAAGCAATAAAATATATGTAAACTTCCATTCCTCTTCCTCGTAGATCCCTTCATTTCGCATTATCAAATGGGTATACCTATTTTCACGGTTGTGAGCCAATTTAACTCATAGAATGGTTTAACAGTTCTGTGTAAAGAGAAGACTCAAGCAAATATTTCACGAAAAGATTTTATTTTCCAGTTGGCTGAAGAGCTAAGAAGTAAATATAGAGAAGAAGTCGAGAACACTTCCATTCCAATGACAGAAATTCATGCTACTGACGCACGGAAGAATTGTCAAGTTCAACAATCATGCAAAAGAAACAGATGTAGAAACCATTGTGCTAAATGTAATAGAAATATTTGCGGAAAATGTGTTTCAAAAACAGATTTTATATGTAAAAAATATTTTCCATGAATTTTTTTATAATAAACATTTTATTTAAATTAATTTGGAACCATTTTCTTTGCAAAAAACTTCAATTTTTTTGTATGAGTCAAATTGGCTCACTCCAGTAAAAATAGGTATATGATCAACATCCGTAAATCTAGTGTTAACCAGTATTAAAAATAAAATTAAATAATTAGCACTGACATTAAAAGCTTTTACATAGTTCTTTTCCACATATAAAATATTACAAAAATATAATCCTAGTTATAAATTTTTTATAAACAATTCTAATGCCTTGCCGACAGTGCCTATATTTACTCTTTCTTTGATATTTTCATAAGCCTTAAGATTAGATTATTTGAATTTCTTCATAATTCAAAAATAAAATAATAAAAGGCTGACATTCATTCAAAATAAGAAATAAAAGAAGAATTTAATGCAATACAGAAGTTTTTAATTTTGGTCCCGTTAATTCTTTGAGTTCACTCCTCAGTGGTTTCATTCTTAATAAAGGCACCCCTCACTTATAGCAATAAATACAGTATTTTTAATAACAGAGTATTATTAACTTTTTTTATATTTTCTGTTCCGTTGATACGAGATCTAAATTTTCAGCATAAACATATTAAATGCGCTGAGAATTTCTGTGGGTACAGAGTCTTATTAACTTCGCTATGGTGAACTCTTAATATGTTTTTTTTAGATTTAAAGCAAAATATTCTTTACGGAAGAATAATTTTTCTATAGTGACAAGGAATGTTTAGGATTTTATATGTATTCTTGACATTTTGTGGATTTTATTTCTGTAATATATTACTCTTAGGAGAAATTTTATAGTCTATAAATATCTAAAAGAGTTTGTGCAGGAATTACTTTTTATGATGTTTTAATATTTAGTTAGTATAAGGCACCAAAACACATTTTTAAAAATAAATCACATTAGTGTAATTCCATATTTTACAGTAGGTATATCATATAATGTCAGAGATGCATTATGATATGTTATAATCTAAAATATTATAAATATTTTCCGATATTAAATTATGTTTCTTTTTTCATATCTAACATTACTTATGAAATTTAAAAAATTATTTAAGTTGTAAAATCAAATAAAATGTAATGACAAACTTTAAGAACGGTTTGGAGTGAAACACTCTACAGTTTTACTATAAATAATGACTAATGTAATGACAAACTTTAAGAAAGGTTTGGTCTGGAAACTCTCTACTGTTTTACAATAAATAATGACTAATGTAACGACAAACTTTAAGAAAGGTTGGTATGGTTTGGAGTGAAACTCTCTACTGTCTTACTATAAATAATGACTAATATAATGACAAATTTTAAGAAAGGTTTGGAGTAAAACTCTCTACTGTTTTACTATAAATAATGACTAATGTAACGACAAACTTTAAGAAAGGTTTGGTCTGGTTTGGAGTGAAACTCTCTACTGTTTTACTATAAATAATGACTAATGTAATGACAAACTTAAAGAAAGGTTTGGTCTGGTTTGGAGTGAATCTCTCTACTGTTTTACTATAAATAATAACTAATGTAATGACAATTTTTTAGAAAGGTTTGGTCTGGTTTGGAGTGAAACTCTCTATTGTTTTACTATAAATAATGACTAATATAATGACAAACTTTAAGAAAGGTTTGGTCTGGTTGAAGTGAAACTCTACAGTTTTAAATATAAATGACAAATGTAATGACAAACTTTAAGAAAGTTTTGGTCTTATTTGGAGTGAAACTCTCTACTGTTTTACTATAAATAATGACTAATGTAATGACAAATTTTAAGAAAGGTTTGGTCTGGTTCGGAGTGAAACTCTCTACTGTTTTACTATAAATAATGACTAATGTAATGACAAACTTTAACAAAGGTTTGGTCTGGTTTTTAGTGCAAATCTCTACTGTTTTACTATTCGAGAAATAAAGAGACCTGAACCTACGGATTAAAGTCGATTCCGGATACGAACATCAATTTCAATATCGTGTTCCAAATCCGCAAACTTCGATACCAAAGGCCGAAGATGGACCAATGGTTAGGGCTTTAATTTCTACAGTATCAAGGCACTTGTCGTACCGTAGAGCTACTGTTTGAATTCTATCCTCATAGAAATCTGTCAACTATATACACATTGGCTAAATGTTTGGTTACATACTATGAAGTGAACATTTATGGTTCATTGCATAAAACAAGCTTAAAATAATTAATGTGTTGTGTGTAGTTGTTCCATAAAAGAGTCATTTTGAAACTTGTTCATTTATTAAAGATGAAATAGTAAAGCTTCAGTTTGTTCGACGGTTTCAGTTCCCTTTATGATCTATGTTGTCCATAAAGATATAAGATTGTTCACTTCATACCTCATCATACGTCTTTAAATGCTCTAATTCTTTCTCAGCATTTCTTTTCTAAATGTTTTTTCACGCATTATATTGATAGGATGAACAATTTTGTCCACCTATTTAGTATATTTAGTATATCTATTTAGTTAACATTTTCGGTTCATTGCATAAAACAAGCTTAAAATAATTAATGTGTTGTGTGTAGTTGTTACATTAAAGAGGGATCTTGAAATTTGTTCATTTAATAAAGATGAATTGATAAAGCTTCCATTTATTCGAAGGTTTCCGTTCCCTTTCTGATCTATGTTGTCCATAAAGATATAAGATTGTTCACTTCATACCTCATCATGCATCTTTAAATGCTCTAATTCTTTCTCAGTATTTCTTTTCTAAATGTTTTTTCACGCATTATATTGATAGGATGAACAATTTTATCCTCCCGTTTAGTCTATTTATTCTGTACTATTTAGTTAAAATTTTCGGTTCATAGCATAAAACAAGCTAACTGTAATTCACAAGTTTTGTGTCATAATTGCATAAAATATACGATATAAATTTTGAAATTTGTTCATTTCGTAATAATTGAAAACCGGTCGCTCCATACTCCATCATGCATGATCGGGCGTCCATCTTTAAATCCTCTAATGTTTTCTCAGAATTTCTTTTCTCAATATATTTTCACGTATTTTATTGATGAAAAAATGTTTATTCTTCTTTTGTTATTTTCAATTAAAAAAATTTTCGATTAACTGTGACATTATAAATAATCACAAATATACTTGTAAACGGTCGAATTTATCCGGGATTTAGATGGGGTCCGAGGCAAGCCAAGAGATTTAGGTACTCAATGTACAGTTTTGTAGCTGACGAATATGAAAATCAATTCTTCCGTATAAAACAAGCCTCGTATAATAAATAAAAGATGTATAAGAAGTTTAAACTATATTATCCCCTATATAATAATAGAATAAGTTATCTGTCTGTCTGTCCTCGAATTTATGAAGTGGTTGGACCTGAAATGGATACAGGGATCCATATTGGTTTCTTGATGAGTTAGAGTTATCAAATTTCAAAGAGAGTATAGTTTATTTTCTTAAACTATCTATCCGATTCTAAAATAAATTGGTATAAATATACTTCACAGTGAAATATACTCTCGTCTTTAAAACATTCAAAATACCCCTTTCTCCCCTTATCGAGTGGTTAATGCCATATTTCAAGCTCTGTTTCCCCCGGTTAAGAGCAGGCGATTAAATTTATCAATTTATTACATAATAAAACATTTCTTATTTTAAATTATTTAAATATCGTCTGCATTATTCTCATACGTTTTAACACTCAACTTAGATATGACTTAAATAATTTTCTATAATATCGGGCTTTAATAATAGATTAGGTACATATGGGACAATTTTATATTTAATCATGGATTATTTTTTGTTGCAAAAAATTTTATCACCGGTATTAACAACAAATTCTATCTACTTCCAGGGTGTAGGGGGAATGATAGTTTCATTCCTTTACTTCCATTAATTACTGTGGAATAATTGGGAAGAACTTGACGATAATTTCGACGTAGGTAAGAAAACTTTGAATTATCTTTATAAAGAAATGAGCCGAACGCTGGCCGATTGGTTAGGGTGCTGATCGTCGGTACCAGAGTTCGTGGGTTCGAATCCCACTATGGCATGGATGTTCGTAGCCGTTCGGAATCGGCTTTAAGCTGTAGGTCCCGATCTCATTAGCCCTCGTGTGCAAAACAGTAGACCGTAGCGCTCCAAACCAAAATCTAAATGAATGAAATGTGATTCTAAATTGCATTCACAGTATCGGGAGACTTTAGAAGAGTATGAAGATAAACAAATTACTGAGTGTGTTCTAAATAATTCTCAGCAGAAACACAAACTATTTTTTTTACCTGCATCATAGGGTACATTACAATTCCAGAAAATTAAAGTTTTACTAATCCCGTCATATGACGGGCTATTTGCTAGTTATACAGAATGAAAGAGGTGTAAGTTTTATTAAACGCTATAGAAGGACTAAAATAAGAGAAGTCTATTTTATCTTTAAAAACAGATCTTTAGTCTACTTTATCATTAAGTAACAGATCTCAACTAAATGTAAATGCAGAGTTACGTATCATGAGTTAAATGCATCATTCTTTTAGATTAGACTCAGAATTTACTCTAGTACTTTCTATTTAAAATAAAATGAATTCGAAATATACATTACATCTATCTCAAAGAAAATTACCTAAATACAAATAGTACTTTTTTCATTAATGATAAGTCGATCACATACGCTGAAATCTAATTTAAAATACGCATAAATTTTAATGTAGAAACATCGATTTTCAAAAACAATCAGATTATCCGAAATTTAAGTTCATCGAGACATTTATTTTACGCATTCAATCTAAGCTTTAAAAAAATCCCAATAAATGGTTTTATCGGCAGTTTCAATAACGTATAGTTAAGTATAAAATGGGAAGAAGGATCTCAATTTAAAACTTTAAATAAAAGAAGATGAATGAATAGGAAATTAAAAGAAAATTGCCACGCGAAGTAAAATGTGCTCAGCAGGCTCTTCCATCAAATCTTTTTAAGGACAGGTGTGAAACTGAACAAAATGCATTAAACTGTCAATACTTAAAGAATGAAGGGACTAAGGGAAAATGAAAGTGTACAGCTATTTTACTTTTTACAGATGGGGAGTACTATGAAGAATGCATACAACCACTTACGTTAAGTATGAATAGTCAGAAGCTAAGATTTTTTTTTCTCTCCCTTTACAGGAATATCAGAGATTCTTCTTTCCCTTTAGTTACAATTTGCAGCACATATACACCCTTAAAATACTTTTTGTTGCATTTTTTTCCCTTGGGAGGGTGGAAATATGTACAAAGATTGGAAGAACAGCCCCTTAAAAGGTTCTTTGTTCGAATTTGAAAGGGCCTTCACACGCCATCGGGGGTGGGGGGTTGGATCGCCATTAAATTTCACTTCCCCCTGTCTTATTCCAGGCATCTTTTTCCTTCCGCATTTGCTTAGGATACATCAAAAGTTTATTTTTTTATTTTTTATGATATGAGATAAATTTTGAAAGTGAGAGAGAGAAAAAAGTGCTCGGCGCTTACAAGTATAAGAAAAGGCTGTTTTATTTTTGTAAGAAACTTTTAGTATTAACATCATATGCTTTTCGCTGTTATGGGGAGAAATCTATTTCCAGAAACTGCGATTTGTTAAGTTTCAAAGGGTAAGTTATGAGTTACACTGAATTACTTTGTACAAATTCTCCTTTAAAAGCTTTAAAGTAAACATTTTTTTCAACATATTTTAGGAATTCGTACTGCATGTTTTTTCGTATTAATCTTAGTTTTTCATAGAAATTTTTATCATACGAGAATGTCTTACATAAATACTCTAAATAAAAAGTAAATATTTATTCTTTTAAACAAAAGATGCATCTAAAGCATTAAATCTTAACCATCAAAATTTGTCATAAAATAAACACAGAACATCTTTTATGGATTACTTTTTTTATAAAAAACTTATTTTAAGAAAATAATCATATAAAAAATAGTAAAGTTTTTTTGTTGATCTGTAAACGTGTGTGAGATATTGTAATATTATTTTTATATTTATGCTACTCTTTTTTATGTATAACTATACCGGGGAAATTTTTAATATATATTCAGACGCTGATCATCCGTGTACATATTATTTCGAATTTCGACATAATCTGCCGAAGCATTGGTCTCACAACTGAAAACTCATGAGTTCGAAGCTCGAGCTGATTAAAGAACCACCTTGTTCATTAATGGAGGTAGAGGTACGTAAAATAGAATTGTCGTTGTAATAGGTTCCAGGTTTTCAAACGATATCTCTAGTTTTCGAACAAGTTTGAAACATGGGAATCTAAAATTGAATGTTGTACGGGAATAACATAATTTTAAATGACTTGATAAGGTTTGGTTTGATTTGGAGCGCTACGGTCTACTGCTTTGAACACGAGGGCTAATGATACCGGGACCTACTGCTTAAAGCCGATTCCGAACGGCTACGAACATCCATGGCATAGTGGAATTCGAACCCTTGAAATCCAGCACCGAATATCACCGCCTTTTCTTAAGTGACATGATAATAAGGTTGAAGGAATTTGTTAAGAATAGAATTCTTTTTTATTTGGTTTGATTTGGAACGGTCTACTTTTGCAACAAGTGGGCTAATCAGACTGGGATCTACTGCTTAAAAACGATTTCTAACAGCTACGAACGAACATCCATGGCATAGCGGGATTCGAACACACGAACTCCGGTACAGACGATCAGCACACTAACCAATCGGCCAGCGTTAGGCATGACTTGATAAGAGAGCTCGTCAAATATCTTCACCCACCAAGGGACGATTTATTGCATTTGTGTTACAGAAGAGTTACAATGTATCTGTGTGTGTGATAGATGTTTTTACCCACAAAAAACTTAAGAGTTATATTTATGTTGGATGAAGAGCAACCAGGAATCTATTACGTAAATTGTGGAAATAAAAGGGTAGAGTTACTTAGTACAATATGTCTTGGCCACCCAAACTTTGTACATTCCCTTAAACAATGCCATAAGTGAGAAAAAAATTAAGCCAATAAAGGGTGTTAAAATTATACCACGAGGGGTACTCAAACAACTGAAACTAAGTTACGTGTTGTTGTTGCCAATGCCACTTGGTCAAACCAAGCACTAATAAACCATACGGTACTCCTATTAAGGCAAAAGGGTGAGCCTTCCGTTCTTTAAGGAGCACCGCTAGGGTGAAAGTGCTACTTATGCTCAATTGAGTAATCGTAATTTAGAAGCAGGGACCTACTGATCAAAGCCGATTCCGAACTGCTGCTAACATTCCTGCCAGAGTGGGATTCGAACTAACAAACTCCGGTACCAAAGATCAGCGCCCTAACTATTCGGCTATCGTTAAGCCTAACATTCGGGTATTGAATAAAAAAGAACATGATGGCCGGGGAACAGACACCATTTTTGTTGTTGTTGTTGTTGTTGACTTTTGCCACTTGGTCAAACCGAGCTCTAATGAGCCATTAGCTACTCCTATTAAGGGAAAGGGGTGCGCCATTCCATTTTTTAACGATCACCGCTAGGGTAAAAATACGACTTATGCTCAATTGAGTTCTCGTAATTTAGAAGCAGGGACCTACTGATCAAAGCCGATTCCGAACTGCTACTAACATCCCTGCTACAGTGGGATTCGAACTGACAAACTTCGGTACCAAAGATCAGCGCCCTAACAATTCGGCTGACTTTAAGCCTAATATTCGAGTATTGAATAACATAGAACATGATGATCGGGGAACAGAAACCATTTGTTTTTCTTGTTGCTAACTTATGCCACTTGGTCAAACCAAGCACGAATGAGCCATTAGCTATTCCTATTAAAGCAAAGGGGTGAGCCTTTCCTTTTTTAACGAGAAACGCTAGGGTGAAAGTACGACTTATGCTCAATTGAGTCCTCGTAATTTAGAAGCTGGGAACAATCAGAAGATTCATAGGATTGGCCTGTCACCCCCAGAAGTATTGACTGTAAACTTGGAGGACATTGTGAAAACGAACATATTTTATGTGCCCAACCAACTTTAACAAACACGGCTGATGTTAGGCCGGCTCGGGCTCCGAATCCGCAACTCTCTAGTTACGAGAGCGTTGACTTTTGCCGACTGAGGTACCTCAGATCACTAAGCTACTAAGTGGTTATATAGGATTAGTTGAGATCCTCAGAAGCTGGTGATGGTCGTCAAACGTTAACCAGAGTTAAAAGAGAAATAAAGTCTTTCGCCAAAGGTTGTCATTTGAGTTATGTAATCACTAGAAATTTATTTTAGTATTTAATAATAATTAAGTTAATAGTTTGATAAAAATATCAAAGCATATATACATATACACATACACCCAAATAGTTAAGAAAATTAGAAAGCTTGTTTTATATAATCCTGTATTACTATCAATACATATATGTATACACATAATGAATAATTTAATCTGTTTAAGCCTTACGAGAATTAATCAAATTACATAAGAGAATTAAATCGAGAATCAAATTGAATGGATTGCTAAATTAGGT
>CM063501.1:20325812-20378312 GCA_032207245.1 Pardosa pseudoannulata
TAACCAAAGCAATTATGCCTATCTGAAACTAATTTTCTTGTGTTTCTATCCTTTTCTGGTAACCATGTCGAATAAATTTGTTCTTTCTACCAATTTGGCAATATCAGAAATAAGAAACATCCTCTTCATAAATGTTTTACATATTTAATGACGTTTAAACTACTTTAAACGGCGTGCTCTTGGGACTGACTATTAAAACTTTTAATCGGTCGGTTCATCAAACTATAAAATTAAGATGTACGTGTTATTTGAACAGAATTCCTTGAGAGAAGATGCTTAAAGGAAATCTGTTAATTTTTAATGTGAATTCTCTTTGTCTTTTCATTTTTGGCCAAGCTTTCATTAAGACATCATTCAAGATAGATACAAATTTTATCTCTCTTCAACACATTTTACGAAATGGTCCCCAAAAATTATCGTGCTATTTTAAAATAAAAGACATTTTTATTAAACTCTTGTATTTTAAAACATGTTGTTACAGAATTATTCTAAAAAAATGGTTCTACCTGTCAAATATTACGCATTCAAGATGGATTATTCTTCAAAAACAATATTCCAAAGTATAGGATAGGTTTGTTTCCAACTGGAAAGTCCAGTAATTTACCCTGATTTTTAATATTATAAACAATTTCAATGCTATTTAAAATTATTAGCTTTAATAATATTATTTTAGATAATGTTTAACTGTAATTTACATCTTAAAATTAATTATATTTGAGATTTAGGGATACTAAAAATACATATCCTCAAATTCTAATTTTTTATCTAAATTAATCAAAACTAATGTAATATTTAGTGGGTCAAATTATATTTTATTTTTATCCAAGAAAATTTGTAGTCGATAGGGTTAAATTTCTGTGGCATTAAACTTTAACTTGAAAATTTCTTTTTCTATTTAAATATATTCAGTCACTTTTACGAATTTCCTTCTTTTCCGAGTACTATGAGGCAAAGAAAGAAAACTCTGCCAAAAATGCGCATTCTATTCCTTCTCTATGCATATTTTCGGCTTTAAGTATCTTTTACCTATAAAATGCAACGGACGTAAATTCGTCTCTGCCTCGCGGGTGGATTCTTTGTAAAAATCGTACTCGATATGAAGAAACACCCACAGGATTTTAAGACTTTCTTTCTCCCCTATTTATATTCAAATAGCTCTGTAAAACCAACAAACTTTTCTTCCAATTACAACTATCCGTCCCTTCTACCACCTCACCATTTTTTTTCCATGGCATAAAAAAATGTAGGGAACGCCAGCAACGGTAATCAGTGCGAGGAAGAGGAACCTAGGAGAAGGTGCTGCTGAGCAATCTTGAGCACGTGCTGCAGCGGTTGCTAAGCAACCGTAGGAAACTCTTGATGGACAAAACCCATTGAGATACGAGTCTCTATCCTTTAATAGCGCATGATAAAAACCGCAGATTGGTGGGAGTCGAGAGAACAGTCGCCAAGTGTGAATGTTTAGACTGGCCTTGGCGATTATTGTGTAGGGTAGCAGGTGTTTAGGAAGTTCCCTTTGATTGTGGCAAAAGAAGTTGTCTGTATGAAAGGAAATAAATATGACATAACACAAACAAGAAAGTTTCTATCTTTGCTCATGTATAAATGCATATTTCTGCTGTACAGCTAAATGCAAAATTCTAGATTAGTGAAAGAAGGAAATATATTGGAACTGGAATTGACTTCTTAAATACACACAAAAAAGATGCATCTATGAATTACTTGCAGTTTTATAAGCCAGAAATTTAAATGGAAAATAAGATAAGAATAAAATTGTGGTATGCATAGTTGAAATATTTACAAAATTCTTCTTTTATTATACAAAGAATAACAATAATGTATAACTTGAAATATCTGTGAAATGTCAGTATTAAGGAAAGTGTCTCATTAAAAAATAATAATTAATTTTATATTATATTAATCAGATATACGTATACATATTTAAAAAAGGAACAAAGTACTTCTAAGGTGCAAAATTCTGTTAACCCTTGTTGAGGTCGTTCTAGTAAAGGTTTGTAGAATACTTTACAGAATGTAATTCAAAAAATGCAATGTACCAGATTTCTTAACAAAAAATAATAACCGCTTTCAATATTTTCCTGTAAATTAAACACTTGTAACTTTATAATCCATACTTATAAGTTTTTATCTTGAAACTTGTTTGTAGCCTTTACCATCACTTTCAACTTTTTATAGCCCAAACAGGGATAAAGATTTTGCAAGAGAAATATAAGAACTGTAATCTATGTATTATAAGCTATGTATTGTCACTTTTGTATGAGTTGAAAAAATTCAAGGCTGAAAAAAGTTATAATACCTATAAACATTATTGTATAATATATTTTTTTTCGTAGATCAGAAATTTCATCTAGTAAAAAGTATATGTATCCATGTGGTTGGTTAGTTAAAAGCCCTACAGTCAATGTTTTTATTCAACAAAACCTAATTCATCGTACTATAAACCCAGTGTAAGTCTCCTTTACGAAATTTATCAGATTAATATTCGCCAATGATCAGACAATTTCTGAATATTTTAAATCATATATTTTATCAGCAACATATAGAGACTTCCTTTATGAGAAACGGGGGTACGCTAAAATCATCACAAACATGAAATATTTGTATGTGACGTTCCCTGCATTTTATTAAATGATAATTTCATAAAAGTGTGTATTGAATTATAATTTGACAAAATTAAAAATGAGTGTCAAAGTATAACATAAGGCATGATCTTTATGTTAAAAAAATATGAACTGTTTGTTTAAATTTATTGGTTTTTGGGAAGTTGAACTATTCCCTTCCCCCCATTCTTTGAGCATTCTTCTGTCTTTCAGTGAAATGCGGTGAGAAAGATAGAATGTTTACAGAAGGCAATTACCCATATTACCCCTATAGGTGCATTGATGTTTGCATTAAATTGTTTAGCATACTATAAGGGTTTCTCCAGTTTTAATCTTAATAGTAAAGTAGTCTGACTCTGATTTAACCCTTTGTCTCACCGTGTTTCACATTTAGAATGTGAAAGATATTAGTGCACTACATTGAAATTTTATTATACTTTTCAGAAGAATATGCAGAGATTAGTTCAACATAGTATCTTTATTTTTTTTAAATAGTTTATTAAAGCTACATCTTCTCATGGATTATCATAAGGAATGAAGACCATGGAACATCGAAGACAAAAGCTCAAATATTTCTTGTAAGGTTATGAAAAATTTGTTACTCTGCCTTGAATAAATAAGTTGTTTGTTAACATATAGAATTAAAAGCTTCACATTTCGTCACTAGTAATATAACACAGTAAACAAAGGTACGATTCCCCAGTGCCATTTGAATTTTTCCAGAATTGGACTTTTGGAATTGGACAAAGCTTTTTGTTTTTAACTGAAGTAGAAAGACTAGTATCTCTCTAAAATCCATTTTTTTCAAAACCTTCTACCATGATCTTTTTATATTGATACTTACCACATTATTCATTATAAAAGGTTTGATTGTACCATGTACCCGAAAATTCTCCACAGAATTCTACTAACGGTTGATGAACATGTATTTGTTTGGTCATCATGAAATTCTTCTGTGTTGTAAAATCAGAAGTGCCATTCAACTTCGGGAATAAATTGTTGGCTATTCTCCTGGAAAACATTTGTTTTTTCATATGTCTTAGTTGTTGATTTTCCAAACCTACTGCCCAATTTAATGTCCTCTTTTTGTTTCATTGTGTAATCGAAGACATCGGTCATGAAAGATGACTTTAATTACCCATGCTTTAAAAGAAATCAGATGCCTTATTTACTAGATTGCATATTACCAATAAAAAGAGAAATGTAACTTTATAAGTAAATTTTTACCAGAAAAATAAATATCTTATAAATAGTAGTTCTGTAATTCTATCATCAAGTATCGTAATACCTATTCTTTCACATTTATAGCTGCATTAAGACACTGAGAGCTGAATTACACAGTGGCTAGATTATTTCCACAAAATATAAAACTGCACCTGTGTTCATTAAAGAACACATCTTTTTTTAATCAATACCCTTAAAATTGTATTATTTAATTTATTATATACAAAATTTTTTTATTGTTATGAAATTCTCGTACTTGTTACTGAAATCTTTTTCTATTTTACTTGTAACTTTTTTATATTTCTTACTAGTTAATAATATTTAATTATTAAAGGACTAGTTACAATAATAGTTTAATTACTAAAACAAAGAATGAATTTTTAATTCCACTTATTTATAATAAAATATTTGGTTTCTTTACCCAACTATAGAAATAAAAAATGTGATAAAAATCGTTTCGATTGAAGAATTTTATTTTGCATATGACTGAGGATACATACTTTTCCATATTTATGCATTCCATTAACGTTGCAAGAATCGAGTAAATATATTTTATACTCGTTATTAAAACAACAATCTCTGACTAATATTAAATAAGATTTCATAATAGCTTTAAATCTTCACCCAAAACTCAAAATTTCAGGAATTGCATGAAACGCTTGTGAAAATTCAGTGTTAATACACATTAATTCGCATATAAAGAGTACTTGCCTAGACATAAACTACATTTCATTAAGCCATTGTCCAAAAGCCTTCACACTTGAACTTCCTCCTTCGCCAAAAATCTCGCCAAATAATCGCCTTTCAAATACGAAGCGAACAAGGGAGTAAAATGTGACGTAAATGTTGAAAGAGGAACTATTACAAGAGGTAAGATGAAACGTGCGTTGGTAATAGAAAGATATTGCGTATGAGGGAATGAGTCAACTGTCAGATATGGGGAACTCATGGCGCAAATCAAGGGGAATGTCAAAAGAGTGTGGACAGTAAGGCTTATTACCTATGTATCAATTTATGGCATCATATTTGACTGTTATAAACGAGCTGATTATGAAGAAAATACTCCTATTCATACCAAGCGATGACGATAATGCTATTTTATGCTGCTGCACATATTTTCGCTGATTTATCATATTCTTTCTAATAAAAGGTTATGAAAGAACACGTTATACAATAAAATACCATTTGACATGACTGTTTTATGGAAAATCCACGTACTAATTAAATATTAAAGCAAATAATATAGCATAAAGTAACTAATTACATCTATAAATAACAGATAAATGATGCATAAAACTTATCATATATGTTTTATTGAATACTGCGTATGCAAATCTGAATGCAATTAAAAATTCAATTTTTTTTCTCCAGATTTTCAGAAATAAAGCAAGTTTTAAAGCAAAAAAAATATTTAGTTTTAACTTCTTTTAGGAAAAATAATTCCAATTAAAAACTACATAAAATCATGAAACACAAGAATTTTAGATAAAAGTTATTGAAATTTGATATTAATATTAATAACTATATTTCCCACACTTAAGCGTATCTCTCAAATAGTGTTTTCAGACTCCTTAGATTATTGTAAAAATGATTTATACTATTAATTAACGATGAAAATTTATCGAAAATATACAAAATAACAAAATTTAGTTGTACTAAATTCTTTAAAAAACTCAATTTACACTTTGTGTTTAAGTTTAGTAAACTTTCACATATGTTTTTACTCAAATCTCGTAGTGTAAATGTATTCAAAATTCATTGCAAGTAAATGATGATACACGTAGATGTAAAATTTATTTCAGGATTTTGCAGAGAAACTTTTCAAATTATTTTTACAAAAGTTCTGTTACTTTTTTTATTTGTTTGGTTTATTTAATGTTAAAATCCCCTGTGTGCCCACGCAGGGTCATGGCCTACGGTGCCAAACTCCGTCTTCGAGACCAAGGATGCGAAACATATGTTCCTGTTACGGGGTCAACCTTGAATGAATGAATTCACCTTTAGGGCAGCTCTTGAGGGATTCCCTAAGAGAAGGGCACAGCGACCAAAGGTCTATTGTACCCAAACCCAGGAAGAATAAAAAACACTACCTAAGAGCACCTAACAGAAAAGGACACAAGCTGAAGCAAATCTCAGCAGACAACTGACAAGGATGTCCTGCAGCTCCCAAGGCTCAAGAAGGTGGCGACCAAGGTGCGCAAACCGAAGAGCCGAGAAATACTCTCAATTGCACAAAATGCGGCGAGCAGTCTTCTTCTCAAGACTACAACCACTTCACAAGAGATCAGAACTAATCCCCATAATGATAGGATGCCTAGTAAGGACACAGTGATAAATAAAAAGACCAACTGCTTTCCTCAGTTCATTCCTATGAAGCGACAACAGCTCCTTACTAAGCAAGCAGGAGCAGTCACAATTAAGCTCTTTAGCTTGCCTATGACCTTTCCCAATAAGCCATTTCGAATACTGAAGGCGCCTAAAGTGCCTAAAAACAGAATTAATAATAGACCCCGGAGCAATACCAAGGACAGGAGGGGTTAACCTTACCAGGAATCCCAAGTGTTTAGTCCCCAATCATGCTGTTGATAACTTGTCTAGTGACTGATAGGAATAAAAGCTAAGTTTACCTAGGCTAGCTCGAGGACTGAACCTCGGACCTACAACTCGAGAGCACAAAACGCTACCCCCATGCAACGGGTTATGTTATTTGCCGTTGAATTTATTATAATTTTGTGTTCTGAACAAACACTATTTCAATACATTCTGTAGAATATTCTGGATTCTTATATTTTAACGATGTTTCAGTTGGAACCTTGGCAATCATTTAGTAATTAGTAGGTTTAAATTTTAATATTTTGTGGCTTTAATTTTTTAACGTATACTGAAAAAAGTTTAAAACTTGTGTTATATACCAGTAAGTTGAACTTTGTAAAAATTTGTGTGGTTAAAAAAATAAAGAATAACTAAATTACTGTACAGGCTTTTAGTTAGTAATATATATATATATATATATATATATATATATATATATATATATATATATATATATATATATATATATATATATATATATATATGTGTGTGTGTGTGTGTGTGTGTGTGTGTGTGTGTGTGTGTGGTGTGTGTGTGTAGGGGTGTGGTGGTCTGATACTCCCACGGAACTGTGCAGCAGGTAATAAAAATTCAGAGCTTAAAACGAACAAGCATTTTATTACGAAAAAAAAAAACACAACAACAACCACAGATCAAACTTTTAACACATCTCGTTATATACACAACGCATTAGACTGCAAGAGAATAAAATTAATCTTCTTCTGTCGCCGTTGCCACAACATTTATTCTACAAAAGATAAATGAATAATTAACAAGAAAAGTTTGCATAAAAAAAACTTGAAATTAGGATTAAAGTTAAATTAGGATTAAAGTTAATCTGTGTGCATCTTTGTCAGCACCACATATGTGTGTGTGTGTTTCAGTTAATTAAATAACATTACAATACAATAAAAGTTTCCTAAGATGTTAATATTAGAAATGCTATGTACAGTTAAATTATCTTTTACAAAACTAGAAAAAATATTTTTGCAGTTAGACGGAATTAATAAGAGAGTAAGTGTTTCACAACATTAAGCAGAAAAAAGATATTTATATCAGGAATTATTAAAAGAGAATTTATTAACAACACGCAAACTCTGTTATAAATATTATGTTCACTCTTTTGCCAGGAAACCGCAGCGTAAAGATGCTAAATTCCAAGACTTTCTCTATCACATGAGTCAAATGTCTTTATGTTTTGGGAATGCATGCTTTTATTGTGTTTAATGTGGAAATTTATTTGAAATATATTTTTATTACTTAAACTTCATTTTTTATAAATGTTTTCATAACGTGCTGCAAAGGATGTTTTTATTACATACATGATTTTACGCTTCCTTTCCGTGTGTAGAAAAGGTTTTCCTTTCAAGATGTACTGGAGTATCATGAAATGGCAAAAATGGAATTTTTTCGAAGTCATTAATAAATATTTCGAATTTTATTTATATCTATCATGTAGCCTTAAACTAAATAAGACATACGAAAACTTTATGATAGTTACTATATGTTATAAAACCGTTCAATTACTTATAGAAATTATGACATTATGAAAGGCTTAAATCAATTTGGATTCTCGAAAAATCGCAAAAAAATAAAAATAAATTGTTGTTTCACTCGAATTTTACTTGCAGAGGTTGTCATTCCACGGGATATGAATTGAGAGGAAGAAATTTTAGTTCGGAAGTGAAAATTTAAAAACTACAACAAACCGTGAGCATTTACATAAACAAAACACACAAATGGACACTGTTTACATATAGAGATAATATCAAGATACAGTGTAGGTCCTCATTGGAGTGTTTTGTTAACCTAAATTTCAGCTATATAGTTTTATTGAAAAGATTAACAAAAAATAAACAGAATAAGTACACAGTATTTCTGCATTCACTGAAAAATCTATAGCCTATAAATTTAATGTGGAATAATCTAACGGATATATTGCAAATGAAAAATAGCCGTATTCTTTTAATTTTATTTCCATTTCATACTTACAAATTCATAAACGAAAATTATTTTTTCCTCATTTGCTTATTGAGGATTTTTTGTATTAATATTTAAATACAAGTTTTAAATATCCACACCTATTAAAATAAGGACGTTTTCATTAAAAAATGTCAACTATGAAGCATAAACAAATATGATAGAATATTTCGAATTTATAATTATTGAAATGCGCTTATTTATTTTCTACTGTATTGAAATTTAAAATAAAAATCCAGTTCTAAAACAAAACAAAATCTATGACAACAGTTTAATTTTAAAAAATTGCAATTGTGAAATAATAACAAAATTGATATACCATGGAATGTTTATAATTATTGAAGATACATTGAAGTGATTTTTTTATCTCGCCGTGATAAAGCAGGAAAAAGTAATACTTTTTTAAAAAAAATAAATGAAGTAGAAACAAAAATTTATCTTTTGATGTAAAAATATATATCTATTTATCTGCCGGTAATGCAAAGTAAGCCTCACACATATACGTTCATATATTTGTTTCTAATATTTATGAAAGCTATACATGACACTAGATATCTGGCGATAATAACGCCAACAATAAGAATGTAATCATAGTTTTCACGCCAACTACACATTAGATATAAATATAATTAGTTAATAAAATTAATGAAATAATTAAAACGGTGTTTTGGACGATTTTTCGTTAATATCTTTCGAACTAATTGGAATATTGCCATACGAATGACCGAAATGACTTCCCTAACCAATGCCGCAAAGCCTATTAAAAACAGGTGGAATAAAGATTGGTGTCTCAAAATTAGATAAATAAAAATTGCGCAATTGAATTGAAAATCAAAGAAATATACCAAAATTTTATTGATAAAACGAAATAAGTAAATACGTTCATAGGCAGAGAACAATTATATTACCTGAAAACAAAATATTTCAGATAAATTAAGTTACTTCAAAGGTTTCAATTTTTATAACACGTAATTAAATGAGATACCAGCTTCACTAAAGAACTCGGTTCCCCAGCCAACTTGGCAATAATGGTTTAAGAATGGTCGCCTAATTGTTTTCTCCTCATCTCATCGTGTCTAAACAATCTGTATCTATATTATAATTTAATGATATTTCCACCCAACTGAACTTGTGTAACTCTTTTCTTACATATTAAAACTGCTCAATACATAAAATAATTATATATAATAAACCATTAATGGTTCACTATGGCTGATTTTTAATAATTTGGAGCTGTTCCGTTTGTAAACTTTTAAGGGATTAATTGCCGGAACAGATGCATTATAGACGCCGGCCCGGTCAGCCGTGCTTTTTATGGCGACCAACAGAAAAACGTGTGTTTGAAAAATCGCTAAGTAAAAAAAGACATGGCGGCGGTTTTTCACAGTTTATATGATTATTATAGCACAAGTAGCATTATTAAATAAAAATAGCATAATAATTATCATTTTTACGTTATTTAAAAAATTAAATAACAGATTAGGGTAGAATCCCAGTTCTGGGAGCCGGCCGCCATCTTTTAATCTCTATTTTTGTACAAGTTATCACCAAATTGTCGCCAAGTGATGTTTACAATTTATGCTTCATTTTGTATTAAGTTTATACCCAATTTCAAAGCATATTCTGAACAAAAAAAGGTTTGAAATTTTGTTAAGATGAATACAAATTTAAAAAAAAATACAAAATACAAAATAGAGCAAGGTTTGCCAGAAAACTGTGTTCTAGAATTTGGCGACATCACCCACGCTTGGTGTGCCCGTTGAACTTGGTTCGGTGGGGCTCCTGAACTGGGATTTAGCCCAGTAAATATTTATGGTATATATCAACACAGCATAAAAACAATATATATCATTTTAATAAGCACTAATATTATAAAAATCTAACATCTGAGGGGGGGTTCCCCCTCCTTGTAATAAAAGAAATGCAAAATAAATTTAATAACAGACACACCAACCCACTTATCGCCCCAGAAAACCACCAAAAAGTCGCCAAGTTTGACGAAAAAACACGGCGTCTATAATGCATCTGTACCTAATTGCCCATAAATATAAATGTCCGCATTTCAAGTCGTTTTCTTTAATTAAGTAAGAGTATATAATAAATGTTACTATGGCGCACTGTGTATTAATTAAAGTCGCCATAAAAAACAAGAAGTATAATGTTTAGATGGATTACCTTTATGTTTTAGTATATATTGCCAATATTTTCGCCAAATTTGCCAACCGGAACCCAATTTTTAAGTAGTACCGAAATATCTACCGAAAGTCGCCAAGCTTAATTAAGAATAGGTGGAATACCGATTAACGCCTCAAAATTGGATAAATAAAAATGGCGCAATTGAATTGAAAATGAAACAAATATACCAAATTAATATTGATAAAACGAAATAAATAAGGCTAAAACACCGAGAACAATTATATTATTTGAAATCACATTTTAAACTTTAATTAAAAGTGACTATAATATGTCAACATTTCATAGTTCCGGGACTACTTAAGAATTGGGTTCCTCTTGGATAATTTGGCGAAACTTTTGGCGATGTTTTCTAAAACACAAAGGTAATCCATCCAAACATTGTATTTCTTGCTTTTTCTGGCGACTTTAATTAATGCAGAGTGCGCCATCGTAATAGAGTCATATAATCTTACTTAATTAAAAAAACGACTTGAAAACCGGACATTTATATTTATGCGCAATTAATTCCTTAACAATTTACAAATGCAACAGCTCCAAATTTTTATAAATCAACCATAGTGAACCATTAATGGTTCGTTATATCTAATTTTTTTCAGTATTGCGCTGCTTTAATATATAAGAAAAGAGTTACTCAAGGAGAGTTGGATGAAGCAAATATCATATAAATTATAATATCGATACAGATTGGTTAGACACGGGGAGATCAGGAAAAAAATGTTAGGTGACCATACTTAAACCATTATCGCCAAGTTGGCGGGAGTACTCAGTTCTTTAGTCAAGCCCATAGTTGCCATTTCTAAAATACAGCATGTAAAATATGGAAGAAATTGCAAGCTACATATAAAACTAAAGGAGCAGTTAGCCAGATCTTGACGCGAAAACGTTTGGCGACCATTAGAAAAGCGAAAAATGTGCCAATGAGACACAACATCGACAACATAATGAATTTGGTTGGGGATCTACGTATTTCTGGAGCAGAGGTTAGTTACTTTGATGTTATAGTTTATATTTTAATGTCAATACCAAAAGAATATGAAAATGTTAAAGAAGCGCTAGAAAACCAACAGAGTGATACTTTTAGTTTGGATTTTGTCAATAGAATATTTATTGATTCTGAAGCACTTTTATTTGATTTTAAAAATGAAAATAAGTATTCTAAATCGAATTTGGACAACTCTTCTTTTTCGAGTGTACGGAAAGAATTCTTTTGCAATTTTTGTAAAAGAAAAAGACATTCTGTTAAATTTTGTCGTAAGAAAAATTCTATTTCCACAAATGCAGCAAAACTGGTCATTTTAAACGCGAATGTACTGAACATTTTAGAAAGCAACCAAATTTTAATAACAAATATGCATCACCTGCAATATCATTTATGGTCAATAATTCTTCACATGACCGATTTATTTTTGATTCCGGTGTTACGTCTCATATGTCTTCACACAAAGAGTGGTTCATGTCAATGAAACCTAAAACTGGAACTGTTAAGTGTGCATCAAAATCGACTGTTTTGAAAGTCGAAGGTATTGGCAATATTTGCGGTGAAACTGCATATGGAGTTCAAATAATACAAGATGTCCTTTATGTTCCAGAATTAAACGGACAGTTAGTTTCTGTCAAGAACATCGAAGCAGCGGGCTTAAGTGTGATTTTCAAAAATGAAACTGTTTATATTGAAACTAAAAATAAACGTTTTGAATTTAGAAAGTTAGATAGTCACAGACAATATCTAAGTAATTTTTCACCGAATGTTAATGAAGCTTTAGTTGTGGAAGATGACTTGTGGCATAGGAGACTAGGAAACTGTGGTGATCGAAAATTGAAACTTATGAATCTGTCTGCAAAATAAATGTTTTGTGATGCTTGCGTTCGCGCTAAACAATGTTCTACACCCATGGGAAAAGGTCCTCGCAAAAGAGAAACCGAGCCGTTGGTAATGATACATACTGACATATGTGGATCGATAAAACCCCAAACATCCCGTGGAGAAAAATATTTTATGACGGTAATCGATGATTACTCGCGATTCATAGAAATACGATTGCTTAAAAGGAAAAGTGATGTTGTTGATGAACTTAAAAAGTTCTTTAAATTGAATCCAACTGTGAGTAAAATGCGTCGGGACAACGCTAAAGAATATGTCACTGGAGAACTTTATGATGTTGCTATAAATGCTGGTGTTAAAATAGATCCAGCACCGCCCTATACACCTTCTTTAAACGGTGTTGCCAGAACTGTATTAGAAAAAGGACGAGCTATGGTCTTTGATGCAAATCTACCAAAGATGTTTTGGGGCGAAGCAATACTTAAAGCTGCTTATATACATAATAGACTTCCAAATAGTTCAATTAATGATTGCATTCCATATTTTATGAAGTATGGTGAAAATCCTGATATGAGAAACATGCGTGTATTTGGCTGTGATGCGTACGCTCTAGTGCCACCATCTCAGAGAAAGAAATTTGACGAAAAGTCCATAAGAATGATTTTCGTAGGTTATTCCACAATGGGGTATCGTTTGGTGAATCCAGACACAGGACGTATTATTGCTTCCAGAAATGTCAAATTTAATGAAGCAAAGAAGGTTATGGAAAATAAAAAATATATTTATACTAATTCTGATTCAAGTGACGATAACGACATTAAAGACGAAGGCGAGTCAATTCCAAATAGTGATGACGAGGAATTAGATGCTGCTGCCAAGAAGAAAGAACAAAGAAAATCTTCACGGGAAAGGAAATTGGCAGTTAGATATCCCAATCCTGAGGCCTACAAAGTGATGTTTGCTGAACAAGAAACTGTGACGTTTGAAGATATTGCCAGTTTGCCAGAGGAAGAACAAGAATTGTTTAAAAAAGCCATGGAGGAGGAAGTGAAAAGCATGGAAAGTAACGATGTCTGGGATCTAGAAAATTTACCCCCTGATAAACGAGCCATTTCTTGCAAATGGGTTTTTCGCAAAAAGAGAAATGGAATTTATAAGGCCAGGGTCGTTGCTCGTGGTTTTACGCAGAAGGAAGGTATAGACTACAGAGATACGTTTTCTCCAGTAATAAGTATGGCTGCTTTACGCTTATTATTTGTAATTATTTTCAACGAGAATTTTCAGGCTTTCACTTTAGCTGTCAAGACAGAATTTCTGAACGGTAAATTAGATCAGACCATTTATATGGACCAGCCCAAACGGTATGACGACCTGAGCGGTAAAAAGTGTAAGCTCAAGAAGAGTCTCTATGGTCTCAAATAGTCTCCTCGAAAATAGTATCAAAAGTTTCTTAATTTTGTTATAAAACTAGATTTTAGGCAATTGGATTCTGAACCGTTTATATTCATTAGAATTATAAACGGTAAGAAAGTTATTATGGCTCTTTATGTAGATGATTTATTAATTGCAGGATCGGATGGAAAAGAAACAGGTATTATAATATCACTATTATCCAAAGAATTTCAAATGTCAAAATCTGAAAGAGCCTTTGAATTTTTGGGCATTCAAAAAAGTTTCGAATCCAATTATTTACATCTAAATCAAAAGTCATGCATTGAAAATTTGCTTGATAAGTCCAAAATGTCTGATTGTAAAACTGTATCAACTCCCATTGAATCGAAGTCTACTACAGCTGACTTTCAGAAAGGCAATGAATTTTATGGCCCGTATAGAGAATTAGTTGGATCTTTGCTTTATTTAGCATATGTTTCCAGGCCAGATATCTTATTTGTAGTTAATTGCTTAAGCCAACTGCAAGAACATCCTACCGATGTAGCTTGGTGTGGCTTAAAGAGAATTCTTAGATACTTGAAAAGCACCTTCAATATAAAATTAGAGTACAAAAAGTGTGACTTAGAAAAGTCAGATTTATGTTTGTAGGTAGATGCAGATTGGGGGGGGGGGCAGATAATCAAGATAGGAAATCAGTTACTGGTTACTACATAATGTTTGCAAACTGTCCTATAATGTTTTACTGTACTAAACAAAAGAAGCATTGCACTTTCGTCAATAGCAGCTGAGATAATTGCTCTCTGTAAAGGTCTTCAAGATTTGTTGTGGACAAAAGCTGTAGTAACTAAAATATCCAATGTGAAAAATGTTTGTATTTTTGAAGACAATCAGTCGTGCATTAAGAGTATTATGAACGAAATTAGTTCAGGTAGGTTAAAGCATATTGATATAAAATTGAAGTTTGCTAAGATTGTTAAAGAACATGATATTAAAATTGAATATATATTCAAACAGGTGTGCAAATTGCTGACATGCTAACTAAGGCTTTACCTAAAATGAAAACGAAATTTTATGAATTATTGTCATTAAGCTGTTTAAAACTTTTCTAGATGTAAATTTTGCTTTGTTTTTGCATACATGTGTTGATAACTGTAAAAATAATATGTATGTGTATAATGTGCGATTAAGGGGGAGTGTTAAAATATATAATCGCACTCATACTTGACGACTTGGATGATTATTGTTGTATATAAGTAATAGCTTTCTTTGACGAACGAGGTTTTCTTTAGTTGACCCTTTTGTGTTTTGATTGGCTGTGTTTAATTAGTTTTTGCCTGTAATTTGATTGGCTGGACGCAGGACCTTAAAACTATAAAAGCCCAATGTACCTCGAATTTCTTGATTATTTTGGTGTTTTCAATAAAAGGTGTTTGCGATCTGCGGCTTTTTATTATTCTTCAACAAAAAGAAATTCAAATTGTTTCAATAAACCAACAACTGGAAAAAGCCTTTGAAATTAAGAGAAAAAGATGTCAGAAGTTTGTATATTTAAAAATTTCTCTATTATATATTGATAAAATATAGTTGTATTGCAAATTTTTCTTTATTTGATCAAAAACAGTTTTTTCAAAGAAATAGTTCCTATAATCCATCTAAAAAATCATGGCATAGACAAATTACATATTATTATAGACTGTGCTTATTGTGTTATAATCTGTGCAATCATAGTTGCACAGATAATAACAGTGGTGTCTTTTATGTCTTGGCGAAACATAAATACACTGGTTTGGAGCCAAAACGAGATGTTGCAATTTCATTGGTCAACGGCGACTTTCAACCGTTGGTTAATTATCCGAATGTCAAAGTTGGCGGGGGCACCCTACTTTGATGCGAAACCTATATACATATATACAGGCATAAATGCATATTTTGCCGTATTGTCATCCAATAGTTTCTTTTTATACACAAGAATGTGAAACAATAAAACATTGTTTCAACAATGAAAACGATGCAAGACAGCTCAACTTTTCAAACAAGGGATTAAACAAAGAAAGAAGTAACAATTAAAAGTTTAATACTATCTCGGCGCCATCTTGAAAAGTTTTAATTCCAACGTTAGCTGCTACTTTTCTGCTGCTGATTAAGGAGCGATCTGAAAAAATATTTTTTTTTTCAATTATAATCATTTAAAAAACTTTACTTGCATCTATCTTCAACATATGTAATACAGTTCCTGCCCGAGTTGTACATTTTTCCAGTTTATAGATATGCCGTTCTAATAGATTTACGAAACAGCAGAAAAAGTGTTTTCTCTTGACTTCTTAGTGGGCGATCAAAATGGCTCCGAAGTTTTTACGTACGATTAAACAAAAAATGTAAGTAAGATAAAGACTTATTCAGAATTTTTGAAATTTGAAATAGTAAATAAATATTTACTTTTTTTAATTTTCCCGTAATGTATTTAAAAACTTTTAGATACTTAAAAGCAAAAAATAGTTATATATAATTTACAAATTAACCCCAAATATAATAATACACTATTTTTTTAGTGTTAAATCAGATGAATAAACAACGATGTCAAAAATAAATGATATGTTCAAAAAATTGTACTATTAACTTTTTAAACTTCAAAGATAATTTAAAACTTTTTCACTCAAAAACATACCAAGTAGCATAATTCAATATAACATTAGAATATAATATTGGAATAAAGTATTTATGAAACAGTACTTTTATATACAGTAAGTATATTTGAAAGTAATTAAAACCGTAATAAATTGGAATGAGTTTACCGCCATCGTTATTAACAACAGAACACTCGTTTCTGTCAGTAATATTTATATATTTACAAATTAATGAACGATTATATATATATATATATATATATATATATATATATATATATATATATATATATATATATATATATATATATATATATATATATATATATATATATATATATATATATATATATAATATATATATATATATATATATATATATATATATATATATATATATATATATATATATATATATATATATATATATATATATAATATATATATATATATATATATATATATATATATATATATATATATATATATATATATACATGTATGTAAAAGTAAACTGGATCGTGAAACTAATGTAGGCATTATTCATAAAATTCCTAAGACAACCTAAGAAAACTCTCAGGGATTTTTAAAACTTAAGCCAATGGCTAAAAATTCCTGCTTCCTTTTGCTTTCCCATTTTTAACCCCTAACCTAAATTGACCATTTTTGCTACAGTTTACGCCCTCAGAGAAAGAGGTCTAAACAATTATAACTCTACATTTCCCTAGCGGACAATTTAGGAGATTTCCAAACAAAAATAAGATGCATGCTGTCGGAGGCAGATTTTCCTAGAGATTTTCTCACAGATGTTGACCCATTTGTTAAGGGCTTTTTTACTTTTAACTTCATGCTAGCTGACCCCTCAGTTTGTCCTGTCCCAATGATTGATGAAGTGGGAACCCAACCTCCAACGTTATGTTAATAAAAGTCTTTAGCTGAAACGGTGTCATTTTTAAATGCCATGACTGCAACCACTCATTGTGATGTCCGTCTTATAACACACACGCACACACACACACACATATATATATATATATATATACATACTTTTATACTTACATATTTATGCATATTTCAGAAAAAATGTTATGACTTTTGAACAATCTCTGTTTTTTCACTCTGTAAAAAAAATCTTATTTTTTTTATGAAAACTAAATTTACTTAAATAAAGACTTCATAGATCCTAATTAAATTAATTATAGATGAAATATGCTGAAAATACATATTTTCGATATCAATTTAAATATAAAATATGAGAAAAAAAAAGAAAACATTTTTTCGATTTAATGATATGTATAAAGGTCTTCCTTTAAGTTATGTTCCTATGAGTTTATTGAAAAAAAAAACTTTCAAGGTTGTAGTGTGCATTTATTTTACAGACAGAAATTATTTTCGAATTGTATCAAGTGCAACAAACTCGCTGAAGAGGCAGAAGTTTATACGAAGGATTCTGGAAAAATTGATATTATTGAGTCACCAGAGCTGGTTATAACTATAGCTACAGTAGACAATCCAGTATTAGAATTTGATTCCAGCATCTTGGACGAATACGAAAAAGAAAATAACGTCGATGGTTATAAAACCTATGAGAATTCTTCTGAAAAGGAACCCGGCGTAGCTGATGCAAATTCTGGTGAAAATGATGAAAACGATTCGAACACAGAATGGTGCGAACCCAGAAGTCGCTTTGATAATTCTGAAAAGGCTGCAGACAAAATCGTTGTAAAGTCTAGAAATTCTGAATTAGGATTCATAAATCTGGTCATAAATGAAATGGGACTTGAATTGGAGACGACATACTACAAAACCTATAATGCTTGGGAAAAAGTTCTAATTATGGATCCAGAGGTAAGAATTCTATTAATCTCTAAACGTGCTTAAGCTTTCAAAATTTTCAACTAATAGTTAAAGTTTAACACATTGGAGGACAGTAGGATCAAGTGATGTTCGAAAATTGACACTATATGTTTTTGTAATTTTTAGAATATTACAAGTTTTGTTTTACCCTTTCTGCTTAAATTAACTTAATTTTGGTCAATTCAGCACCTTTAATTAAGTTGAGGCTTTAACCGTCCTGGCGCCAGCGGACTCTAGACACTAAGTAATGGGACGATGGCGGATATAACAGCAAAAATTTTAAAACTTAAATGACTGGTTTAATGATTCAAATAAGCAATTTTTTGGGTACAGCAGAATATTTTTTTTTTTTTTATAATTTATTTTTTTTTATTTTTTTTTTTTTTTTTTTTTTTTTTTTATATTTTAGTTTTACATCTAAATGTTTGTATATGATCAAACAAAAATAAATAAATGGCAAAAAATAAAATCAAGAGAAACGTATTAAGTTTGGCGGTTAATGAATAAATGTATGTCGCTGCAGCGCATTTGATCTGTGCAACTGACAGTATAATTGAAAGGTGAATGCCGACAGATGGCCGAACGGTTAGGGTGCTTTCCTTCGGACCCGGAGTTCGTGGGTTCGAATCTCACTGTGGCAGGGATGTTCGTAGCCGTTCGGAATCGGCTTTAAGCAGTAAGTCCCGGTCTCATTAGACCTCATGTCTCAAAAATTAGTCTGTAGTGCACAAACCAAGCAAGACAAAACAAAACAAATAGGTGAAGTTTTGATTCCAGGTAAAAATTCTTTGGAAATTTCATTCCATGTTCTTAGACCGCAACTATGCCTCGCATACAGGTGCATGAACGATATGCGTAGATGTCAGCATTTAAGAGTGGACGTTTAGTTGGGCTTAAAGAAGCTGGTTGATCTAATCGGCAAATAACTCGATATTTCGGCAGGATCGATGCCACTATTAGACGATGTTGGCAGGAATGGGTGAAACATTGACCTCTGTACAACAGCAAGTCCGTTTTTCAGGGGTGTCGTGTTTATTCGAACTGCAATGTCCCTTACTGGAGTAGAATAATCTTCAAATATGTGTCACACTTTAAAATGAACTCCGATGACCAGCGAAGACTTGTCTCAAGACTTCTCGGAAAGTGGTGGAATAACAACCTGACTTTATTCCGGCATACAGCCGACAACAGAGAGTGAGAGACTGGGGTACAATTTCACTTTATAGTATTATTCTTTGGTTTTCATCCGAGGCACCTTCACTGCACAGCGCTATGTCGACGAAGTTCTACGCTCCATTGTTCTACCCTTGATGTCCCACCATCTTGAGATAACATTTCAGTATTATAATTTAAAGTCTCACGCTCCAGGTGTTTCCACTGCTTGTCTTCGCGAAATGCTACGTTAACCAGCAAGATCACCTGTTCCTTGTCCTGTTGAGCACGTTTGGAACATTATGGGCAGTGCCCTTCAACTAGTTTTTGATTTCGACGATCTAAAGCTCCAGTTGGCACGAGAAGTTCACCAGAATATAGCACGATATCTCTCAGGACATCCGTTACGTCTAGCAATCAATTCTATGCCAAAAAACTGCTTGTATAAGGGTCAGAGGTGGACATATATTCTCAACAAATAGTGGACAAATAAAGCTCTATCACATAAATAAATCCTCCAATAATTTGTTTTTCAGTATTTCAGTTTTGCCTTATACGTTAACACACTATCGTTTTAACATACCAACTTCAAGTATATTTAAGAGAAGACAATTTACTATGGTTAAATTTCCCCACATCCATCATAAAATACATACTGTTTGGTAGAATTTAAAGAAACGTCAGCACATAACGAGTTAGCTACACGTTGCTTTCTTAAAACACAGAAAAAAGCATCGTAAAGCACAGCACAGCTTATTAACAATTTTTTTTTTCCCTCTACAGGAAAATATTGTACGCTGCTGGAGTCTTCCTAATTTGAGGTAAATATGATTTTTGATATCATCTGTAATTGTTTTATATGTATTAGAACTGAAATGTGCATTTGAAACAATAGTAATATTATCTATCGTATATTATACTATTCACTTAAAAGATTGTGCAGTTTTCAGAGAATTCGTAATTATGACTTGGCAAAGGAGATAATTTATGGTATCAAATTCCTCTCTCTGGCGAGTTCTGTAGCCATTTTGATACGGAAGTCGCCTCTGAGATACCTCCACTGCATAATGGTACATCCATACTGAAAACAAAATGTAAAATGGCTTAATTTTTTTAAACTTGCCAAATGATTCGGTTTCCGTAATATATAATCTTCATATATATATATATATATATATATATATATATATATATATATATATATATATATATATATATATATATATATATATATATATATATATATATATATATATATATATATATATATATATATATATATATATATATATATATATATATATATATATATATATATATATATATATATATATATATATATTCACACACTACCATTCGGTCATTATTCAGCTCTAATTCTGACTAGAACACAGTTACATACATTGATAGGCTCTTAAACGACGGACAAAACACCGGATCAATGAAGTTAAAGATAAAAAAAAATCTGTGATTAAATGTCATAATTTTCATTTGAAGGTCTTATTAAAAAAATCATCTTTATCCATGAGTAGTAAAAGCTTGTTAATTTGTAATAGGTAGTTTTCTTACTGATTATTGCATTCTGTGATGACTGATGCTTTACTTATCATTTTTCAGGATACACTTCAAAAATAATCCTCGACCTGTACAAGGCAAGAAATACGACCAGTTTCCTGAATTACTTGGAGTCTAACTCTAATCCAAATGCAAATAAAGTAGAAACGGACTTTAGTTTCCTCGAAATGGAACGAAATGTGGAAGAAAACAGAAACGAACTTTTGTTTCTTTATTACCTGAACGAAATGTGACGAAAATGGAAACGAAATCTTGTTTCTTCTAAACTCAACAAAATGTGACTAAAATGGAAACGAACTTTTGTTTCTTCTAAACTCAACCGAATGTGACTAAAGTGGAAACGAACTTTTGTTTCTTTTAAACTCAACCAAATGTGACCAAGGTGGAAACGAACTTTTGTTTCTTCTAAACTCAACCAAATGTGACTAAAGTAGAAACGAACTTTTGTTTCTTCTAAACTCAACCGAATGTGACTAAAGAGGAAACGAACTTTTGTTTCTTCTAAACTCAACCAAATGTGACTAAAGTGGAAACGAACTTTTGTTTCTTCTAAACTCAACCAAATGTGACTAAAATGGAAACGAACATTTTGTTTCTGATTACTTTAATCAAATGTGACTTAAGTGAAACGAACTTTTGTTTTTCTTAACCGAATGAGATGTGACTAAAGCGGAAACGAACTTTTGTTTCTTCTTAACGAAACTAAAAGTGAAAGAAATTAGAAACGAACTATTGTTTCTTATCACTACACGAAATGTGACTAAAGTAGAAACGAACTATTGTTTTTTATCACTACAAAAAAAGTGACTAATGTAGAAACGAACTATTATTTTATAATACTAAACGAAATATGTCTAAAGTTTAAACCTTAACGATACCAAATAATAAAAAAAAAATAAAAATAAAAAAAAAGAAAAAAAAAGAGGTGGTGGGTGGGATGAAACACCAGGAAGGAAGCGTCCGATATCCGGTCAAATCAATATGTATCATTATGTTTGATCTGGCTCTGTCACGCGTGTTTCGGTAACGAGCTGTAAAAGGCTCGGCTAATGTCCTTCCAAATTTTAACGGGGGGTATTAATTCCTATTTAAAGATCTCGAGAAATAATAAATTTATTATCTAAACAATTCAAGGTTCTGGGATGACAGGATTCCATGTCGTAAACAATAGTTAATGTAATATACAAGTTCTTACACTCTGAAAATCAAACGCCTGTTAAAACGTATCTTATATACATCAATAAACTAACTTAAATTCTCGAAACTAATAAAATTTGATATGGTAATATTTATTCCCTTTGTACCACAGTGCAACATTTACAAATTAATTTTTTCCCTAAAAGTTCAAAGTCATGTTAAAATTCACCTGTTTTCGACCCCTAGGCACTGTTATCGAGAATCCGTGAAATTCTCCTTATCTGGTATGACTCATCCTTCGCAGGTGGCTCGGGCAAATCCCGGCCGATCCTCGAAATCCTTGGTGAGCCAAAACCGCTATTTTACCCTAATTAAAATACTAACGTATTTTTTTACGTTACCTTCTAGATGTTATATGTGTTACCATATTGTAAATATGGGTACAATTTCTAGTCTTGCTCAGCATGCTCTCAACCTAATTGTATTTTAAGACGATTTGTCATATATATTTTTCACACTTAAAGATTATTTTTTTGTATAAATAGATTATTTAAAACTTACTGTATACAATAGGTACTACACAATTAAAAAATAATTGAAATTATTGTATTTTATTAAGCTGTTTCTAAAATTACAAATTTTATGAACAAGTACGATATGAATAAACTAATTTTACTGACGTTACACATGTTGATATAGATAAGAATTTACTGTTATTATTTCTCCAAACATGTGGGAAGATCTTGAAGATGACTCACTTCTACTGAGTAACACTTTTTACCTCACCTTTGTGAGTTGACTATTGTTGGATATTTGACTGGTCACTCATGATGAGTCATAGATAAGACACCATCTTATAAGTTCCACACACTTGTCCGCACATTTCAATTGCTAACGTGTTTCTAGTAAGATTTATTTGCGCATTCTACTTACGGATACACAATTCCTCTACCAGCGTGTTGGATATTTCGGAAATTTTACTACTATCATTTTTGTTTAGCGGATTTCAGTGGATCACCCAGGAAGAAATTTCATGTATTGATGTTTTAACCATACCAGATGATTCCGATATTGGCTATGTTTTTTGCGTAGACCTAGAAATACCTCCAGAACTTCATAACATACTGAATGATTATCCTGTAGCCCCAGAAAATGTTACAATTCATCCTGAAATGCTTTCAGAATATAGTAATCATTTAGCCGAGGTTTACAATAGAAAAGTTTTAGATGTTAAAAAATTAACACCCAATCTATACAATAAAAGAGAATATGTAATTCACTACAGAAACCTTAAACAATGCATCCAGCTAGGAATTACTCTTAAAACTATCCATAGAGGCGTCAAATTAAATCAATTAGCCTGGTTAAAACCCTACATTGAATTCAATACTCGTCAGCGAATACAGGCTTCAAACACTTTTGAGAACGATTTTTTTAAACTATTAAATAATAGTGTATACAGAAAAACAATGGAAAATGTTAGAAATAGGATGAATGTAAAGCTAATTCAAGAGGAAAACAAACTGTAAAAAGCAATTTCTTCTCCAGCTTTTCATGCATATATAATTTTTAATGAACATCTGGCTGGCGTTCATATGAAACGTAAAACTATAATTTTAAACTGGCCAATTTATACGGGATTTTCAATTTTGAACCTTAGTAAGACACTCATGTTCAACTTTCACTATGAATATATTTTAAGAAAATATCAAAATAAATCTACACTACTATTTACAGATATGGACAGTTTATGTTATGAAACATACACTGAGGATATTTATGACGATATGAAACAGGATTCGTTTTATTTTGATATGTCTGATTATCCGGTAGATCATAAAGCATATAGTTCGGATAATAAAAAAATTCTCGGAAAGATGAAAGATGAACTTTCTGTGGAGCCCATAAAAGAATTTGTTGGATTACGAGCTAAGATGTATAATTACTGAAAAAAGATGAGCGAAATCGAGCTAAAGGAGTTCAAAAAAATGTGGTCACCCATGTAATTAAACATAACCATTACAAAAATATTCTTTTCCAAGAGACACAAAAAAGCGTTCGTGCAAAAAAAAATGATAAGCAAAAATCACGAGGTATTCACTGTTATTCAAAGGAAAATAGCACTATCTGCTTATGATGATAAGCGATTTATACTAAAAAATAAAATTGAAACACTCTAGCTTTTGGACATGTAAATATACGTAAAATATGTATAACTGATAGCGCTATTTGAAGTATATATATGTGTGTGTTTAACTTACGGAACATAATAATAAGTAAAAAAAAAGAGGTGGTGGGTGGGATGAAACACCAGGAAGGAAGCGTCCGATATCCGGTCAAATCAATATGTATCATTATGTTTGATCTGGCTCTGTCACGCGTGTTTCGGTAACGAGCTGTAAAAGGCTCGGCTAATGTCCTTCCAAATTTTAACGGGGGGTATTAATTCCTATTTAAAGATCTCGAGAAATAATAAATTTATTATCTAAACAATTCAAGGTTCTGGGATGACAGGATTCCATGTCGTAAACAATAGTTAATGTAATATACAAGTTCTTACACTCTGAAAAATCAAACACCTGTTAAAACGTATCTTATATACATCAATAAACTAACTTAAATTCTCGAAACTAATAAAATTTGATATGGTAATATTTATTCCCTTTGTACCACAGTGCAACATTTACAAATTAATTTTTTCCCTAAAAGTTCAAAGTCATGTTAAAATTCACCTGTTTTCGACCCCTAGGCATTGTTATCGAGAATCCGTGAAATTCTCCTTATCTGGTATGACTCATCCCTCGCAGGTGGCTCGGGTAAATCACGGCCAATCCTCGAAATCCTTGCTGAGCCAAAACCGCTATTTTACCCCTATACGATAAAATATGTTTTATCGTATTATACATTTAAAAATATAATGAATGCAATGTTAGTCGTGAATATGCAATTTAAGTTTTAAAAATGCAGCAGAATATTAGCATCTAATATAAAGGATATCAAAGGGAATATAATAACTTACAAATACCAAATACCACATTTTAGCAAACATGGTCGACATCCCTTTCCTCCAATGTTCACTAATATTTATCTTTAAGCAAGCAATTAGCCCTAACTAAATAAAACACTAAACACAAAAACACGCAAAAAATCACCCCAGTCAAATATATATATATATATATATATATATATATATATATATATATATATATATATATATATATATATATATATATATATATATATATATATATATATATATATATATATATATATATATATATATATATATATATATATATATATATATATATATATATATATATATATATATATATATATATATATATATATTATATATAGTGTTTTGGTTCACAGTTTGCAACAACTGGGCAGATCACATAGTTTTTAGGTTTCAAGTTTGTATGTATGCATGTATGTCTATACCTATAAGAATATGATACCTATACTGATAAGTATTGAAAGATTGATATGCTTATGTATAGATTGCATATATCTAATATTGTATGAAGATTATGGTCAAGGGTAGGCAGCAAATTATAGACCAGTAAATTCTATGACTTCTTTAGGATAAATATAAAAATAGTAACTGCAATGTTAGTCACGAATCTGCCTTTTTATTTTAAAAATTAAGCTGTATATTAGCATCAAATATAAGGGTTATCAAATTGAATATAGTAATTTTCCGATACCAAATAAATATGTTTCAGCCACATGATCGACATTCCTACAGCTCTTTCCTCCAATGTTCACTAATATTTATCTTTAAGCAAGCAATATGCTCTAACTAAATAAAACACTAAACATAAAATCACTTAAATATCACCATGGTATATATATATATATATATATATATATATATATATATATATATATATATATATATATATATATATATATATATATATATATATATATTAAAATCTGACTGTGACTATGTATGTTTGTATGTTTGTATGTACGTCTATCTCCTCGCGAACGGCTCGACGCAGATCTGCGCCAAAAGTACCAAGAGACGCGGAACGATCCGGGGAAGTCATGTCGCCCATTCGCTTTCCTAAATTACAATTAATTCGATAGATATGAACGAAAAACCGACCAAAATGGCACTTTTATTTTTCCTCACACGCAATTCCATTGTTTCTATTGGCTTCTAAATATGGCAATTATTATATGGCAATCTTGGCATTATTAACCCCTGATATTTGGTACTCCGATTACAATAAAAACCTATCTACGCTATTTAAATTCAAATTTAATTGTATAAATATATGATGGCATTTATGTATTTGAGACAATTTTCGAATATGCTAAACTCTAATCTCATTTAGTTTTAGAAAATCGTTTTTTTCCTATTGTATTATCTTAGCGAGATATTTATTTTCAGTAATTAATATCTCGATAAGTTCTATGTAATTTGTTTTTATTTCGCAGTTGCCATATCTTAAATAAAATTTAATGTATGGTTATAGGTTTTTTTATTTGAAACTTAACTTTTACTTAAAAAATTTATGCGTGAGAGAACAAATAGGTAAATGATGTACTTAGTTACAGGGAATAAAAGGGAATAAATAAGTTTTCATTTTAGAAATGAAAACTATGAAATATTAACATAAATAAAATATTATTTGCACTTTGATTAAACCAAATATAAGAAAGTATGTGTGTGAGGCTCTTCACATTAACTGCTGTTTAATATATTATTTCTTTTAAATGGGAAAGATGTAATTTTTTTTTACTTCATTTATATTTTTAAGAAAATATATATTTCTCTTTTTATCTCGGCGAGATAAAAAATTCTCTTCAATATATCTTCAATAATTGTACACACTTGATATTCTATCAATTTTTGTTACGGTACTACTTAAGAATAGGGTACCCCTTGGCATTTTTGGTGAAATTATTGGCAATGATTACTAAAACGTAAAGGTATTTCATCCGAACAACATTGTATCCCTTGCTACTTTGGCAACTTTAATTAGTGTAGATTGAGCCATTGTTATATAACTATATACATTTTCTTATTTAACCAAAACCACTGAGAAAACAGACATTTACATTTATGAGCAATTAATTCATTAACAGTTTACAAAGTCAACAGCTGCAAATTATTGAAATTATTCATTGTGAACTTTTAATTATTCATTATATGTAATATTTTTAAGCATTATTAGAGTTTAATATATAAGAAATGGGTTACATAAGAGAAGCTGAATACAAATATAATATAAATTTAAATATAGATACAGATTGTTTGGATACGGCGAGATCATGAGATAATGTTAGGTTACTATGTTCAGAGATTTATCGCCAAGTTGGCGAGGGCACCCTGTTTTTCCACCAAGCCAACTGTGTAAAATTAAAAAATATTTTACAGTTGTCATTTCTTACACTGTATTAATAGTTTTGGCTATATAGGCTATTAATTTTTCAGTGAATGTAAAAATAATTCGTATTTAATCTGTTTACTTTTTGCTAATCCTTTCAATACAATTACACTTATATATAACTCAAATTTAGGTTAAAAAGAGATACAATATAGATCCTCATTTGACTGCCGTTAGCGACCAAAATATTAGCAAATTGGCATAAACACACAAGAAGGTTAATAATCCCAAAAGTAACAATACAAATATTTAAAAAAAAAATAAATAAATAAAATTTTTCAAAAAGTTTTAAATTTAGCAGCAATTTGAAAAGTGAAAACAAATTTATAATGAGTCTTGCATCTGAATAAATCTCCGCAAACTAAAAAAAAGGCAAAAATTTCAAAACCATCCAATGAGAATCTATACTGTATCTTGATATTATCCCTACTAGCATATAGCCCATCACATGACGGGATCAGTAAAATTTTAATTGTCCAAAATTGTAAAGTACTTTATGAGGCAGGTAAAAAAAATTGTTTGTTTTTTGGCTGAGAATTATCTTGATACAAAAAATAATTGATGACCCAATTTAAAATGATCACACATGTACCTAATCTATTAATGAAGCCAAATAGAAAAGAAAATTATAAGGCGATTTCACGTAGTAGGGCAAATTCTCAATTTATGACAATTCAGGCTTTTGTTTCAAACGGAAGGGCAGTTTATTGTTTGTCTATTGGCTGTTAAACACGTGAAAATGAATGGGAAGGGCATTATAGTAGGTCGTGACGTTGCGACAAATTGCCTTATTTAAGTAATATCTAAGTTCAATGATAAAACGTATGAAAATAAGGCATAATTTAAATAATTTAAAATAAGAAATGATTCAATGAGATGGTTAAAGGAATGACGTCATAATGCTAGAAAAATGTTATTTTTACCTATTTATTATGGGATAAATTGATGAATTTAATCGCCTGCTCTTAACCGGGGAAAATAGGAGTTGAAATATTGGCATTAAAAGCTCGAAAAGAGGGGAAGGGATGGATTTCGAACGTTTTAAAGAAGGCAGTATTTTTTGCTATGATAGGAAGCCTATTTATACCAATTTATTTTAGAATCGGATCGATCGTTTAGGAGAAGATAAACATTACTCTATTTGAATTTTGCTAACTATGGATGCCTGTATCCATTCCAGGTCCAACCGCTTCATAAAATCGAGGACAGACTTGCAGATAACTTAGGCTATTATTATATAGGGGATATGTAAACGTGTCCGTTTGTGTGCTTTACTTATGTAAATGAGTACGATTTGTTGTAGTTTTTAAATTTTCACTTAAGAACTAAAATTTCTTCTTCTCAATTTATATCCCGTGGAATGACAACCTCGGCAAGTAAAATTCCAGTGAAACAACATATTTTTTTGAGTTTTTTCAAGAATCAAAAATAATTTAAGCCTTTAATAATGTCACAACTTCTTTAAGTAATTGAACGTTTCTATAACATATAGTAACTATCATAAACTTTTAGTATGTTTTATTTAGTTTAAGGCTACATGATAAATAAAAATAAAAATTGAATTCTTTATTGAATTCAAACTTATTTCTTTATGACTTCAAAAAAATTCAATATTCACTATTTCATGGTGCTCCAGTACATTATAAAAAGAACCACTTTTCTATACAATGAAAGGAAGCGTAAAATCGTGTATGTAATAAAAAATGCTTTGCAACATATCATGAAAACATTTATAAAAAACCAAGTTTAAGGACTAAAAATATTTTTCCAATACATTTTTACAGTAAAAACATTAAAAGTATGCATGTCCATAACATAAAGACATTTGAATCATGTGGTAGAAACGTAATGGAATTCAGCATCTTTATGCTAAGGTTCAATGACAAAAGAATAAACATAATATTTATACAAGGATTTCCGTGTTGTTAATAAACTATCATATTCAATAACATTCTGCAGTACCCGAGGTTTATTTGACATTCTTTATGAATGCGTTTATTTACAGTAGTGGTTCTAAAACTTTATTTGGAAATATATTTAGTACCCAGACCGAAGGCTGGGTGCGAAGAAGCTAGTATTTTTAATAAAACCTGAGTTGTTCTAGAGTTTTGGTTCACCTTTTGCAAAATCTGGCTGATGACATTGTTATTACGTTTCAAGTGTATTCATGTATGTCTATAAATATACGGATAGAAGTATTGAAAGATTGATATGCTTATGTATGGATTGCATGAATCTAATATTGTATGAATATTAGGGAAAAATGCGGGCGGTAAATTATAGACCAGTAAATTTTTTGACTTCTTTAGAATAAATATAAAAATAGTAAATACAATATTTTACGGATCTGCTGATTTAGTTTTAAAAAATTAAGCGGTATATTAGCATCAAATATAAAGGTTAGCAAAGGGAATATAGTAATTTTCCGATACCAAATAAAAATATTTCAGCTACATGATCGACATACCTACAGCCCTCCTCTCCAATGTTCACTGATATTTTTCTTTAAGCAAGAAATAAGCCTTAACTAAATAAAACAATAAACACAAAAACACGCAAAAAAATCACTGCAGTCAATATATATATATATATATATATATATATATATATATATATATATATATATATATATATATATATATATATATATATATATATATATATATATATATATATATATATATATATATATATATATATATATATATATAATTATATATATATATATATATTAAGTCTGAAGTGTGTATGTATGAATGCATCGCTATGCTTATATGGATAGGTGAGTTGACAGATTCATATGTTCATGATTGCATACATCTAACATCGTATGAATATAAATGAAAAGGGAGGGAAATAAATTATAGACCAGTAAATTCTGTGACTTTTTAGGATATATTTAAAAGTATAATGACTGCAATATTAGTCACGAATCTGCTATTTTAGTTTTAAAAATAAAGCATCTATAAAGCAAGTATATTAGCATCTATTATAAAGTATAGCAGGAAGAATATAACAATTTTCCAATAACAAATAAAAATGTTTCAGCCACATGATCGACATTCCTACAGCCCTTTCCACGAATGATCACTAATATTTATCTTTAAGCAAGCAATAAGCCTTAACTAAATAAAACACTAAACACGAAAACAAGCAAAAAAATCATCTCAGTCAAAATATATATATATATATATATACATATATTTATATATATATATATATATATATATATATATATATATATATATATATATATATATATATATATATATATATATATATATATATATATATATATATATATATATATATATATATATAATACTATATAGTTATATTTATATATTATATATTGTATTATTTTGTATATATATATATTTATATTATATGTTCTATATAGAAGAATTGATAGATTGATATGTTTATGCATGGATTGCATATACTTAATATTGTATAAATATTAGGGACAAGGACAGGCAGTAAATTATATACGAGTAAATTCTATGACTTCTTAGGAGAAATATAAAAATAGTATAATGCAATGTTAATCACGAATCTGCATTTTCAGTTTTAAACATAAAGCAGTATATAAACATCTAATAGAAAGCATAGCAAACTGAATATAATAATTTTCGAATACCAAATAAAAATGTTTCATCCACATGATCGACATTCCTACAGCCCTTTCCTACAATGTTCACTAATGTTTATATTTAAGCAAGCAATAATACAAAACTAAATAAAGCACTAAACACAAAAATACGAAAAAAAATCACCCAGTCAAAAAAAATATATATATAAATATGAGAAAGTGTAGTTGTGCTAGTGTTTAGGATCACCGTTTGCCACATGTGGACAGATGACATTGTTATTAGGTCTCAAGTGTGTATGTATGTGTAAATCTCTATGCTTATTTGGATAGAAGAATTGAGAGATTGATATGTTTATGTATGAATTGCATACACAAAAATTCATTCATTGCACAAAAATTCATATTACCTTCATATCGTTTAGTAGATTGGTGATGTTTTGGACCCCGTTCACAACATCTTGGCAAACGAAATTGTTTTTAGGACTGAAATGTGTATATGTATATATATATATATATATATATATATATATATATATATATATTATATATATATATATATATATATATATATATATATATATATATATATTAACTATAAATAATAATAAATAATTTTAAAAATACTAGACGCCACCACGCGTACAGTCATCACAAACGTAATTAGATTAAACTAAAATTCCCAAATCACTTTTACGTTTATTCGATCCAGGGACTTCTCGTACTGAAGCCCGTTGAGCTGACTACTGCGTCACAGATGAGTCGGTTGTGAAGGGTTTCGAAAGGCATTATAATAATCTCAATAATTGCGCAGTTCTGGATTTTTTAATTAAAAAGAAACATTTTCTATCGGATCCAAATGTGAATCATTCAAAACCATTCTCGAATTAAGTTAATTACATACACAAAATTTCATCCAAATCAGTCCAGCCGTTTAGGAGCAGTTCTATTAGAAACACACAGACAGAAGACCCCTCTTGACTCAAGAACAGGGTTAACCCGCCAACTAGGCGATAATGGTTTAAGTATCGTAGCCTAACATTTTCTTCTAATTTCACCATGTTCAAACAATCTGTATCTATATTATAATTCATATGATATTTGCATCCAACTGTCCTTGTGTAACTCTTTTTTTTATATATTGAAAGTGCCCAATGCTTAAAAAAATTGGATATAACAAACCATTAATTGTTCACTATAGTGAATTTTAATAATTTGGAGCTGTTGCGTTTGTAAACTGTTAAGGGATTAATTGCCCATAAATATATATAAATGTCCGGTTTTCAAGTCTTTTTCTTTAATTACGTAAAAGTATATAATTCTATTACGATCACGCACTGTGCATTAATTAAAGTCGCCAGAAAAAGGAAGAAATACAATGTTTGGATGAATTACATTTGTGTTTTAGTAAATATCGATAATATTTTCGCCAAATTTGCCAAGGGGAACCCAATTCTTAAGTAGTCTCGAATTTTATAAATTAGACTGCTTCGCTTTATCGCCAAGTTGGCACGTCTGGATAATTAAGCAACGGTGGAGAGTCGCCGTTGACCAATAAAAGCGCAAAATCTCGTTTCGTCGCCAAACCAGTGTATTTAGGTTTCGCCAAGACATAAAACACATCACCGTAGAATAAGAAACATGATTGCACAGACTGTAACACGCAATAACCTCTTTTATCAAGTAATTTTAACTTTTAATGGTAACATCAATTTTTTTTACTACAAGTTAAATAAAATTTAAGCTTTTTTCCCACAAAGACAGATTTATCTGAAATGCTTATAAGAAACCAAAGTGAGAACCTATTTGAAAAGTGTTGAAATATATAATCGCACTCATACTTGACGACTTGGCTGATTATTGTTGTATATAAGTAATAGCTTTCTTTGACGTACGAGGTTTTATTTAGTTGACCCTTTTGTGTTTTGTTTGGCTGTGTTTAATTAGTTTTTGCCTGTAATTTGATTGGCTATACACAGGACCTTAAAACTATAAAAGCCCAATATACATCGTATTTCTTGATTCGTTTTTGTCATTGAGGAGATTAGAGAGGATTTCGCCATTTTGACATTGCGTTTGTTCTTTCTGAATATTTTTACTTTTTTTCAAAACTGGAGGAAGTTGCTGATGGTTGATGAAGATTTCATCCACCGATTGCAGATCGTCTACCAGCTGTATTCAAGTGATTGACGGAAGAAAATTCTATCTATCGCCAAATTGTTAAAATAGAATTTACATGGAGGAACCTGTATTTATAATGAATTATTTAGTATTCTTGATGCCAGTACTCATGATATACATCCGTTTATGAAAACAACCATGTTTTCTTCTTTCTATGATTCTTTTTCTCAAAATATTAATGCTTCTCTTAGACCATTCAACATGCGAATGGTCTTGTTAAATGATAATGTACTGCGTATTCTTCCTACGAAGAAAAAGCGCCAAACCAGTGACACTGCTGACAAAGCAATAAAACTTTCAAATTCCTTTGCCGCCATTGATCCTGATGGCGTGAGTGTTAACCATGAAAATGTTAGGCCTAACCCGGGCCCAAGCTCATCCGGTAATACTGAGACTACTCCCAGTAAACCACGCAAGCAATACCAACTCTTTTTCGAGATTGGGAAAAAACTGCAAGCAGCAGATACAACATCTGCATGCTGTTTCCAAGGAGATTTCTACGGAATACTCCCGTAATATGATTAAAGTAACTACCGACTCTAGTGAAGCTTTCAGAGCGGCTCAAAACTATCTCATAACAAATAAAATCCCTGCCAGGGCTCTTGACCTTAAATCGGCCAAGCCGTTGAAATTTGTAATCAGGGGTCTTCCACTCTTTACTGAAGTTGGAGAAATCGAAGAAGTACTTCGAATGCATGGCATCGAAGTCATTAAAATTGCTTATTTAACCAATAGAAAGACGAAACAGCCCATGCCGCTGTTTTTGGCAACCATTAAACCTTCTCCGGCTGTAGACAACATTCATAATATTACTACAATTAATTACTTAACAGTCAAATTCGAGCCATATAAAGCTAAGGGAGTAGCTCAGTGCTACAACTGTCAGCAGTTCGGGCATTCGTCCCTCGCGTGTCAGCTCACCCCTAAATGTTTAAAATGTGGTGAGAACCACAGATCCAATACTTGTCAGATAACACCTGACAAATTTAAATGTGCAAATTGCGGTGGTGGGCATACCGCCAATTTTAAAGGATGTCCAGCTCATCCTACTAATAGGAAACAAAATAAAAATGTTAAATCTAGGGCTGCTGCCCCAAAATTTGTCCCTGCACCAGTTCCCCAAACTAATGTTTGGGAGCAAAGGGCAGAAAACTCAAAAAATCTGCAAAAACCACATATCGAGGATGCCGCGCCCTCGTCTAAGCTCACCTCAAATGTTTCGCATTTTGAAACCTCAGAGGCTGCTTCTTCTACTTCAAATTCTCATTCTATCACTAAAATAAATAAAAACCCTCCGAAAAAACCTGTAAAACCGCACAATAATAATGATTCGGTTAATTCTGGCCCAAAAAACAAATCTAAAATTCAAAAATCAGGAACAGAAAAATCTTCCTTTGAAAACTCTTCAGGCACCTCTTCCATCTTAGAACTGCTAAAAACCATTCAAGAAATAATGAAAGATTTAAATATCTCTGACATCCTTGGGATGTTTAAAAGTATCTCAACTATAATGAAGTCGTCGAAAGACACTTTTACTAAAATTTAAGAAATATTTGAAATAATTTCTAACACTTTCGATGTTGTCACCAATGATGGATAGACAGCACACCAGAAGTAATAGCTTAAATATTCTTTTTTGGAATGCAAATGGTCTCTCTTCCAAAATTAATGAACTTAGAGACTTTCTCGAAGAGTCTGATATTGATATTGTCCTCGTACAAGAATCTAAACTGAAACCAAATTTTAGATTCAACGTCTGTAATTACTCTCTCTACCGGAAAGACCGGTCTCCTGTAAATTATGGTCGCCTCCGTGGTGGTATCCAAGGTGGTATTGCTATTTACATTAAAAACATTTTAAATCATTACTTTATTACTGATCTTGACACTACGGAATTGGAGTCTCATTCCGTTATGATTTTGCCTACTCCTTCCACTAAATTACTTATTACGTCTGCTTACATTCGTCATGGGAAAAATTTTCCTACCTCGGATCTTATCAAAATTCTAAATTATCACCCACAATGCATCATTGCGGGTGATTTTAACGCTCACCATAGAGCCTGGAATTGTTATAGAGCTAATAAATTTGGCACTGATCTTTTTAATTTTCTAAATTCTCATTCTGATGTAATCTTACATCACCCCCCTACCCCCACTCACTTTGGCGCTCACTCCCGACCTTCTACCATTGACTTAGCTCTACTTAAGAATATTCCTCAAAATTCAAACATTGAAACGTTGGACCTCTTTGACCCTGATCATCTTCCAGTTCAACTGACGATCGATTTGAGCTCTGAGCTTCAATATTTCGACCCCATCATTTATACTGATTGGCAAAAATTCCAGGCTATTCTTGCCGGTTCTAAATTGCTTTATCCTGTCATTCGAACTCCTTTTTGCATTGAACGTGCAGTCAAGACTCTCTCTGAGAGTATAAATTTTGCGACACAAAATTCATCTACTAAACTCCCAATCCCTCGTCATCATAAACTTCCTACTTTTATTAAAACTCTTATTCGGCGTCGTAATACTGCACTGAAATTTTTCCAAATTTACCGAACTCCTGATGCCCGGCAAGATTATCGAAATTTGTGCAAATCTGTTAAGGACGAGATTCGCAAATTCCGTAGTAAGGATTGGGAGGAGCTTATCTTAAATTTATCGCCTGCAGACAACACCATCTGGCGATTCCGAAAAAAACTCCGAAATAAATCTGTGAATTTCTTTCCGCCGATCCATGGAAGGAATGGTGTTGCCTTCGACTCACTGGGAAAGGCTGAAGCAATTGCAGACGTGTACGAGGATCAATTTTCTCCAAATTCTGACATCGAAGACGAGGATCCCGATATTCTGGTCCATAACACTGTTCAAGGGTTCTTGGCTCACTCTCCCTGTACTCCGATTTCTCCTACTAACATTGCTGAGGTTTTGGAAGCCATTAAGAAACTTAAAAATTCTAAAGCTCCAGGACTTGATTCGATCTCGAACAAAGCTCTCAAAAATTTGCCTCCTAATCTTATTATTTATTTCACAGCCATTATTAATGGTATTCTAAAACTGGCATACTTCCCAGACTTCTGAAAGACTGCGGTGGTATGTCCAATACCAAAACCTTCAGCCAATTTAACTTTTGCTGACAATTATCGCCCAATTAGTTTACTGAGTTGCCTCAGCAAACTTGCTGAACGAATTATTCTCAACCGTTTGGAACTCTTTCTTTCTAGTAATAACATTATAATTCCAGAGCAATTTGGCTTTAGAAGCTATCATAACTCAACACACCAGTTGCTCCGAGTCGTGGAACTCGCTAGCGAGAGTCTACAGACGAGGACTCCATTTGGTGCCATATTTTTAGACATCGCTAAAGCCTTTGATCGCATCACGCACGAAGGACTTATTTTCAAACTTATTCAGCTCCAGTTGCCTGATGCACTCATTCATCTATTACACAATTATCTTAGCGATCGTCGTTTCACGGTCCGTGTCAAAAACAAATTTTCCTCTCTCAAAAATATTACTGCTGGGGTCCAACAAGGTTCCCTTCTTGGCCCCATTCTCTTCAACTTATATATTAACGATATTCCAAAATCTGAATACACCAATATAGCCCTGTACGCGGATGACACGGCCATCTACACACAGGCTCCGTATATTAATTCCGTCGCGTCCTACATTCAACATCATCTTGATGCTCTGGAACCGTGGCTCGTTAAATGGAAAATAAAAATTAATACTTCCAAATGCCATGCTATATTTTTCTCCCGGACCTATAAAACTCCGCCACGGTTATATCTTAATAACGACCCTATCTGCTGGGAGGACTCGGTAAAGTACTTGGGTATGTACATCGACAAGCGGCTTACCTGGAAGCCACACATAAAATACATTGAAAAACTCATGATCGGAAATCTCCATGATCTTCGTTTTCTGATTTATTCTCCTCACTTGAGTGTCCGGCTTAAGACTCTTCTCTATAAAACAGTAATACTGCCACGCGCGTGCTATGGCGCGCCAGTATGGTCATATGCTTTTCCCTCAAACATAAAAATTCTCGAGGTAGCTCAAAATAAAATTCTACGACGTATTGTCAAGGCACCTCGCTACCTTCGTAATGACATAATCCGGAGAGATCTTAACTTACCAACCATTAAAGAGCATTTTCTTAAACTCTCACAAAGATTTTTTAATACTTTAAATAATATTCCTAATGAAATTGTTGCTGAGCTGCCGGACTATGATTTCGCGGATCCGGAGTTCAGAAGCAGACCTAGGGCTTCTTTACTCATTTAAATTCTTTCTTTCTTCAAATACTTTTTCATTTTTCTTTTATTTTATGACTATTTTAGGCACTTGTATGCTTTAAACACATTAATATCTAAGCTAAATACTTTTGTCTACCCATCACTACAGTTCTCTATGTTTTGGACTAGGGCCGCTGCATTACAATGTTACTTTTATATGCAACTCTTTCTAACTGTAAAATTTTGTTTTGCCATATTTATAATTTTGTTTCTGTACGATTCTCTTATTATTATTGTTTTTTCATTACTTTAGACATTTTTATTTCTTTTTAATCATATTTTCTCACATTTTTTCATATTTAACCACTTTTGTTATTTTTACTTAACGACCTTATTTAACTTCTTTTTTTAAATTTTTATTTACTTTTTATGTATATATGTATATATTTTCCTTTTTACTATTGTATTATAACGTTACTGTAACTGGCATCTTGATATACAAAATATTCATTATGAACCGCTCCCTTTCTAAATTTCTTACCTTGCTTACTGGAGATATGCCCTACCGGGCGAGGTGCTCCGAAGATTACCCTTTATACGGAAAGATGATTTCTTGATTATATGCAGGGGATAAGGCTTTCGGCCAAGGTACCCCGGTCAACTCTTCAATAGCTCAATTTCTTGATTATTTTGGTGTTTTCAATAAAATATTTTTGCGATCTGCGGCTTTTTATTATGCTTCAACAGCAGAGCGTGGTTTCTGAAATTTAGATTATACTTTCACTCTCTTCATCAGCAGATTGGCAGTGCCAGTTCTTCACGTGTTTTTCTTTTTGCTTTCGTGAAATATGGCCTTTTCAAATATTGGTAGTAAAATAGAAAAAGAAGCTAACGGTGTAGCTCCATTTGACGGAACTAATTTTACTGTATGGTGTAGAAGAGTGCAATCCGTGTTTTCTGGGAAAGGATTGGTTACGTTTTTAGAAGTGGAAGCAAGTGCGGATAATGTTTTACAGTCAAAGAAAGCGTATGCTTTAATACTTTCGTTTTTGACTGATAATATTCTCGCTTCTCTTTAAAGTGAAACTACAGCATGTAAAATATGGAAGAAATTGAAAGCTACATATAAAACTAAAGGAGCAGTTAGCCAGATCTTGACGCGAAAACGTTTGGCGACCATGAAAAAAGCGAAAAATGTGCCAATGAATCAGCACATCGACAAAATAATGAATTTGGTTGGCGATCTACGTATTTCTAGAACAGAGTTTAGTGACTTTGTTGTTACAGTTTATATTTTAATGTTATTACCAAAAGAATATGGAAATGTTAAAGTAAGAGTGATACTTTAAGTTTGGAATTTTTCACTAAAATACTTATTGATTCTGAAGCTCTTTTATTTGATTTTAAAAATGAAAATAAGTATTCTAAACCGAATTTGGACAACTCTGCTTTTTCGAGTGTCCGGAAAGAATTGTTTTGCAATTTTTGTAAAAGAAAGAGACATTCTGATAAATTTTGTCGTAAGAAAAATTATATTTCCACAACTACGGCAAAACTGGTCATTTTAAACGCGAATGTACTGAAAATTTTAGAAAGCAACCAAATTTTAATAACAAATATGCATCACCTGCAATATCATTTATGGTCAATAATTCTTCACATGACCGATTTATTATTGATTCCAGTGCTATGTCTCATATGTCCTCACACAAAGAGTATTTCATGTCAATGAAACCTAAAATTGGAACTGTTAAGTATGTGTCAAAATCGGCTGTTTTGAAAGTCGAAGGTATTGGCAATATTTGCGGTGAAACTGCATATGGAGTTCAAATAATACTAAAAGATGTCGTTTATGTTCCAGAATTAAACGGACAGTTAGTTTCTGTCAAGAACATCGATGTAGCAGGCTTAAGTGTGATTTTCAAAAATGAAATGGTTTATATTGAAACTAAAATTAAACGTTTTGAATTTGGAAAGTTACAATATCTAAGTAACTTTTCACCGAATGTTAATGAAGCTTTAGTTGTGGATTATGACTTGTGGCATAGGAGACTCGGGCAATGTGGTGGTCGAAAAGTAAAACTTATGAAAACTTAAGTCTGTGCCTATTGTGTGATAATCTGTGCAATCATGGTTACACAGATAATAATAGTGGTGTCTTTTATGTCTTGGCGAAACCTAAATACACTGGTTTGGAGCCAAAAAGGAGATATTGCATTTTCATTGGTCAAATACGACTCTCCACTGTTGGTTATTTATCCGGATGTTCAAATTGGCGGGGGCACCCTGCTTTGATGCGAAACCAATATGCATATATACAGACATAAATGCATATTTTGCCGTGTTGTCATCCAATAGTTTATTTTTATACACAAGAATGTGAAACAATAAAACATTGTTGCAACAATGAAAACAATGCAAGACAGCTCAACTTTTCAAAAAAGGGATTAAACAAAGAAAGAAGTAACAATTAAAAGATTAATACGATCTCGTCGCCATCTTGAAAAGTTTTAATTCCAACGTTAGCTGCTACTTTTTTGCTGCTGGTTAAGGAGCGATCTGAAAAAATATTTTTATAAAATTATAATCATTTAAAAAACTTTACTTGCATCTATCTTCAACATATGTAATACAGTTCCTGCTCGAGTTGTAAAATTTTCCAGTTTATAGATATGACTTTCTAATAGATTTACGAAACAGCAGAAAAAGTGTTTTCTCTCGACTTCTTAGTGGGCGATCAAAATGGCTCCGAAGTTTTTACGTACGATTAAACAAAAAATGTAAGTAAGATAAAGATTTCTTAAGAATTTTTGAAATTTGAAATATTAAATAAAAATTTACTTGATTTTTTCAAAATTTTCCCGTAATGTATTTTAGAACTTTTAGATACGTAAGAGCAAAAAATAGTTATATATAATTTACAAAATAACCACAAATATAATAATACTCTATTTTTGTAGTATTACCTGAGATGAATTGACAACGATGTTAAAAATAAATGATATGTTAAAAAAATTGTACTATTAACGTTTTCAACTTCAAAGATAATTTAAAATTTTTTAACCCCGAAATACACCAAGTAGCATAATTCAATACAACATTAGAATATAAAATTGGAATAAAGTATTTATGAAACAGTACTTGTATATATAGTAAGTAAATTTGAAAGTAATTATAACCGTAATAAATTGGAATGAGTTTACCGCCATCGTTATTAACAACAGAACACTCGTTTCTGTCAGTAATATTTATATATTTACAAATTAATCAACGATTATGTATGTATATATATATATATATATATATATATATATAATATATATATATATGTATATATATATATATATATATATATATATATATATATATATATATATATATATATATATATATTATATATATATATATATGTATATATATATACATACATATATATATACATATATGTATATATATATATACATAATGTATAAAATATATTTATATATATATAATATATATATTATATATATATATATATATATATATATATTTATATATATATATATATATATATATATATAAATATATATATATATATATATATATATATATAAATATATATATATATATATATATATATATATATATATATATATATATATATATATATATATATATATATATATATATATATATATATATATATATACATATATATATATATATATATATATATATATATATATATATATATATAAATATATATATATATATATATATATATATATATATATATATATATATATATATATATATATATATATATATATATATATATATATATATATATATATATATATATATATATATATATATATATATATATATATATATATATATATATATATATATATATATATATATATATATATATATATATATATATATATATATATATATATATATATATATATATATATATATATATATATATATACATGTATGGAAAAGTAAACTGGATCGTGAAGCTAATGTAGGCATTTTTCATAAAATCCCTAAGACAATCTAAGAAAATTCTCAGGGTTTTTTAAAACTTAAGCCAAGGGCTAAAAATTCCTGCTTCCTTTTGCTTTCCCATTTTTAACCCCTAACCTAAATTGACCATTTTTGCTACAGTTTACGCCCTCAGAGAAAGAGGTCTAAACAATTATAACTCTACATTGCCCTAGCGGACAATTTAGGAGATTTCCAAACAAAAATAAGATGCATGCTGTCGGAGGCAGATTTTCCTAGAGATTTTCTCACAGATGTTGACCCATTTGTTAAGGGCTTTTTTACTTATAACTTCATGCTAGCTGACCCCTCAGTTTGTCCTGTCCCAATGATTGATGAAGTGGGAACCCAACCTCCAACGTTATGTTAATAAAAGTCTTTAGCTGAAACGGTGTCATTTTTAAGGGCCATAACTGCAACCACTGATCGTGATGTCCGTCTTATAACACACACGCACGCACGCACACACACACACACACACACACACACACACACACACACACACACACACATGTATACATATATATATACATACTTTTATACTTACATATTTATGCATATTTCAGAAAAATGTTATGACTTTTGAACGATCTCTGTTTTTTTACTCTGTAAAAAAAATCTTATTTTTTATGAAATCTAAATTTACTTAAATAAAGACTTTATAGATCCTAATTAAATTAATTATAGATGAATTATGCTGAAAATACATATTTTCTATATCAATTTAAAGATACAATATGAGAAAAAAAAGAAAACATTTTTCGATTTAATGATATGTATAAAGGTCTTCCTTTAAGTTCTATTCCTTTGAGTGTATTGAAAAAAAAACTTTCAAGGTTGTAGTGTGCATTTATTTTACAGACAGAAATTTTTTTCGAATTGTATCAAGTGCAACAAACTCGCTGAAGAGGCAGAAGTTTATACGAAGGATTCTGGAAAAATTGATATTATTGAGTCACCACAGTTGGTTATACATATAGCTACATTAGACAATCCAGTTTTAGAATTTGATTCCAGCATCTTGGACGAATACGAAAAAGAAAATAACGTCGATGGTTATAAAACCTATGAGAATTCTTCTGAAAAGGAACCCGGCGTAGCTGATGCAAATTGTGGTGAAAATGATGAAAATGATTTGAACACAGAATGGAGCGAACCCAGAAGTCGCGCTGATGATTCTGAAAAGACTGCAGATAAAATCTTTGTAAAGTCTAGAAATTCTGAATTAGGATTCATAAATCTGGTCATAAATGAAATGGGACTTGAATTGGAGACGACATACTACAAAACCTATAATGCTTGGGAAAAAGTTCTAATTATGGATCCAGAGGTAAGAATTCTATTAATCTCTAAATGTGCTTAAGCTTTCAAAATTTTCAACTCATAGTTAAAGTTTAACACATTGGAGGACAGTAGGATCAAGTGATGTTCGAAAATTGACACTATATGTTTTTGTAATTTTTAGAATATTACAAGTTTTGTTTTACCTTTTCTGCTTAAGTAAACTTAATTTTGGTCATTTCAGCACCTTTAATTAAGTTGAGGCTTTAACTGTCATGGCGCCAGCGGACTCTAGACACTAAGTAATGCGACGATGGCGGATATAACAGCAAAAATTTTAAACCTTAAATGACTGGTTTAATGATTCAAATAAGCAATTTTTTGTGTACAGCAGAATATTTTTTGAGTTTTACACGAAATGTTTGTATATGATCAAACAAAAATAAATAAATGGCAAAAAATAAAATCAAGAGAAACGTATTAAGTTTGGCGGTTAATGAATAAATGTATGTCGCTGCAGCGCATTTGATCTGTGCAACTGATAGGATAATTGAAAGGTGAATGCCGAAAGATGGCCGAACGGTTAGGGTGCTGGCCTTCGGACCCGTAGTTCGTGGGTTCGAATCTCACTGTGGCAGGGATGTTCGTAGCCGTTCGGAATCGGCTTTAAGCAGTAAGTCCCGGTCTCATTAGACCTCGTGTCTCAAAAATTAGACTGTAGCGCACAAACCAAGCAAGACAAAACAAAACAAATAGGTGAAGTTTTGATTCCAGGTAAAAATTCTTTGGAAATTTCATTCCATGTTCTTAGACCGCAACTATGCCTCGCATACAGGTGCATGAACGATATGCGTAGATGTCAGCATTTAAGAGTGGACGTTTAGTTGGGCTTAAAGAAGCTGGTTGATCTAATCGGCAAATAACTCGATATTTCGGCAGGATCGATGCTACTATTAGACGATGTTGGCAGGAATGGGTGAAACATTGACCTCTGTACAACAGCAAGTCCGTTTTTCAGGGGTGTCGTGTTTATTCGAACTGCAATTTCCCTTACTGGAGTAGAATAATCTTCAACGATGTGTCACACTTTAAAATGAACTCCGATGACCATTGAAGACTTGTCTCAAGACTTCTCGGAAAGTGGTGGAATAACAACCTGACTTTATTCCGGCATACAGGCCGACAACAGAAAGTGGGAGACTGGGGTGCAATTTCACTTTATAGTAGGATTCTTTGGTTTTCATCCGAGGCACCTTCACTGCACAGCGCTTTGTCGACGAAGTTCTACGCTCCATTGTTCTACCCTTCATGTCCCGCCATCATGAGATAACATTTCAGTAAGATAATTTAAAGTCTCACGCTCCAGGTGTTTCCACTGCTTGTCTTCGCGAAATGCTACGTTGACCAGCAAGATCACCGGTTCCTTGTCCTGTTGAGCACGTTTGGAACATTATGGGCAGTACCCTTCAACCAGCTTTTGATTTCGACGATCTAAAGCTCCAGTTGGCACGAGAAGTTCACCAGAATATAGCACGATATCTCTCAGGACATCCGTTAACTCTAGCAATCAATTCTATGCCAAAAAACTGCTTGTATAAGGGTCAGAGGTGGACAAATGCGTTACTGAGTTTTTCAGTTTGTAAAGCTCTATCACATAAATAAATCCTCCAATAATTTGTTTTTCAGTATTTCAGTTTTGCCTTATACGTTAACACACTATCGTTTTAACATACCAACTTCAAGTATATTTAAGAGAAGACATTTTACTATGGTTAAATTTCCCCACATCCCTCATTAAAGACATGCTGTTTGGTAGAATTTAAAGAAACGTCAGCACATAACGAGTTAGCTACACGTGTCTTTCTTAAAACACAGAAAAAAGCATCGTAAAGCACAGCACAGCTTATTAACAATTTCTTTTTTTCCCTCTACAGGAAAATATTGTACGCTGCTGGAGTCTTCCTAATTTGAGGTAAATATGATTTCTGATATCATCTGTAATTGTTTTATATGTATTAGAACTGAAATGTGCATTTGAAACAATAGTAATATTATCTATCGTATATTATACTATTCACTTAAAAGAGTGTGCAGTTTTCAGAGAATTCGTAATTATGACTTGGCAAAGGAGAGAATTTATGGTATCAAATTCCTCTCTCTGGCGAGTTCTGTAGCCATTTTGATACGGAAGTCGCCTCTGAGATACCTCCACTGCATAATGGTACATCCATACTGAAAACAAAATGTAAAATGGCTTAATTTTTTTAAACTTGCCAAATGATTCGGTTTAAGTAAGATATAATCTTCATATATATATATATATATATATATATATATATATATATATATATATATATATATATATATATATATATATATATATATATATATATATATATATATATATATATATATATATATATATATATATATATATATATTATATATATATTATATATATATATATATATATATATATATCATTATTCAGCTCTAATTCTGACTAGAACACAGTTACATACATTGATAGGCTCTTCAACGACGGACAAAACACCGGTACAGTGAAGTTAAAGATAAAAAAAATCTGTGATTAAATGTCATAATTTTCATTTGAAGGTCTTATTAAAAAAATCATCTTTATCCATGAGTAGTAAAAGCTTGTTAATTTGTAATAGGTAGTTTTCTTACTGATTATTGCATTCTGTGATGACTGATGCTTTACTTATCATTTTTCAGGATACACTTCAAAAATAATCCTCGACCTGTACAAGGCAAGAAATACGACCAGTTTCCTGAATTACTTGGAGTCTAACTCTAATCCAAATGCAAATAAAGTAGAAACGGACTTTAGTTTCCTCGAAATGGAACGAAATGTGGAAGAAAACAGAAACGAACTTTTGTTTCTTTATTACCTGAACGAAATGTGACGAAAATGGAAACGAAATCTTGTTTCTTCTAAACTCAACAAAATGTGACTAAAATGGAAACGAACTTTTGTTTCTTCTAAACTCAACCGAATGTGACTAAAGTGGAAACGAACTTTTGTTTCTTTTAAACTCAACCAAATGTGACCAAGGTGGAAACGAACTTTTGTTTCTTCTAAACTCAACCAAATGTGACTAAAGTAGAAACGAACTTTTGTTTCTTCTAAACTCAACCGAATGTGACTAAAGAGGAAACGAACTTTTGTTTCTTCTAAACTCAACCAAATGTGACTAAAGTGGAAACGAACTTTTGTTTCTTCTAAACTCAACCAAATGTGACTAAAATGGAAACGAACATTTTGTTTCTGATTACTTTAATCAAATGTGACTTAAGTGAAACGAACTTTTGTTTTTCTTAACCGAATGAGATGTGACTAAAGCGGAAACGAACTTTTGTTTCTTCTTAACGAAACTAAAAGTGAAAGAAAGTAGAAACGAACTATTGTTTCTTATCACTACACGAAATGTGAAAGAAAGTAGAAACGAACTTTTGTTTTCTATCTTAACGAAATGAGGATGAAAGAAAGTAGAATGAACTATAGTTTTTTATCACTACAAGAAAAGTGACTAATGTAGAAACGAACTATTGTTTTATAATACTAAACTAAATATGTCTAAAGTTTAAACCTTAACGATACCAAAAAAAAAAAAAAATGAGGTGGTGGGTGGGATGAAACACCAGGAAGGAAGCGTCCGATATCCAGTCAAATCAATATGTATCATTATGTTTGATCTGGCTCTGTCACGCGTGTTTCGGTAACGAGCTGTAAAAGGCTCGGCTAATGTCCTTCCAAATTTTAACGGGGGGTATTAATTCCTATTTAAAGATCTCGAGAAATAATAAATTTATTATCTAAACATTTCAAGGTTCTGGGATGACAGGATTCCATGTCGTAAACAATAGTTAATGTAATATACAAGTTCTTACACTCTGAAAAATCAAACGCCTGTTAAAACGTATCTTATATACATCAATAAACTAACTTAAATTCTCGAAACTAATAAAATTTGATATGGTAATATTTATTCCCTTTGTACCACAGTGCAACATTTACAAATTAATTTTTTCCCTAAAAGTTCAAAGTCATGTTAAAATTCACCTGTTTTCGACCCCTAGGCACTGTTATCGAGAATCCGTGAAATTCTCCTTATCTGGTATGACTCATCCTTCGCAGGTGGCTCGGGCAAATCCCGGCCGATCCTCGAAATCCTTGGTGAGCCAAAACCGCTATTTTACCCTAATTAAAATACTAACGTATTTTTTTACGTTACCTTCTAGATGTTATATGGGATACCATATTGTAAATATGGGTACAATTTCTAGTCTTGCTCAGCATGCTCTCAACCTAATTGTATTTTAAGACGATTTGTCATATATATTTTTCAAAATTAAAGATTATTTTTTTTGTATAAATAGATTATTTAAAACTTACTGTATACAATAGGTACTACACAATTAAAAAAATAATTGAAATTATTGTATTTTATTAAGCTGTTTCTAAAATTACAAATTTTATGAACAAGTACGATATGTATAAACTAATTTTACTTACGTTACACATGTTGATATAGATAAGAATTTACTGTTATTATTTCTCCAAACATGGGGGGAGATCTTGAAGATGACTTCTACTTAACACTTTTTACCTCACCTTTGTGAGTTGACTATTGTTGGATATTTGATTGGTCACTCATGATGAGTCATAGATAAGTCACCATCTTATAAGTTCCACACACTTGTCCGCACATTTAAATTGCTAACGTGTTTCTAGTAATATTTATTTTCGCATTCTACTTACGGATACACAATTCCTCTACCAGCGTGTTGGATATTTCGGAAATATTACTACTATCATTTTTGTTTAGCGGATTTCAGTGGATCACCCAGGAAGAAATTTCATGTATTGATGTTTTAACCATACCAGATGATTCCGATATTGGCTATGTTTTTTGCGTAGACCTAGAAATACCTCCAGAACTTCATAACATACTGAATGATTATCCTGTAGCCCCAGAAAATGTTACAATTCATCCTGAAATGCTTTCAGAATATAGTAATCATTTAGCCGAGGTTTACAATAGAAAAGTTTTAGATGTTAAAAAATTAACACCCAATCTATACAATAAAAGAGAATATGTAATTCACTACAGAAACCTTAAACAATGCATCCAGCTAGGAATTACTCTTAAAACTATCCATAGAGGCGTCAAATTAAATCAATTAGCCTGGTTAAAACCCTACATTGAATTCAATACTCGTCAACGAATACAGGCTTCAAACAGTTTTTAGAACGATTTTTTTAAACTATTAAATAATAGTGTATACGGAAAAACAATGGAAAATGTTAGAAATAGGATGAATGTAAAGCTAATTCAAGAGGAAAACAAACTGTAAAAAGCAATTTCTTCTCCAGCTTTTCATGCATATATAATTTTTAATGAACATCTGGCTGGCGTTCATATGAAACGTAAAAATATAATTTTAAACAGGCCAATTTATACGGGATTTTCAATTTTGAACCTTAGTAAGACACTCATGTTCAACTTTCACTATGAATATATTTTAAGAAAATATCCCAATAAATCTACACTACTATTTACAGATATGGACAGTTTATGTTATGAAATATACACTGAGGATATTTATGACGATATGAAACAGGATTCGTTTTATTTTGATATGTCTGATTATCCGGTAGATCATAAAGCATATAGTTCGGATAATAAAAAAATTCTTGGAAAGATGAAAGATGAACTTTCTGTGGAGCCCATAAAAGAATTTGTTGGATTACGAGCTAAGATGTATAATTACTGAAAAAGATGAGCGAAATCGAGCTAAAGGAGTTCAAAAAAAATGTGGTCACCCATGTAATTAAACATAAGGATTACAAAAATGTTCTTTTCCAAGAGACACAAAAAAGCGTAAGTGCAAAAAAAATCTTAAGCAAAAATCACGAAGTATTCACTGTTATTCAAAGGAAAATAGCACTATCTGCTTATGATGATAAGCGCTTTATATTAGAAAATAAAATTGAAACTCTAGCTTTTGGACATGTAAATATACTTAAAATGTGTATAACTGATAGCGCTATTTGAAGTATATATATATATATATATATATATATATATGTGTGTGTGTGTGTGTGTGTGTGTTTAACTTACGGAACATAATAATAAGTAAAAAAAAGAGGTGGTGGGTGGGATGAAACACCAGGAAGGAAGCGTCCGATATCCGGTCAAATCAATATGTATCATTATGTTTGATCTGGCTCTGTCACGCGTGTTTCGGTAACGAGCTGTAAAAGGCTCGGCTAATGTTCTTCCAAATTTTAACGGGGGGTATTAATTCCTATTTAAAGATCTCGAGAAATAATAAATTTATTATCTAAACAATTCAAGGTTCTGGGATGACAGGATTCCATGTCGTAAACAATAGTTAATGTAATATACAAGTTCTTACACTCTGAAAAATCAAACACCTGTTAAAACGTATCTTATATACATCAATAAACTAACTTAAATTCTCGAAACTAATAAAATTTGATATGGTAATATTTATTCCCTTTGTACCACAGTGCAACATTTACAAATTAATTTTTTCCCTAAAAGTTCAAAGTCATGTTAAAATTCACCTGTTTTCGACCCCTAGGCATTGTTATCGAGAATCCGTGAAATTCTCCTTATCTGGTATGACTCATCCCTCGCAGGTGGCTCGGGTAAATAACGGTCGATCCTCGAAATCCTTGATGAGCCAAAACCGATATTTTACCCCTATACGATAAAATATGTTTTATCGTATTATACATTTAAAAATATAATGAATGCAATGTTAGTCGTGAATATGCAATTTAAGTTTTAAAAATGCAGCAGAATATTAGCATCTAATTTAAAGGATATCAAAGGGAATATAATAACTTACAAATACCAAATACCACATTTTAGCAAACATGGTTGACATCCCTTTCCTCCAATGTTCACTAATATTTATCTTTAAGCAAGCAATTAGCCCTAACTAAATAAAACACTAGACACAAAAACACGCAAAAAATCACCCCAGTCAAATATATATATATATATATATATATATATATATATATATATATATATATATATATATATATATATATATATATATATATATATATATATATATATAATAATATATATATATATATATATATATATATATATATATATATATATATATATATATATATATATATATATATATATATATATATATATATATATATATATATATATATATATATATAAGATATGCTATGTTATATGTATATGCAATATATATATTATATTGTATAGGCATGATATATATAATATATGAATATATACTGATAAGTATTGAAAATTGATATGACCTTATGTATAATTCACTTCTTTAGGATAAATATAAAAATAGTAACTGCAATGTTAGTCATGAATCTGCCTTTTTATTTTAAAAATTAAGCTGTATATTAGCATCAAATATAAGGGATATCAAAGGGAATATAGTTATTTTCCGATACCAAATAAATATGTTTCAGCCAAATGATCGACATTCCTACAGCTCTTTCCTCCAATGTTCACTAATATTTATCTTTAAGCAAGCAATAAGCTCTAATTAAATAAAACACTAAACATAAAATCACTTAAAATATCACCATGGTATATATATATATATATATATATATATATATATTATATATTAAAATCTGACTGTGACTATGTATGTTTGTATGTTTGTATGTACGTCTATCTCCTCGCGAACCGCTCGACGCAGATCTGCGCCAAAAGTACCAAGAGACGCGGAACGATCCGGGGAAGTCATGTCGCCCATTCGCTTTCCTAAATTACAATTAATTCGATAGATATGAACGAAAAACCGACCAAAATGGCACTTTTATTTTTCCTCACGCTCAATTCCATTGTTGAGTTGGCTTCTAAATATGGCGGTGTTATTCAATCTTGGCATTATTATCCCCTGATATTTGGTACACCGATTACAATAAAAACCTATCTACGCTATTTAAATTCAAATTTAATTATATAAATATATGATGGCATTTATGTATTTGAGATTATTTTCGAATATTCTAAACTCTAATCTCATTTATTTTTAGAAAATCGTTTTTTTCCTATTTTATTATCTTAGCGAGATATTTATTTTCAGTAATTAATATCTCGATAAGTTCTATGTAATTTGTTTTTATTTCGCAGTTGCCATATCTTAAATAAAAATTAATGTATGGTTATAGGTTTTGTTATTTGAAACTGGACTTTTACTTAAAAAATTTATGCGTGAGAGAAAAAATAGGCAAATGATGTACTTAGTTACAGGGAATGAAAGGGAATAAATAAGTTTTCATTTTAGAAATGAAAACTATGAAATAATAACATAAATAAAATATTATTTGCACTTTGATTAAACCAAATATAAGAAAGTATGTGTGTGAGGCTCTTCACATTAACTGCTGTTTAATATATTATTTCTTTTAAATGGAAAAATGTAATTTTTTTTTACTTCATTTATACTTTTTAAGAAAATATATTTTTCTCTTTTTATCTCGGCGAGATAAAAAATTCTCTTCAATATATCTTCAATAATTATACACATTGGATGGTCTATCAATTTTTGTTACGGTACTACTTAAGAATAGGGTACCCCTTGGCATTTTTGGTGAAATTATTGGCGATGATTACTAAAACGTAAAGGTATTTCATCCGAACAACATTGTATCCCTTGCTACTTTGGCAACTTTAATTAGTGTAGATTGAGCCATTGTTATATAACTATATACATTTTCTTATTTAACCAAAACCACTGAGAAAACAGACATTTACATTTATGAGCAATTAATTCATTAACAGTTTACAAAGTCAACAGCTGCAAATTATTGAAATTATTCATAGTGAACTTTTAATTATTCATTATATGTAATATTTTTAAGCATTATTAGAGTTTAATATCTAAGAAATGGGTTACACAAGAAAAGCTGGATACAAATATAATATAAATTTAAATATAGATACAGATTGTTTGGATACGGCGAGATCATGAGATAATGTTAGGTTACTATGTTCAGAGATTTATCGCCAAGTTGGCGAGGCACCCTGTTTTTTCCACCAAGCCAACTGTGTAAAATTAAAAAATATTTTACAGTTGTCATTTCTTACACTGTATTAATAGTTTTGGCTATATAGGCTATTAATTTTTCAGTGAATGTAAAAATAATTCGTATTTAATCTGTTTACTTTTTGCTAATCCTTTCAATACAATTACACTTATATATAACTCAAATTTAGGTTAAAAAGAGATACAATATAGATCCTCATTTGACTGCCGTTAGCGACCAAAATATTAGCAAATTGGCATAAACACACAAGAAGGTTAATAATCCCAAAAGTAACAATACAAATATTTAAAAAAAAAATAAATAAATAAAATTTTTCAAAAAGTTTTAAATTTAGCAGCAATTTGAAATGTGGAAACAAATTTATAACGAGTCTTGCATCTGAATAAATCTCCGCAAACTAAAAAAAAGGCAAAAATTTCAAAACCCTCCAATGAGAATCTATACTGTATCTTGATATTATCCCTACTAGCATATAG
>CM063501.1:20383415-20440915 GCA_032207245.1 Pardosa pseudoannulata
TTCTGGAAAAATTGATATTATTGAGTCACCAGAGTTGGTTATACATATAGCTACATTAGACAATCCAGTATTAGAATTTGATTCCAGCATCTTGGACGAATACGAAAAAGAAAATAACGTCGATGGTTATAAAACCTATGAGAATTCTTCTGAAAAGGAACCCGGCGTAGCTGATGCAAATTCTGGTGAAAATGATGAAAACGATTCGAACACAGAATGGTGCGAACCCAGAAGTCGCTTTGATGATTCTGAAAAGGCTGCAGACAAAATCGTTGTAAAGTCTAGAAATTCTGAATTAGGATTCATAAATCTGGTCATAAATGAAATGGGACTTGAATTGGAGACGACATACTACAAAACCTATAATGCTTGGGAAAAAGTTCTAATTATGGATCCAGAGGTAAGAATTCTATTAATCTCTAAACGTGCTTAAGCTTTCAAAATTTTCAACTCATAGTTAAAGTTTAACACATTGGAGGACAGTAGGATCAAGTGATGTTCGAAAATTGACACTATATGTTTTTGTAATTTTTAGAATATTACAAGTTTTGTTTTACCCTTTCTGCTTAAATAAACTTAATTTTCGTAATTTCAGCACCTTTAATTAAGTTGAGGCTTTAACTGTCATGGCGCCAGCGGACTCTAGACACTAAGTAATGCGACGATGGCGGATATAACAGCAAAAATTTTAAAACTAAATGACTGGTTTAATGATTCAAATAAGCAATTTTTTGTGTACAGCAGAATATTTTTTGAGTTTTACACGAAATGTTTGTATATGATCAAACAAAAATAAATAAATGGCAAAAAATAAAATCAAGAGAAACGTATTAAGTTTGGCGGACAATGAATAAATGTATGTCGCTGCAGCGCATTTGATCTGTGCAACTGATAGGATAATTGAAAGGTGAATGCCGAAAGATGGCCGAACGGTTAGGGTGCTCGCCTTCGGACCCGGAGTTCGTGGGTTCGAATCTCACTGTGGCAGGGATGTTCGTAGCCGTTCGGAATCGGCTTTAAGCAGTAAGTCCCGGTCTCATTAGACCTCATGTCTCAAAAATTAGTCTGTAGTGCACAAACCAAGCAAGACAAAACAAAACAAATAGGTGAAGTTTTGATTCCAGGTAAATATTCTTTGGAAATTTCATTCCATGTTCTTAGACCGCAACTATGCCTCGCATACAGGTGCATGAACGATATGCGTAGATGTCAGCATTTAAGAGTGGACGTTTAGTTGGGCTTAAAGAAGCTGGTTGATCTAATCGGCAAATAACTCGATATTTCGGCAGGATCGATGCCACTATTAGACGATGTTGGCAGGAATGGGTGAAACATTGACCTCTGTACAACAGCAAGTCCGTTTTTCAGGGGTGTCGTGTTTATTCGAACTGCAATGTCCCTTACTGGAGTAGAATAATCTTCAAAGATGTGTCACACTTTAAAATGAACTCCGATGACCAGCGAAGACTTGTCTCAAGACTTCTCGGAAAATGGTAGAATGACAACCTGACTTTATTCCGGCATACAGGCCGACAACAGAGAGTGAGAGACTGGGGAGCAATTTCACTTTATAGTAGGATTCTTTGGTTTTCATCCGAGGCACCTTCACTGCACAGCGCTATGTCGACGAAGTTCTAAGCTCCATTGTTCTACCCTTGATGTCCCACCATCATGAGATAACATTTCAGTAAGATATTTTAATCTCACGCTCCAGGTGTTTCCACTGCTTGTCTTCGCGAAATGCTACCTTAACCAGCAAGATCACCGGTTCCTTGTCCTGTTGAGCACGTTTGGAACATTATGGGCAGTGCCCTTCAACTAGTTTTTGATTTCGACGATCTAAAGCTCCAGTTGGCACGAGAAGTTCACCAGAATATAGCACGATATCTCTCAGGACATCCGTTACCTCTAGCAATCAATTCTATGCCAAAACACTGCTTGTATAAGGGTCAGAGGTGGACAAATGCGTTACTGAATTTTTCAGTTTGTAAAGCTCTATCACATAAATAAATCCTCCAATAACTTGTTTTTCAGTATTTCAGTTTTGCCTTATACGTTAACACACTATCGTTTTAACATACCAACTTCAAGTATATTTAAGAGAAGACAATTTACTATGGTTAAATTTCCCCACATCCATCATAAAATACATACTGTTTGGTAGAATTTAAAGAAACGTCAGCACATAACGAGTTAGCTACACGTTGCTTTCTTAAAACACAGAAAAAAGCATCGTAAAGCACAGCACAGCTTATTAACAATTTCTTTTTTTCCCTCTACAGGAAAATATTGTACGCTGCTGGAGTCTTCCTAATTTGAGGTAAATATGATTTTTGATATCATCTGTAATTGTTTTATATGTATTAGATCTGAAATGTGCATTTGAAACAATAGTAATATTATCTATCGTATATTATACTATTCACTTAAAAGATTGTGCAGTTTTCAGAGAATTTGTAATTATGACGTGGCAAAGGAGAGAATTTATGGTATCAAATTCCTCTCTCTGGCGACTTCTGTAGCCATTTTGATACGGAAGTCGCCTCTGAGATACCTCCACTGTATAATGGTACATCCATACTGAAAACAAAATGTAAAATGGCTAAATTTGTTTAAACTTAACAAATGATTCGATTTAAGTAAGATATAATCTTCATATATATATGTATATGTATATATATATATATATATATATATATATATATATATATATATATATATATATATATATATATATATATATATATATATATATATATATATATATATGTATGTATATATATATATATTCACACACTACCATTCGGTCACTATTCAGCTCTAATTCTGACTAGAACACAGTTACATACATTGATAGGCTCTTCAACGACGGACAAAACACCAGATTAATGAAGTTAAAGATAAAAAAAATCTGTGATTAAATGTCATAATTTTCATTTGAAGGTCTTATTAAAAAAATCATCTTTATCCATGAGTAGTAAAAGCTTGTTAATTTGTAATAGGTAGTTTTCTTACTGATTATTGCATTCTGTGATGACTGATGCTTTACTTATCATTTTTCAGGATACACTTCAAAAATAATCCTCGACCTGTACAAGGCAAGAAATACGACCAGTTTCCTGAATTACTTGGAGTCTAACTCTAATCCAAATGCAAATAAAGTAGAAACGGACTTTAGTTTCCTCGAAATGGAACGAAATGTGGAAGAAAACAGAAACGAACTTTTGTTTCTTTATTACCTGAACGAAATGTGACGAAAATGGAAACGAAATCTTGTTTCTTCTAAACTCAACAAAATGTGACTAAAATGGAAACGAACTTTTCTTTCTTCTAAACTCAACCGAATGTGACTAAAGTGGAAACGAACTTTTGTTTCTTCTAAACTCAACCAAATGTGACTAAAGAGGAAACGAACTTTTGTTTCTTCTAAACTCAACCAAATGTGACTAAAGAGGAAACGAACTTTTGTTTCTTCTAAACTCAACCAAATGTGACTAAAGAGGAAACGAACTTTTGTTTCTTCTAAACTCAACCAAATGTGACTAAAATGGAAACGAACATTTTGTTTCTGATTACTTTAATCAAATGTGACTTAAGTGAAACGAACTTTTGTTTTTCTTAACCGAATGAGATGTGACTAAAGCGGAAACGAACTTTTGTTTCTTCTTAACGAAACTAAAAGTGAAAGAAATTAGAAACGAACTATTGTTTCTTATTACTACACGAAATGTGACTAAAGCAGAAACGAACTATTGTTTTTTATCACTACAAGAAAAGTGACTAATGTAGAAACGAACTATTGTTTTATAATACTAAACTAAATATGTCTAAAGTTTAAACCTTAACGATACCAAATGAAAAAAAAGAAAAAAAAAAAAAAAAAAATGAGGTGGTGGGTGGGATGAAACACCAGGAAGGAAGCGTCCGATATCCGGTCAAACCAATATGTATCATTATGTTTGATCTGGCTCTGTCACGCGTGTTTCGGTAACGAGCTGTAAAAGGCTCGGCTAATGTCCTTCCAAATTTTAACGGGGGTATTAATTCCTATTTAAAGATCTCGAGAAATAATAAATTTATTATCTAAACATTTCAAGTTTCTGGGATGACAGGATTCCATGTCGTAAACAATAGTTAATGTAATATACAAGTTCTTACACTCTGAAAAATCAAACGCCTGTTAAAACGTATCTTATATACATCAATAAACTGACTTAAATTCTCGAAACTAATAAAATTTGATATGGTAATATTTATTCCCTTTGTACCACAGTGCAACATTTACAAATTAATTTTTTCCCTAAAAGTTCAAAGTCATGTTAAAATTCACCTGTTTTCGACCCCTAGGCACTGTTATCGAGAATCCGTGAAATTCTCCTTATCTGGTATGACTCATCCTTCGCAGGTGGCTCGGGCAAATCCCGGCCGATCCTCGAAATCCTTGGTGAGCCAAAACCGCTATTTTACCCTAATTAAAATACTAACGTATTTTTTTACGTTACCTTCTAGATGTTATATGTGATACCATATTGTAAATATGGGTACAATTTCTAGTCTTGCTCAGCATGCTCTCAACCTAATTGTATTTTAAGACGATTTGTCATATATATTTTTCAAACTTAAAGATTATTTTTTTTTGTATAAATAGATTATTTAAAACTTACTGTATACAATAGGTACTACACAATTAAAAAAATAATTGAAATTATTGTATTTTACTAAGCTGTTTCTAAAATTACAAATTTTATGAACAAGTACGATATGTATAAACTAATTTTACTGACGTTACCCTGTTGATATAGATAAGAATTTACTGTTATTATTTCTCCAAACATGTGGGGAGATCTTGAAGATGACTTACTTCTACTGACTAACACTTTTTACCTCACCTTTGTGAGTTGACTATTGTTGGATATTTGACTGGTCACTCATGATGAGTCATAGATAAGACACCATCTTATAAGTTCCACACACTTGTCCGCACATTTCAATTGCTAACGTGTTTCTAGTAAGATTTATTTGCGCATTCTACTTACGGATACACAATTCCTCTACCAGCGTGTTGGATATTTCGGAAATTTTACTACTATCATTTTTGTTTAGCGGATTTCAGTGGATCACCCAGGAAGAAATTTCATGTATTGATTTTTTAACCATACCAGATGATTCCGATATTGGCTATGTTTTTTGCGTAGACCTAGAAATACCTCCAGAACTTCATAACATACTGAATGATTATCCTGTAGCCCCAGAAAATGTTACAATTCAGCCTGAAATGCTTTCAGAATATAGTAATCATTTAGCCGAGGTTTACAATAGAAAAGTTTTAGATGTTAAAAAATTAACACCCAATCTATACAATAAAAGAGAATATGTAATTCACTACAGAAACCTTAAACAATGCATCCAGCTAGGAATTACTCTTAAAACTATCCATAGAGGCGTCAAATTAAATCAATTAGCCTGGTTAAAACCCTACATTGAATTCAATACTCGTCAGCGAATACAGGCTTCAAACACTTTTGAGAACGATTTTTTTAAACTATTAAATAATAGTGTATACAGAAAAACAATGGAAAATTTTAGAAATAGGATGAATGTAAAGCTAATTCAAGAGGAAAACAAACTGTAAAAAGCAATTTCTTCTTCAGCTTTTCATGCATATATAATTTTTAATGAACATCTGGCTGGCGTTCATATGAAACGTAAAACTATAATTTTAAACAGGCCAATTTATACGGGATTTTCAATTTTGGGACATTAGTAAGACACTCATGTTCAACTTTCACTATGAATATATTTTAAGAAAATATCCCAATAAATCTACACTACTATTTACAGATATGGACAGTTTATGTTATGAAATATACACTGAGGATATTTATGACGATATGAAACAGGATTCGTTTTATTTTGATATGTCTGATTATCCGGTAGATCATAAAGCATATAGTTCGGATAATAAAAAAATTCTTGGAAAAATGAAAGATGAACTTTCTATGGAGCCCATAAAAGAATTTGTTGGATTACGAGCTAAGATGTATAATTACTGAAAAAGATGAGCGAAATCGAGCTAAAGGAGTTCAAAAAAATGTGGTCACCCATGTAATTAAACATAACCATTACAAAAATATTCTTTTCCAAGAGACACAAAAAAGCGTTCGTGCAAAAAAAATGATAAGCAAAAATCACGAGGTATTCTCTGTTATTCAAAGGAAAATAGCACTATCTGCTTATGATGATAAGCACTTTATATTAAAAAAATAAAATTGAAACTCTAGCTTTTGGACATGTAAATATACGTAAAATGTGTATAACTGATAGCGCTATTTGAAGTATATAAGTGTGTTTAACTTACGGAACATAATAATAAGTAAAAAAAAGAGGTGGTGGGTGGGATGAAGCGTCCAGGATGAAGGTGCCAGGGATGAAGCACCAGGAAGGAAGCGTCCGATATCCGGTCAAATCAAAATGTATCATTATGTTTGTTCTGGCTCTGTCACGCGTGTTTCGGTAAGGAGCTGTGAAAGGTTCGGCTAATGTCCTTCCAAATTTTAACGGGGGGTATTAATTCCTATTTAAAGATCTCGAGAAATAATAAATTTATTATCTAAACATTTCAAGGTTCTGGGATGACAGGATTCCATGTCGTAAACAATAGTTAATGTAATATACAAGTTCTTACACTCTGAAAAATCAAACACCTGTTAAAACGTATCTTATATACATCAATAAACTAACTTAAATTCTCGAAACTAATAAAATTTGATATGGTAATATTTATACCCTTTGTACCACAGTGCAATATTTACAAATTAATTTTTTCCCTAAAAGTTCAAAGTCATGTTAAAATTCACCTGTTTTCGACCCCTAGGCATTATTATCGAGAATCCGTGAAATTCTCCTTATATGGTATGACTCATCCCTCGCAGGTGGCTCGAGTAAATAACGGTCGATCCTCGAAATCCTTGATGAGCCCAAACCGCCATTTTACCCCTATACGATAAAATATGTTTTATCGTGTTATACATTTAAAAATATAATGAATGCAATGTTAGTCGTGAATATGCAATTTAAGTTTTAAAAATGCAGCAGAATATTAGCATCTAATATAAAGGATATCAAAGGGAATATAATAATTTACAAATACCAAATACCACATTTTAGCAAACATGGTCGACCTCCCTTTCCTCCAATGTTCACTAATATTTATCTTTAAGAAAGCAATTAGCCCTAACTAAATAAAACACTAGACACAAAAACACGCAAAAAATCACCCCAGTCAAATATATATATATATATATATATATATATATATATATATATATATATATATATATATATATATATATATATATAAAGATGGGTTGTGCTAGTGTTTTGGTTCACCGTTTGCAACAACTGGGCAGATCACATAGTTTTTAGGTTTCAAGTTTGTATGTAGGCATGTATGTTTATACCTATAAGAGTATGATACCTATACTGATAAGTATTGAAAGATTGATAACCTTATGTATAGATTGCATATATCTAATATTGTATGAAGATTATGGTCAAGGGTAGGCAGCAAATTATAGACCAGTAAATTCTATGACTTCTTTAGGATAAATATAAAAATAGTAACTGCAATGTTAGTCACGAATCTGCCTTTTTATTTTAAAAATTAAGCTGTATATTAGCATCAAATATAAGGGATATCAAATTGAATATAGTAATTTTCCGATACCAAATAAATATGTTTCAGCCACATGATCGACATTCCTACAGCTCTTTCCTCCAATGTTCACTAATATTTATCTTTAAGCAAGCAATAAGCTCTAATTAAATAAAACAGTAAACATAAAATCACTTAAAATATCACCATGGTCTATATATATATATATATATATATATATATATATATATATATATATATATATATATATATATCTTATATATTAAAATCTGACTGTGACTATGTATGTTTGTATGTTTGTATGTACGTCTATCTCCTCGCGAACGGCTGGACGCAGATCTGCGCCAAAAGTACCAAGAGACGCGGAACGATCTGGGGAAGTCATGTCGCCAATTCGCTTTCCTAAATTACAATTAATTCGATAGATATGAACGAAAAACCGACCAAAATGGCACTTTTATTTTTCCTCACGCTCAATTCCATTGTTGAGTTGGCTTCTAAATATGGCGGTGTTATTCAATCTTGGCATTATTATCCCCTGATATTTGGTACACCGATTACAATAAAAACCTATCTACGCTATTTAAATTCAAATTTAATTGTATAAATATATGATGGCATTTATGTATTTGAGATTATTTTCGAATATTCTAAACTCTAATCTCATTTATTTTTAGAAAATCGTTTTTTTTCCTATTTTATAATCTTAGCGAGATATTTATTTTCAGTAATTAATATCTCGAAAAGTTCTATGTAATTTGTTTTTATTTCGCAGTTGCCATATCTTAAACAAAAATTAATGTATGGTTATAGGTTTTGTTATTTGAAACTGGACTTTTAGTTAAAAAAATTATGCTTGAGAGAAAAAATAGGCAAATGATGTACTTAGTTACAGGGAATGAAAGGGAATAAATAAGTTTTCATTTTAGAAATGAAAACTATGAAATAATAACATAAATAAAATATTATTTGCACTTTGATTAAACCAAATATAAGAAAGTATGTGTGTGAGGCTCTTCACATTAACTGCTGTTTAATATATTATTTCTTTTAAATGGAAAAATGTAATTTTTTTTTACTTCATTTATTATTTTTAAGAAAATATATTTTTCTCTTTTTATCTCGGCGAGATAAAAAATTCTCTTCAATATATCTTCAATAATTGTACACACTTGATATTCTATCAATTTATTTTACGGTACTACTTAAGAATAGGGTACCCCTTGTCATTTTTGGTGAAATTATTGGCAATGATTACTAAAACGTAAAGGTATTTCATCCGAACAACATTGTATCCCTTGCTACTTTGGCAACTTTAATTAGTGTAGATTGAGCCATTGTTATATAACTATATACATTTTCTTATTTAACCAAAACCACTGAGAAAACATACATTTACATTTATGAGCAATTAATTCGTTAACAGTTTACAAAGTCAACAGCTGCAAATTATTGAAATTATTCATTGTGAACTTTTAATTAATCATTATATGTAATATTTTAAGCATTATTAGAGTTTAATATATAAGAAATGGGTTACATAAGAGAAGCTGGATACAAATATAATATAAATTTAAATATAGATACAGATTGTTTGGATACGGCGAGATCATGAGATAATGTTAGGTTACTATGTTCAGAGATTTATCGCCAAGTTGGCGAGGGCACCCTGTTTTTCCACCAAGCCAACTGTGTAAAATTAAAAACTATTTTACAGTTGTCATTTCTTACACTGTATTAATAGTTTTGGCTATATAGGCTATTAATTTTTCAGTGAATGTAAGGATAATTCGTATTTAAACTGTTTACTTTTTGCTAATTCTTTCAATACAATTACACTTTAATATAACTCAAATTTAGGTTAAAAAGAGATACAATATAGATCCTCATTTGACTGCCGTTAGCGACCAAAATTTTAGCAAATTGGCATAAACACACAAGAAGGTTAATAATCGCAAAAGTAACAATACAAATATTTCAAAAAATAAATAAATAAATAAAATTTTTCAAAAAGTTTTAAATTTAGCAGCAATTTGAAAAGTGAAAACAAATTTATAATGAGTCTTGCATCTGAATAAATCTCCGCAAACTAAAAAAAAGGCAAAAATTTCAAAACCATCCAATGAGAATCTATACTGTATCTTGATATTATCCCTACTAGCATATAGCCCATCACATGACGGGATCAGTAATTTTAATTGTCCAAAATTGATAGTCCCAGATGATATTGTTATTAAGTCTGAAGTGTGTATGTATGAATGCATCGCTATGCTTATATGGATAGGTGAGTTGACAGATTCATATGTTCATGATTGCATACATCTAACATCGTATGAATATAAATGAAAAGGGAGGGAAATAAATTATAGACCAGTAAATTCTGTGACTTTTTAGGATATATTTAAAAGTATAATGACTGCAATATTAGTCACGAATCTGCTATTTTAGTTTTAAAAATAAAGCATCTATAAAGCAAGTATATTAGCATCTATTATAAAGTATAGCAGGAAGAATATAACAATTTTCCAATAACAAATAAAAATGTTTCAGCCACATGATCGAGATTCCTACAGCCCTTTCTACGAATGATCACTAATATTTATCTTTAAGCAAGCAATAAGCCTTAACTAAATAAAACACTAAACACGAAAACAAGCAAAAAAATCATCTCAGTCAAAATAATATATATGTGTATATATATACATATATACATATATATATATATATATATATATATATATATATATATATATATATATATATATATATATATATATATATATGTATATATATATATATATATATATATATATATATATATATATATATATATATATATATATAAAGCTAGTGTTTAGGTTCATAGTTTTCAACATCTGAGCAGATGGCATTGTTATTAGGTTTCAAGTGTGTATGTATGCATGTATGTCTATACCTGTTCGGATAGAAGAATTGATAGATTGATATGTTTATGCATGGATTGCATATACCTAATATTGTATAAATATTAGGGACAAGGACAGGCAGTAAATTATATACGAGTAAATTCTATGACTTCTTAGGAGAAATATAAGAATAGTATAATGCAATGTTAATCACGAATCTGCATTTTCAGTTTTAAACATAAAGCAGTATATAAACATCTAATAGAAAGGATAGCAAACTGAATATAATAATTTTCGAATACCAAATAAAAATGTTTCATCCACATGATCGACATTCCTACAGCCCTTTCCTCCAATGTTCACTAATGTTTATATTTAAGCAAGCAATAATACAAAACTAAATAAAACACTAAACACAAAAATACGAAAAAAAATCACCCAGTCAAAAAAAAATATATATATATAAATATGAGAAAGTGTAGTTGTGCTAGTGTTTAGGATCACCGTTTGCCACATGTGGACAGATGACATTGTTATTAGGTCTCATGTGTGTATGTATGTGTAAATATCTATGCTTATTTGGATAGAAGAACTGAGAGATTGATATGTTTATGTATGAATTGCATACACAAAAATTCATATTACCTTCATATCGTTTAGTAGATTGGTGATGTTTTGGTCCCCGTTCACAACATATGCGCAGACAAAATTGTTTTTAGGACTGAAATGTGTATATGTGCACACACACACACACACACACATATATATATATATATTATATATATATATATATATATATACATATACATTAACTATAAATAATAATAAATAATTTTAAAAATACTAGACGCCACCACGCTTACAGTCATCACAATATTAATTAGATTAAATAAAAATTCCCAAATCGCTTGTACGGTTATTCGATCCAGGGACTTCTCGTACTGAAGCCCGTTGAGCCGACTACTGCGTCACAGATGAGTCGGTTGTGAAGGGTTTCGAAAGGCATTATAATAATCTCAATAATTGCGCAGTTCTGGATTTTTTAATTAAAAAGAAACATTTTCTATCGGATCCAAATGTGAATCATTCAAAACCATTCTCGAATTAAGTTAATTACATACACAAAATTTCATCCAAATCAGTCCAGCCGTTTAGGAGCAGTTCTATTAGAAACACACAGACAGAAGACCCCTCTTGACTCAAGAACAGGGTTAACCCGCCAACTAGGCGATAATGGTTTAAGTATCGTAGCCTAACATTTTCTTCTAATTTCACCATGTTCATTGGATATAACAAACCATTAATTGTTCACTATAGTGAATTTTAATAATTTGGAGCTGTTGCGTTTGTAAACTGTTAAGGGATTAATTGCCCATAAATATATATAAATGTCCGGTTTTCAAGTCTTTTTCTTTAATTACGTAAAAGTATATAATTCTATTACGATCACGCACTGTGCATTAATTAAAGTCGCCAGAAAAAGGAAGAAATACAATGTTTGGATGAATTACATTTGTGTTTTAGTAAATATCGATAATATTTTCGCCAAATTTGCCAAGGGGAACCCAATTCTTAAGTAGTCTCGAATTTTATAAATTAGACTGCGGCGCTTTATCGCCAAGTTGGCACGTCTGGATAATTAAGCAACGGTGGAGAGTCGCCGTTGACCAATAAAAGCGCAAAATCTCGTTTCGTCACGAAACCAGTGTATTTAGGTTTCGCCAAGACATAAAACACACCACCGTAGAATAAGAAACATGATTGCACAGACTGTAACACGCAATAACCTCTTTTATCAAGTAATTTTAACTTTTAAAGGTAACATCAATTTTTTTTTTACTACAAGTGAAATAAAATTTAAGCTTTTTTCCCACAAAGACAGATTTATCTGAAATGCTTATAAGAAACCAAAGTGAGAACCTATTTGAAAAGTGTTGAAATATATAATCGCACTCATACTTGACGACTTGGCTGATTATTGTTGTATATTAGTAATAGCTTTCTCTGACGTACGAGGTTTTCTTTAGTTGACCCTTTTGTGTTTTGTTTGGCTATGTTTAATTAGTTTTTGCCTGTAATTTGATTGGCTATACACAGGACCTTAAAACTATAAAAGCCCAATGTACCTCGTATTTCTTGATTCGTTTTTGTCATTGAGGAGATTAGAGAGGATTTCGCCATTTTGACATTGCGTTTGTTCTTTCTGAATATTTTTACTTTTTTCAAAACTGAAGGAAGTTGCTGATGGTTGATGAAGATTTCATCCACCGATTGCAGATCGTCTACCAGCTGTATTCAAGTGATTGACAGAAGAAAATTCTATCTATCGCCAAATTGTTAAAATAGAATTTACATGGAGGAACCTGTATTTATAATGAATTATTTAGTATTCTTGATGCCAGTACTCATGATATACATCCGTTTATGAAAACAACCATGTTTTCTTCTTTCTATGATTCTTTTTCTCAAAATATTAATGCTTCTCTTAGACCATTCAACATGCGAATGGTCTTGTTAAATGATAATGTACTGCGTATTCTTCCTACGAAGAAAAAGCGCCAAACCAGTGACACTGCTGACAAAGCAATAAAACTTTCAAATTCCTTTGCCGCCATTGATCCTGATGGCGTGAGTGTTAACCATGAAAATGTTAGGCCTAACCCGGGCCCAAGCTCATCCGGTAATACTGAGACTACTCCCAGTAAACCACGCAAGCAATACCAACTCTTTTTCGAGATTGGGAAAAACTGCAAGCAGCAGATACAACATCTGCATGCTGTTTCCAAGGAGATTTCTACGGAATACTCCCGTAATATGATTAAAGTAACTACCGACTCTAGTGAAGCTTTCAGAGCGGCTCAAAACTATCTCATAACAAATAAAATCCCTGCCAGGGCTCTTGACCTTAAATCGGCCAAGCCGTTGAAATTTGTAATCAGGGGTCTTCCACTCTTTACTGAAGTTGGAGAAATCGAAGAAGTACTTCGAATGCATGGCATCGAAGTCATTAAAATTGCTTATTTAACCAATAGAAAGACGAAACAGCCCATGCCGCTGTTTTTGGCAACCATTAAACCTTCTCCGGCTGTAGACAACATTCATAATATTACTACAATTAATTACTTAACAGTCAAATTCGAGCCATATAAAGCTAAGGGAGTAGCTCAGTGCTACAACTGTCAGCAGTTCGGGCATTCGTCCCTCGCGTGTCAGCTCACCCCTAAATGTTTAAAATGTGGTGAGAACCACAGATCCAATACTTGTCAGATAACACCTGACAAATTTAAATGTGCAAATTGCGGTGGTGGGCATACCGCCAATTTTAAAGGATGTCCAGCTCATCCTACTAATAGGAAACAAAATAAAAATGTTAAATCTAGGGCTGCTGCCCCAAAATTTGTCCCTGCACCAGTTCCCCAAACTAATGTTTGGGAGCAAAGGGCAGAAAACTCAAAAAATCTGCAAAAACCACATATCGAGGATGCCGCGCCCTCGACTAAGCTCACCTCAAATGTTTCGCATTTTGAAACCTCAGAGGCTGCTTCTTCTACTTCAAATTCTCATTCTATCACTAAAATAAATAAAAACCCTCCGAAAAAACCTGTAAAACCGCACAATAATAATGATTCGGTTAATTCTGGCCAAAAAAAACAAATCTAAAATTCAAAAATCAGGAACAGAAAAATCTTCCTTTGAAAACTCTTCAGGCACCTCTTCCATCTTAGAACTGCTAAAAACCATTCAAGAAATAATGAAAGATTTAAATATCTCTGACATCCTTGGGATGTTTAAAAGTATCTCAACTATAATGAAGTCGTCGAAAGACACTTTTACTAAAATTTATGAAATATTTGAAATAATTTCTAACACTTTCGATGTTGTCACCAATGATGGATAGACAGCACATCAGAAGTAATAGCTTAAATATTCTTTTTTGGAATGCAAATGGTCTCTCTTCCAAAATTAATGAATTTAGAGACGTTCTCGAAGAGACTGATATTGATATTGTCCTCGTACAAGAATCTAAACTGAAACCAAATTTTAGATTCAACGTCTGTAATTACTCTCTCTACCGGAAAGACCTGTCTCCTGTAAATGGTGCTCGCCTCCGTGGTGGTATCCAAGGTGGTATTGCTATTTACATTAAAAACAGTTTAAATCATTACGTTATTACTGATCTTGACACTACGGAATTGGAATCTCATTCGGTTATGATTTTGCCTACTCCTTCCACTAAATTACTTATTACGTCTGCTTACATTCGTCATGGGAAAAATTTTCCTACCTCGGATCTTATCAAAATTCTAAATTATCACCCACAATGCATCATTGCGGGTGATTTTAACGCTCACCATAGAGCCTGGAATTGTTATAGAGCTAATAAATTTGGCACTGATCTTTTTAATTTTCTAAATTCTCATTCTGATGTAATCTTACATCACCCCCCTACCCCCACTCACTTTGGCGCTCACTCCCGACCTTCTACCATTGACTTAGCTCTACTTAAGAATATTCCTCAAAATTCAAACATTGAAACGTTGGACCTCTTTGACCCTGATCATCTTCCAGTTCAACTGACGATCGATTTGAGCTCTGAGCTTCAATATTTCGACCCCATCATTTATACTGATTGGCAAAAATTCCAGGCTATTCTTGCCGGTTCTAAATTGCTTTATCCTGTCATTCGAACTCCTTTTTGCATTGAACGTGCAGTCAAGACTCTCTCTGAGAGTATAAATTTTGCGACACAAAATTCATCTACTAAACTCCCAATCCCTCGTCATCATAAACTTCCTACTTTTATTAAAACTCTTATTCGGCGTCGTAATACTGCACTGAAATTTTTCCAAATTTACCGAACTCCTGATGCCCGGCAAGATTATCGAAATTTGTGCAAATCTGTTAAGGACGAGATTCGCAAATTCCGTAGTAAGGATTGGGAGGAGCTTATCTTAAATTTATCGCCTGCAGACAACACTATCTGGCGATTCCGAAAAAAACTCCGAAATAAATCTGTGAATTTCTTTCCGCCGATCCATGGAAGGCATGGTGTTGCCTTCGACTCACTGGGAAAGGCTGAAGCAATTGCAGACGTGTACGAGGATCAATTTTCTCCAAATTCTGACATCGAAGACGAGGATCCCGATATTCTGGTCCATAACACTGTTCAAGGGTTCTTGGCTCACTCTCCCTGTACTCCGATTTCTCCTACTAACATTGCTGAGGTTTTGGAAGCCATTAAGAAACTTAAAAATTCTAAAGCTCCAGGACTTGATTCGATCTCGAACAAAGCTCTCAAAAATTTGCCTCCTAATCTTATTATTTATTTCACAGCCATTATTAATGGTATTCTAAAACTGGCATACTTCCCAGACTTCTGGAAGACTGCGGTGGTATGTTCAATACCAAAACCTTCAGCCAATTTAACTTTTGCTGACAATTATCGCCCAATTAGTTTACTGAGTTGCCTCAGCAAACTTGCTGAACGAATTATTCTCAACCGTTTGGAACTCTTTCTTTCTAGTAATAACATTATAATTCCAGAGCAATTTGGCTTTAGAAGCTATCATAACTCAACACACCAGTTGCTCCGAGTCGTGGAACTCGCTAGCGAGAGTCTACAGACGAGGACTCCATTTGGTGCCATATTTTTAGACATCGCTAAAGCCTTTGATCGCATCACGCACGAAGGACTTATTTTCAAACTTATTCAGCTCCAGTTGCCTGATGCACTCATTCATCTATTACACAATTATCTTAGCAATCGTCGTTTCATGGTCCGTGTCAAAAACAAATTTTCCTCTCTCAAAAATATTACTGCTGGGGTCCAACAAGGTTCCCTTCTTGGCCCCATTCTCTTCAACTTATATATTAACGATATTCCAAAATCTGAATACACCAATATAGCCCTGTACGCGGATAACACGGCCAAGGCTCCGTATATTAATTCCGTCGCGTCCTACATTCAACATCATCTTGATGCTCTGGAACCGTGGCTCGTTAAATGGAAAATAAAAATTAATACTTCCAAATGCCATGCTATATTTTTCTCCCGGACCTATAAAACTCCGCCACGGTTATATCTTAATAACGACCCTATCTGCTGGGAGGACTCGGTAAAGTACTTGGGTATGTACATCGACAAGCGGCTTACCTGGAAGCCACACATAAAATACATTGAAAAACTCATGATCGGAAATCTCCATGATCTTCGTTTTCTGATTTATTCTCCTCACTTGAGTGTCCGGCTTAAGACTCTTCTCTAGAAAACAGTAATACTGCCACGCGCGTGCTATGGCACGCCAGTATGGTCATATGATTTTCCCTCAAACATAAAAATTCTCGAGGTAGCTCAAAATAAAATTCTACGACGTATTGTCAAGGCACCTCGCTACCTTCGTAATGACATAATCCGGAGAGATCTTAACTTACCAACCATTAAAGAGCATTTTCTTAAACTCTCACAAAGATTTTTTAATACTTTAAATAATATTCCTAATGAAATTGTTCCTGAGCTGCCGGACTATGATTTCGCGGATCCGGAGTTCAGAAGCAGACCTAGGGCTTCTTTACTCATTTAAATTCTTTCTTTCTTCAAATACTTTTTCATTTTTCTTGTATTTTATGACTATTTTAGGCACTTGTATGCTTTAAACACATTAATATCTAAGCTAAATACTTTTGTCTACCCATCACTACAGTTCTCTATGTTTTGGACTAGGGCAGCTGCATTACAATGTTACTTTTATATGCAAATCTTTCTAACTGTAAAATTTTGTTTTGCCATATTTATAATTTTGTTTCTGTACGATTCTCTTATTATTATTGTTTTTTCATTACTTTAGACATTTTTATTTCTTTTTAATCATATTTTCTCACATTTTTTCATATTTAACCACTTTTGTTATTTTTACTTAACGACCTTATTTAACTTCTTTTTTTAATTTATATTTACTTTTTATGTATATATGTATATATTTTCCTTTTTACTATTGTATTATAACGTTACTGTAACTGGCATCTTGATATACAAAATATTCATTATGAACCGCTCCCTTTCTAAATTTCTTACCTTGCTTACTGGAGATATGCCCTACCGGGCGAGGTGCTCCGAAGATTACCCTTTATACGGAAAGATGATTTCTTGATTATATGCAGGGGATAAGGCTTTCGGCCAAGGTATCCCGATCAACTCTTCAATAGCTCAATTTCTTGATTATTTTGGTGTTTTCAATAAAATATTTTTGCGATCTGCGGCTTTTTATTATGCTTCAACAGCAGAGCGTGGTTTCTGAAATTTAGATTATACTTTCACTCTCTTCATCAGCAGATTGGCAGTGCCAGTTCTTCACGTGTTTTTCTTTTTGCTTTCGTGAAATATGGCCTTTTCAAATATTGGTAGTAAAATAGAAAAAGAAGCTAACGGTGTAGCTCCATTTGACGGAACTAATTTTACTGTATGGTGTAGAAGAGTGCAATCCGTGTTTTCTGGGAAAGGATTGGTTACGTTTTTAGAAGTGGAAGCAAGTGCGGATAATGTTTTACAGTCAAAGAAAGCGTATGCTTTAATACTTTCGTTTTTGACTGATAATATTCTCGCTTCTCTTTAAAGTGGAACTACAGCATGTAAAATATGGAAGAAATTGAAAGCTACATATAAAACTAAAGGAGCAGTTAGCCAGATCTTGACGCGAAAACGTTTGGCGACCATGAAAAAAGCGAAAAATGTGCCAATGAGTCAGCACATCGACAAAATAATAAATTTGGTTGGCGATCTACGTATTTCTAGAACAGAGTTTAGTGACTTTGTTGTTACAGTTTATATTTTAATGTTATTACCAAAAGAATATGAAAATGTTAAAGTAAGAGTGATACTTTAAGTTTGGAATTTTTCACTAAAATACTTATTCTGAAGCTCTTTTATTTGATTTTAAAAATGAAAATAACTAAACCAATTTTTACAACTCTGCTTTTTCGAGTGTCCAGAAAGATTTGTTTTGCAATTTTTGTAAAAGAAAAAGGCATTCTGTTAAATTTTGTCGTAAGAAAAATTCTATTTCCACAACTGCGGCAAAACTGGTCATTTTAAACGCGAATGTACTGAAAATTTTAGAAAGCAACCAAATTTTAATAACAAATATGCATCACCTGCAATATCATTTATGGTCAATAATTCTTCACATGACCGATTTATTATTAATTCCAGTGCTATGTCTCATATGTCCTCACACAAAGAGTATTTCATGTCAATGAAACCTAAAACTGGAACTGTTAAGTATGTGTCAAAATCTGCTGTTTTGAAAGTCGAAGGTATTGGCAATATTTGCGGTGAAACTGCATATGGAGTTCAAATAATACTAAAAGATGTCGTTTATGTTCCAGAATTAAACGGACAATTAGTTTCTGTCAAGAACATTGAAGTAGTAGGCTTAAGTGTGATTTTCAAAAATGAAATGGTTTATATTGAAACTAAAATTAAACGTTTTGAATTTGGAAAGTTAGATAGTCGCGGACAATATCTAAGTAACTTTTCACCGAATGTTAATGAAGCTTTAGTTGTGGATTATGACTTGTGGCATAGGAGACTCGGGCAATGTGGTGATCGAAAATTAAAACTTATGAATCTGTCTGCAAAAGAAATGTTTTGTGATGTTTGCGTTAGCGCTAAACAATGTTCTACACCCAAAGGAAAAGGTCCTGAGAGAAGAGAAACCAAGCCGATGGTAATGATACATACTGACATATGTGGTCCGATAGAACCACAAACATCCCGTTGAGAAAAGTATTTTATGACGATAATCGATGATTAGTTTTTGCCTGTAATTTGATTGGTTGGAAGCAGGATCTTAAAATTATAAAAGCTAAATGTACCTCGTATTTCTTGATTTTTTGGTGTTTTCAATAAAAGGTGTTTGCGATCTGCGGCTTTTTATTATTCTTCAACAAAAAGAAAATCAAATTATTTCAATAAACCGACAACATGAAAAAGCCTTTGAAATTAAGATAAAAAGATGTCAGAAGTTTGTATATTTCAAAATTTCTCTATTATATATTGATAAAATATAGTAGTCTTGTAAAGTTTCTTTATTTGATCAAAAACAGTTTTTTCAAAGCAATAGTTCCTATAATCCATCTAAACAATCATGGCATAGACAAATTACATATTATTATAGTCTGTGCCTATTGTGTTATAATCTGTGCAATCATGGTTACACAGATAATAATAGTGGTGTCTTTTATGTCTTGGCGAAACCTATATACACTGGTTTGGAGCAAAAAAGGAGATATTGCATTTTCATTGGTCAACGGCGACTCTCCACTGTTGGTTAATTATCCGGATGTTCCACTTGGCGGGGGCACCCTGCTTTGATGCGAAACCAATATGCATATATACAGACATAAATGCATATTTTGCCTTGTTGTCATCCAATAGTTTATTTTTATACACAAGAATGTGAAACAATAAAACATTGTTGCAACAATGAAAACAATGCAAGACAGCTCAACTTTTCAAAAAAGGCATTAAACAAAGAAAGAAGTAACAATTAAAAGATTAATACGATCTCGGCGCCATCTTGAAAAGTTTTAATTCCAACGTTAGCTGCTACTTTTCTACTGCTGGTTAAGGAGCGATCTGAAAAAATATTTTTATAAAATTATAATCATTTAAAAAACTTTACTTGCATCTATCTTCAACATATGTAATACAGTTCCTGCCCGAGTTGTACAATTTTCCAGTTTATAGATATGCCGTTCTAATAGATTTACGAAACAGCAGAAAAAGTGTTTTCTCTCGACTTCTTAGTGGGCGATCAAAATGGCTCCGAAGTTTTTACGTACGATTAAACAAAAAATGTAAGTAAGATAAAGACTTCTTAAGAATTTTTGAAATATGAAATATTAAATAAAAATTTACTTGATTTTTTTCAAAATTTTCCCGTAATGTATTTTAGAACTTTTAGATACGTAAGAGCAAAAAATAGTTATATATAATTTACAAAATAAAAACAAATATAATAATCTTCTATTTTTGTAGTATTACCTGAGAGGAATTGACAACGATGTTAAAAATAACTGATATGTTAAAAAATTGTACTATTAACGTTTTCAACTTCAAAGATAATTTAAAATTTTTTACCCCCGAAATACACCAAGTAGCATAATTCAATACAACATTAGAATATAAAATTGGAATAAAGTATTTATGAAACAGTACTTGTATATATAGTAAGTAAATTTGAAAGTAATTATAACCGTAATAAATTGGAATGAGTTTACCGCCATCGTTATTAACAACAGAACACCCGTTTCTGTCAGTAATATTTATATATTTACAAATTAATCAACGATTATGTATGTATATTTATATATATATATATATATATATATATATATATATATATATATATATATATATATATATATATATATATATATATATATATATATATTTATATATATATATATATATATATATATATATATATATATATATATATATATATATATATATATATATATATATATATATACATATATGTATATATATATACATATATGTATATATATATATACATATATGTATATATATTTACATATATGTATATATATATATATATATATATATATATATATATATATATATATATATATATATATATATATATATATATACATATATATATACATATATATATATATACATATATATATATATATATATATATATATATATATATATATATATATATATATATATATATATATATATTTATATATATATATATATATATATATATATATATAAATATATATATATATATATATATATATATATATATATATACACATGTATGGAAAAGTAAACCTGATCGTGAAAATAATGTAGGCATTTTTCATAAAATCCCTAAGACAAGCTAAGAAAATTCTCAGGGTTTTTTAAAATTTAAGCCAAGGGCTAAAAATTCCTGCTTCCTTTTGCTTTCCCATTTTTAACCCCTAACCTAAATTGACCATTTTTGCTACAGTTTACGCCCTCAGAGAAAGAGGTCTAAACAATTATAACTCTACATTTCCCTAGTGGACAATTTAGGAGATTTCCAAACAAAAATAAGATGCATGCTGTCGGAGGCAGATTTTCCAAGAGATTTTCTCACAGATGTTGACCCATTTGTTAAGGGTTTTTTTACTTATAACTTCATGCTAGCTGACCCCTCAGTTTGTCCTGTCCCAATGATTGATGAAAAGGGAACCCAACCTCCAACGTTATGTTAATAAAAGTCTTTAGCTGAAACGGTGTCATTTTTAAGGGCATGACTGCAACCACTCATTGTGATGTCCGTCTTATAACACACACGCACACACACACACACACACACACACACACACACACACACACACACACACATATATATATATATATATATATATATATATATATATATATATATAATATATATATATATATATATATATATTTATATATATATATAATATATATATATATATATATATATATATATATAATATATTTTATATATATATACTTTTATACTTACATATTTATGCATATTTCAGAAAAATGTTATGACTTTTGAACAATCTATGTTTTTTCTCTCTGTAAAAAAATCTTATTTTTTTATGAAAACTAAATTTACTTAAATAAAGACTTTATAGATCCTAATTAAATTAATTATAGATGAAATATGCTGAAAATACATATTTTCGATATCAATTTAAAGATACAATATGAGAAAAAAAAAGAAAACATTTTTCGATTTAATGATATGTATAAAGGTCTTCCTTTAAGTTCTGTTCCTTTGAGTGTATTGAAAAAAAAACTTTCAAGGTTGTAGTGTGCATTTATTTTACAGACAGAAATTTTTTTCGAATTGTATCAAGTGCAACAAACTCGCTGAAGAGGAAGAAGTTTATACGAAGGATTCTGGAAAAATTGATATTATTGAGTCACCAGAGCTGGTTATAAATATAGCTACAGTAGACAATCCAGTATTAGAATTTGATTCCAGCATCTTGGAAGAATACGAAAAAGAAAATAACGTCGATTATTATAAAACCTATGAGAATTCTTCTGAAAAGGAACCCGGCGTAGCTGATGCAAATTCTGGTGAAAATGATGAAAACGATTCGAATACAGAATGGTGCGAACCCAGAAGTCGCGCTGATGATTCTGAAAAGGCTGCAGACAAAATCGTTATAAAGTCTAGAAATTCTGAATTGGGATTCATAAATCTCGTCATAAATGAAATGGGACTTGAATTGCAGACGACATACTACAAAACCTATAATGCTTGGGAAAAAGTTCTAATTATGGATCCAGAGGTAAGAATTCTATTAATCTATAAACGTGCTTAAGCTTTCAAAATTTTCAACTAATAGTTTAAGTTTAACACATTGGAGGACAGTAGGATCAAGTGATGTTCGAAAATTGACACTATATGTTTTTGTAATTTTTAGAATATTACAAGTTTAGTTTTACCCTTTCTGCTTAAATAAACTTAATTTTGGTCAATTCAGTACCTTTATTTAAGTTGAGGCTTTAACCGTCATTGCGCCAGCGGACTCTAGACACTAAGAAATGGGACGATAGCGGATATAACAGAAAAAATTTTAAAACTTAAATGACTGGTTTAATGATTCAAATAAACAATTTTTTGTGTACAGCAGAATATTTTTTGAGTGTTACACGAAATGTTTGTATATGATCAAACAAAAATAAATAAATGGCAAAAAATAAAATCAAGAGCAACGTATTAAGTTTGGCGGCCAATGAATAAATGTATGGCGCTGCAGCGCATTTGATCTGTGCAACTGATAGGATAATTGAAAGGTGAATGCCGAAAGATGGCCGAACGGTTAGGGTGCTAGCCTTCGGATTCGGAGTTCGTGGGTTCGAATCTCACTGTGGCAGGGATGTCCGTAGCCGTTCGGAATCGGCTTTAAGCAGTAAGTCCCGGTCTCATTAGACCTCGTGTCTCAAAAATTAGACTATAGCGCACAAACCAAGCAAGACAAAACAAAACAAATAGGTGAAATTTTGATTCCAGGTAGAAATTCTTTGGAAATTTCATTCCATGTTCTTAGACCGCAACTATGCCTCGCATACAGGTGCATGAACGATATGCGTAGATGTCAGCATTTAAGAGTGGACGTTTAGTTGGGCTTAAAGAAGCTGGTTGATCTAATCGGCAAATAACTCGATATTTCGGCAGGATCGATGCCACTATTAGACGATGTTGGCAGGAATGGATGAAACATTGACCTCTGTACAACAGCAAGTCTGTTTTTCAGGGGTGTCGCGTTTATTCGAACTGCAGTATCCCTTATTGGAGTAGAATAATCTTCAAAGATGTGTCGCACTTTAAAATGAACTCCGATGATCAGGGAAGACTTGTCTCAAGACTTCTCGGAAAGTGGTGGAATAACAACCTGACTTTATTCCGGCATACAGGCCGACAACAGAGAGTGAGAGACTGGGGTGCAATTTCACTTTATAGTAGGATTCTTTGGTTTTCATCCGAGGCACCTTCACTGCACAGCGCTATGTCGACGAAGTTCTGCGCTCCATTGTTCTACCCTTCATGTCCCGCCATCATGAGATAACATTTCAGTAAGATAATTTAAAGTCTCACGCTCCAGGTGTTTCCACTGCTTGTCTTCGCGAAATGCTACTTTGACCAGCAAGATCACCGGTTCCTTGTCCTGTTGAGCACGTTTGGAACATTATGGGCAGTACCCTTCAACCAGCTTTTGATTTCGACGATCTAAAGCTCCAGTTGGCACGAGAAGTTCACCAGAATATAGCACGATATCTCTCAGGACATCCGTTACCTCTAGCAATCAATTCTATGCCAAAAAACTGCTTGTATAAGGGTCAGAGGTGGACAAATGCGTTACTGAGTTTTTCAGTTTGTAAAGCTCTATCACATAAATAAATCCTCCAATAATTTGTTTTTCAGTATTTCAGTTTTGCCTTATACGTTAACACACTATCGTTTTAACATACCAACTTCAAGTATATTTAAGAGAAGACATTTTACTATGGTTAAATTTCCCCACATCCATCATAAAAGTCATGCTGTTTGGTAGAATTTAAAGAAACGTCAGCACATAACGAGTTAGCTACACGTGGCTTTCATAAAACACAGAAAAAAGCATCGTAAAGCACAGCACAGCTTATTAACAATTTCTTTTTTTCCCTCTACAGGAAAATATTGTACGCTGCTGGAGTCTTCCTAATTTGAGGTAAATATGATTTTTGATATCATCTGCAATTGTTTTATATGTATTAGAACTGAAATGTGCATTTGAAACAATAGTAATATTATCTATCGTATATTATACTATTCACTTAAAAGATTGTGCAGTTTTCAGAGAATTTGTAATTATGACGTGGCAAAGGAGAGAATTTATGGTATCAAATTCCTCTCTCTGGCGACTTCTGTAGCCATTTTGATACGGAAGTCGCCTCTGAGATACCTCCACTGCATAATGGTACATCCATACTGAAAACAAAATGTAAAATGGCTTAATTTTTTTAAACTTACCAAATGATTCGGTTTAAGTAAGATATAATCTTCACATATATATATATATATATATATATATATATATATATATATATATATATATATATATATATATATATATATATATATATATATATATATATATATATATATATATATATATATATATATATATATATATATATATATATATATATATATATATATATATATATATATATATATATATATATATATATATATATATACTCACACACTACCATTCGGTCATTATTCAGCTCTAATTCTGACTAGAACACAGTTACATACATTGATAGGCTCTTAAACGACGGACAAAACACCGGATCAATGAAGTTAAAGATAAAAAAAATCTGTGATTAAATGTCATAATTTTCATTTGAAGGTCTTATTAAAAAAATCATCTTTATCCATGAGTAGTAAAAGCTTGTTAATTTGTAATAGGTAGTTTTCTTACTGATTATTGCATTCTGTGATGACTGATGCTTTATTTATTATTTTTCAGGATACACTTCAAAAATAATCCTCGACCTGTACAAGGCAAGAAATACGACCAGTTTCCTGAATTACTTGGAGTCTAACTCTAATCCAAATGCAAATAAAGTAGAAACGGACTTTAGTTTCCTCGAAATGGAACGAAATGTGGAAGAAAACAGAAACGAACTTTTGTTTCTTTATTACCTGAACGAAATGTGACCTAAATGGAAACGAAATCTTGTTTCTTCTAAACTCAACAAAATGTGACTAAAATGGAAACGAACTTTTGTTTCTTCTAAACTCAACCGAATGTGACTAAAGTGGAAACGAACTTTTGTTTCTTTTAAACTCAACCAAATGTGACTAAGGTGGAAACGAACTTTTGTTTCTTCTAAACTCAACCAAATGTGACTAAAGTGGAAACGAACTTTTGTTTCTTCTAAACTCAACCAAATGTGACTAAAGAGGAAACGAACTTTTGTTTCTTCTAAACTCAACCAAATGTGACTAAAGTGGAAACGAACTTTTGTTTCTTCTAAACTCAACCAAATGTGACTAAAATGGAAACGAACATTTTGTTTCTGATTACTTTAATCAAATGTGACTTAAGTGAAACGAACTTTTGTTTTTCTTAACCGAACGAGATGTGACTAAAGCGGAAACGAACTTTTGTTTCTTCTTAACGAAACTAAAAGTGAAAGAAAGTAGAAACGAACTATTGTTTCTTATCACTACACGAAATGTGACTAAAGTAGAAACGAACTATTGTTTTTTATCACTACAAGAAAAGTGACTAATATAGAAACGAACTATTGTTTTATAATACTAAACGAAATATGTCTAAAGTTTAAACCTTAACGATACCAAATGATAAAAAAAAAATAAATAAAAAAAATAAAAATTAAAAAAATGAGGTGGTGGGTGGGATGAAACACTAGGAAGGAAGCGTCCGATATCCGGTCAAATCAATATGTATCATTATGTTTGATCTGGCTCTGTCACGCGTGTTTCGGTAACGAGCTGTAAAAGGCTCGGCTAATGTCCTTCCAAATTTTAACGGGGGGTATTAATTCCTATTTAAAGATCTCGAGAAATAATAAATTTATTATCTAAACAATTCAAGGTTCTGGGATGACAGGATTCCATGTTGTTAACAATAGTTAATGTAATATACAAGTTCTTACACTCTGAAAAATCAAACGCCTGTTAAAACGTATCTTATATACGTCAATAAACTAACTTAAATTCTCGAAACTAATAAAATTTGATATGGTAATATTTATTCCCTTTGTACCACAGTGCAACATTTACAAATTAATTTTTTCCCTAAAAGTTCAAAGTCATGTTAAAAAAAAAAAAATAAATAAAAAAAAAAAAAATAAAAAAATAAAAATAAAAAAAAAAAAAAAAATTTCAACCTGTTTTTTCGACGCCTAGGCACTGTTATCGAGTATCCGTGAAATTCTCCTTATCTGGTATGATTCATCCCTCACAGGTGGCTGGGGGAAAATCCCGGCCGATCCTCGAAATCCTTGGTGAGACAAAACCGCTATTTTACCCCTATACGATAAAATATGTTTTATCGTATTATACATTTAAAAATATAATGAATGCAATGTTAGTCGTGAATATGCAATTTAAGTTTTAAAAATGCAGCAGAATATTAGCATCTAATATAAAGGATATCAAAGGGAATATAATAACTTACAAATACCAAATACCACATTTTAGCAAACATTGTCGATATCCCTTTCCTCCAATGTTCACTAATATTTATCTTTAAGCAAGCAATTAGCCCTAACTAAATAAAACACTAAACACAAAAACACGCAAAAAATCACCCCAGTCAAATATATATATATATATATATATATATATATATATATATATATATATATATATATATATATATATATATATATATATATATATATATATATATATATATATATATATATATATATATATATATATATATATATATATATATATATATATATATATATATATATATATATATATATATATATATATATATATATATATATATATATATATATATCACATAGTTTTTAGGTTTCAAGTTTGTGTGTATGCATGTATGTCTATACCTATAAGAATATGATACCTATACTGATAAGTATTGAAAGATTGATATGCTTATGTATAGATTGCATATATCTAATATTGTATGAAGGTTAGGGTCAAAGGTAGGCAGCAAATTATAGACCAGTAAATTCTATGACTTCTTTAGGATAAATATAAAAATAGTAACTGCAATGTTAGTCATGAATCTGCCTTTTTATTTTAAAAATTAAGCTGTATATTAGCATCAAATATAAGGGATATCAAAGGAAATACAGTAACTTTCCGATACCAAATAAATATGTTTCAGCCACATGATGGACATTCCTACAGCTCTTTCCTCCAATGTTCACTAATATTTATCTTTAAGCAAGCTATTTGCTCTAACTAAATAAAACACTAAACATAAAATCACTTAAAATATCACCACGGTCTCTCTCTCTCTATATATATATATATATATATATATCTTATATATTAAAATCTGACTCTGACTATGTATGTTTGTATGTTTGTATGTAGGTCTATCTCCTTGCGAACCGCTGGACGCAGATTTGCGCCAAAAGTACCAAGAGACGCGGAACGATCCGTGGAAGTCATGTCGCCCATTCGCGTTCCTAAATTCCAATTAATTCGATAGATATGAACGAAAAACCGACCAAAATGGCACTTTTATTTTTCCTCACGTACAATTCCATTGGTGAGTTGGCTTCTAAATATGGCGGTGTTGATTGAACGGCAAGATTGAATATCTTGGCATTATTATCCCCTGATATTTGGTACTCCGATTACAATAAAAACCTATCTACGCTATTTAAATATGAATTTAATTATATAAATATATGATGGCATTTATGTATTTGAGATTATTTTCGAATATTCTAAACTCTAATCTCATTTATTTTTAGAAAATCGTTTTTTTCTATTTTATTATCTTTGCGAGATATTTATTTTCAGTAATTAATATCTCGATAAGTTCTATGTAATTTGTTTTTATTTCGCAGTTGCCATATCTTAAATAAAAATTAATGTATGGTTATAGGTTTTGTTATTTGAAACTTAACTTTTACTTAAAAAATTTATGCGTGAGAGAACAAATAGGCAAATGATGTACATAGTTACAGGAAATAAATAAGTTTTCATTTTAGAAATGACAACTATGAAATATTAACATAATTAAAATATTATTTGCTCTTTGTTTAAACCAAATATAAGAACGTATATTTGTGAGGCTCTTCGCATAAACCGTTGTGTAATATATTATTTCTTTAAATCGAAAGATGTAATTTTTTTTACTTCATTTATACTTTTTAAGAAAATTAATTTTTCTCTTTTTATCTCGGCGAGATAAAAAATTCTCTTCAATATATCTTCAATAATTATACACATTGGATGGTCTATCAATTTTTTTTACGGTACTACTTAAGAATAGGGTACCCCTTGGCAATTTTGGTGAAATTATTGGTGATGATTACTAAAACGTAAAGGTATTTCACCCGAACAACATTGAATCATTTGCTACTCGGGCAAATTTAATTAGTGTAGATTGAGCCATTGTAATATAATTATATACATTTTGTTAATTAACCAAAATCACTGAGAAAACAGACATTTACATATATGAGCAATTAATTCATTAACAGTTTACAAAGTCAATAGCTGCAAATTATTAAAATTATTCATAGTGAACCTTTAATTATTCATTATACGTAATATTTTTAAGCATTATTAGAGTTTAATATCTAAGAAATGGGTTACACAAGAAAAGCTGGTTACAAATATAATATAAATTTAAATATAGATACAGATTGTTTGGATACGGCGAGATCATGAGATAATGTTAGGTTACTATTTTCAGAGCTTTATCGCCAAGTTTTCGGGAGCACCCTGTTTTTCAACCAAGACGTTATTGTATTACAGTTGTCATTTACTACACTGTAGTAATGGTTTTGGCTATATAGGCGATTAATGTTTCAGTGAATGCAAGAATAATTCGTATTTATTCTGTTTACTCTTTGCTAATCCTTTTAATACAATTATAGTTTAATATAACTCAAGTTTAGGTTAAAAAGAGATACAATATAGATCCTCATTTAACTGCCGTTGGCTACCAAAATTTTAGCAAAATGGCATAAATACACAAGAAGGTTAATAATCCCAAAAGTAACAATAAAAATATTTCAAGAAAAAAATACAATTTTTTCAAAATTTTTTTAATTTAGCAGCAATTTAAAATGTGGACACAAATTTATAACGAGCATATTATTCAGATGCAAGACACATCTGAATAAATCTCCGCAAACTAAAAAAAAAGGCAAAAATTTCGAAACCTTCCAATGAGAATCTATACTGTATCTTGATATTATCTCTATATGTAAACGTGTCCGTTTCTGTTTTACTTATGTAAATCAGTAGATTTGTTGTAGTTTTTAAATTTTCACTTCCGAACTAAAATTTCTTCTTCTCAATTTATATCCCGTGGAATGACAGCATGTGCAAGTAAAATTCCAGTGAAACAACATAATTTTTTGAGATTTTTCAAGAATCAAAAATAATTTAAGCCTTTAATAATGTCACAACTTCTTGAAGTAATTGAACGTTTCTATAACATATAGTAACTATCATAAACATTTAGTATGTCTTATTTAGGTTAAGGCTACATGATAGATAAAAATAAAAATTGAATTCTTTATTATTGACTTCGAAAAAATTCCATTTTCACCATTTCTTGGTGCTCCAGTACATTTTAAAAAGAACCTCTTTTCTTTACAACGAAAGGAAGCGTAAAATCGTATATGTAATAAAAAATGCTTTGCAGCATATCATGAAAACATTTATGAAAACCGAAGTTTAAGGAACAAAAATATATTTCCAATAATTTTTTACAGTAAAAACATTAAAACTACACATGTCCATAACATAAAGACATTTGACTCATGTGGTAGAAAAGTAATGGAATTCAGCATCTTTATGCTGAGGTTCAATGACAAAAGAATGAACATAATATTTATAACAGGGTTTGTGTGTTGTTAATAAACTATCATATTCAATAACATTCTGCAGTACCCGAGGTTTATTTGACATTCTTTGTGAATGCGTTTATTTACAGTAGTGGTTCAAAAACTTTATTTGGAAATATTTACTACCCAGAAAGAAGGCTGGTTGTGAAGCAGCTAGTATATATAATAAAAGCTGAGTTGTTCTAGAGTTTTGGTTCACCGTTTGCAACAATCTGGAAGATGACATTGTTATTACGTTTCAAGTGTATATGTATGCATGTATGTCTATACCTATACGGATAGAAGTATTAAAAGATTGATATGCTTATGTATGGATTGCATAAATCTAATATTGTATGAATATTAGAGAAAAATGAGGGCAGTAAATTATAGAAAAGTAAATTCTTTGACTTTTTTAGAATAAATATAAAAATAGTAAATAAAATTTTAGTTACGGATCTGCTATTTTAGTTTTAAAAATTAAGCGGTATATTAGCATCAAATATAAAGGTTAGCAAAGGGAATATAGTAATTTTCTGATACCAAATAAAAATATTTCAGCTATATTATCGACATAAATACAGCCCTCTCCTCGAATGTTCACTGATTTTTTTTCTTTAAGCAAGCAATAAGCCTTAAATAAATAAAACACTAAACACAAAAACATGCAAAAAAATCATTGAAGTTAATGTATATATCCTACTAGAAAAAAATCTCAAGATTTTCGCAAAAAAAATATCTTAAGAAAATCTTAAGTTATCTGACCCACATCTTAAGCCTAAAATCTTAAGATTTTCTTAAAAATATAAAGTGAAGAAAATCTTAAGAAAATAATCTGCAGAAAATCTTAAGAATATAATTTGAAAATTTTCTATAGATGTAGGCTTATGCGGGCAAATAACTTAAGATAGTCTCAAGATTTTTGAGAAAACTTTGAGATAATTGGATATATTCTAATATTCTTAAGATTTTCTGAAGAATTATAGAAATTAGATAAAATCAAATATTCTTAAGATATTCTGAAGAATAAAAACTTGAATTGCAGAATTAAAGCATTTTAAAACTTCTTTTCAATGTGGAAATATTTTAAAACAATTTTTTCTTACCTTTTCCTCCTTTGCTCTCAATTATTCCTTTTTTTAAATAAAAGTATTAGTATGAAAGCCATGTGATAAAAATATAATTTTCTATAATCTGTTTACTGCAAATAGTATTTTCATTTGATTTCTGTTGTTATATTTATTACAATGTAATATTAACATTTAAATATTTTTTTTCTTTATTATAACAAAAATAAAAAAAAAATATATGTTATGATGTCTGTTCATACTATTTATAGAATTATACAAATTAGATACATTAAAATATTCTCGAGATATTCTGAAGAAGTATAGAAATTGGACACATTAAAATATTCTTAAAATATTGAGAATTACAAAAATTTGTAATTTAAAAAAAAATGTTATTTTCTCCTGTGGAAAAGCTTTAAAACTGCTTTTTTATGCCTTTTCCTCCCTTGCACATAATTATTAAATTTTTATAATAGTATTAATACCAAAGTCATTTCATGATAAAGCAATTTTCTATATATGTCAACTGCAAATACAGTATGTGTTTTCATTTGATTGCTACTAGAATCTTTATTAAGATGTACTAAACTTGTCAACTGCAAATACAGTAGGTGTTTTCATTTGATTGCTATTGGAATCTTTATTAAGATGTAATATAAATGGTATACCAGCTTCAATGCAAAAATGTTTGATTTTCTTTTTCTTATTTTAAATTTTCAGTTCACATTATTATAACACTTAAACAGTAAAATTGGAAAATGTAATGAAGGTATTCAGGAATATTGCTTATCATTAATGCAGCATTACTCAAAAATTACTTAGAATAAAACCAATACAGACTTGTAATAAATAAATCTGCATAACTCTGATGTTGTGTTAGTACACAATTTTATTTTATCCTGTTAGCGGAATAAATAGTTCACTATTTTTGTTACTATACCATGCAGATATATTGAATATACTAACCGTAAAATTAAAAAATGCAATAATCTATTCAGGAAGTTTACTTATTCGTAATCCAGAATTACTCAAAAATTATTGAGAAGAAATCTGATATAGAGTTGTAATAACTAAATCTACATTACTGTGATATTATGTTAAAAGGCAATTGCTTTGTATCCTCTTAATAGAATAAATAACTCATTATTTTTATTATATCATGTAGGGATATATTATAATATACAAACAGTAAAATTAAAAAATGCAATAATTTAATCAGAAAGTTTACTTAATAGTAATTTAGCATTAATTAAAAATTTCTTAAAATAAAAGCAATACAGAATTGTAATAACTAAATCCACATTACTCTGATATTGTGTTAATAGGCAATTGTTTTGTATCTTCTTAATAGAATAAATAACTCACTATTTTTATGATATCATGTAGGGATACATTATAATATACAAACAGTAAAATTAAAAATGCAATACTCTATTCAGAAAGTTTACTTATTCGTAATGTAGTACTACTTAAAAATTTCTTAAAATAAAACTAATACAGAATTGTAATAACTAAATCCCCATTACTCTGAAATTGTGTTAATAGGCAATTGTTTTGTATCCTCTTAATAGAATACATAACTCACTGTATTATATCATATAGGGATACATTATAATACACACACAGTGCTATTATAAAATGCAATAAATCTATTCAGAAAGTTTATTTATTCGTAATGTAGCATTACTCCCAAATTTCTTAAAATAAAACCAATACAGAATTGTAATTAAATCTGCATTACTCTGATGTGTGAGTAAGCACTTTTTCTTTTACCCTGTTACTAGAATAAATGGTTCACTATTTTTGTTTTATACTAGCCTGTATGTTTTATGCATTATAATATACAAAGATTAAAATTCAAAAAAAATCTATTCAGGAAGATATTTTTTTTCCTCCTGTTCACTGTATGAACATTAAATATTTATTAACACTTATCATAGTTTAAATAAGCAGAAGAATAACCAAATATATCACTTAAAATAAAACAAAAAAACTCAATGTGTACTTTAAAACACACTTTATTTAACAATCTCAATTGTGTTTGCGGAACTATTATTACTTAGCATATTTTTGTGTTCTACCGCCAGAGGTATCATTTGAATTTTGTGAATATTGTGACCATGAACCTATTTTATGTGCACCGGCAAGCATATGAATGTAAGTTGGTTATATGACATCTCAGGCATCTAACCAACATAGGACAGAACTGACAAGACCTACTTAGCACACAAAAAATTCCGCAGATTCATTCCCTGAATTCTCTGCAGTTTTCTGAAATTCATGGCAGTATTTATATATTTCACAATCAATAACAATATCTGCTTGAATGTCGAAATTTATACAATCAGTTGTGTTCTCTTTTCTGCAATATCCTATAGTATGAAACACCTATGCTTATAATTTATTACATTTTGAATCAAAAATCTTATGATATGATTTTTATTTATTTTTTTGATATGATTTACGCTTAGGAAACATTGGTCTATATGCTCGTAGGCCTGTCAGATGTGATCCCCTTACCGCAACTCACTGTCGCCTGCGATTATGCTGGGCTAGAGAGCATGCATTGTGGACACCGCAACAGTGGTCTTGTGTGATGTTTTTCGACGAGTCCAGGTTCAGTTTACATTCTGATTCTCGCCGGACTTTCATATGGAGAGTGCCAGGTACCCGTTACCACCAAGAGAACACCATTGAACGACACCGTTACGGTGGTGCAGAATGGCTCGTTTGGGGAGGAATTGTTCTTGGTTCCAGAACTGACCTGCATGTTCAGAGTGTAACGATGACAGACCACATCTATCGGGATGTCATTCTGGAACAGTATGTACGTTTGTTTTGGGGCGCCATGGGTCCTGAATTTCTGTATATGGATGACAACGCCCGACCTCACCATGCAAACATTGTAGACGAATGCCTTCAATCGGAGGATATCACCCGTATGGATTGGCCAGCATACTCACCGGACTTGAATCCAATAGAGCAAGTGTGGGACATGCTTGGCCAACGAATTTCAGCCCGTCAACCCCCTCCCAACTGTCTATCGGAACTTCGGAGGGCATTGCTTGATGAGTGATGTAATTTTCCCCAAGATCAGATTGATAATCTGATACGCAGCTTGCGTAGTCGTTGTAACGCTTGTATTGCATCGTCAGGGAGACATACTCCGTATTAACCATCATACTAACCATGTTATACTGTTTTCTGTAAATAGGTTCTTTTTTGAAATTTGCTCCAGGGAGTAAAAATCGCACTTTTTATTAATTATGTCAAACATATAGCATCTTTTTGGCTCTTTACCTTTTGTTTAATAAATAGACTTTACAAATAAGTCAAATTTGTTTTGCTTTTGTCTCTTTCATTGCCTGAACTTCATTATCCTTAATTTATGGTCATGAGTGTATATATATATATATATATATATATATATATATATATATATATATATATATATATATCTATATATATATATGAATAATATATGAATAAATAATAATGAATAATGTTACGAATTTAGGAAGTTGGTATGTTTTTTCTGCCGTATACTGTGTATTATAATGGGTAAATCATGTATTTGGTGAGATATTGGCTCATTGGCGATGTTTTTGGCGACTAATTTTTGGCGCCAGGTTTGGCGATATATCGCTAAATTTGGCGACCTAACGACTTTCTTGGCGACCGTTTGTACCTAGTACTTTCTAGAATATTCCAGTTTCTCCATAGGATATAAATACCGGGGGGCCGATCCTGATCGAGGTTTAGTTAGCTGAGAAATTAGCAGAGGTAAAGACCCACGTTGTTTGGCGCTAAGAGTTTTAGTGAACTATAGCCTGTGCAAGCCAGTTTTCGCGGTGTTGGCTGCTGTATTCATGTTTTCCTTGCATTACGAATAAAGTGCTGTTATTTTTGCTGTCTTAATTCAAAGTCTACTCAATCCACGAACGCTACGTTTCATAAATTGGTTACAAAAATGGTGTCAGGAGTGGGGTTGAGTAGTGAAAACATTTGAAATGGCTGATTTTGATCGAGAATCGCTATCGAAACTCCGTGTGGCTGAATTGCAAGAGCAATTGTCTGCCAGGAACTTTCCCACATCTGGACTTAAAGAGGAATTAACCACACGTCTCAGGGAAGCTTTTGAGAGAGAACAAAGTAATGATGATGGTGATCTCGAGAATGTTCCTGAAGTTACTGAACAAGATAAGGAAGCCGAAACAGAAAATCAACCTGCCGGGCAAGCGAAAGAAACCGCAATGTAAGACAAATTTCTACAACTCTTGTCATTTATGACAGAGATGAGGAGGGGCCAAGAAGAAATGAAAAACGAAATGAGTAAAAAACAGAAAGAAATGCAGTCTAACATCCGGAATTTGATCAACACTAGAGTGGACGCTATTGAAGAGAAGGTTGAAATTTTAGAAAAGAAAAGTGAAGGAAGATTTGAAATAATAGACGGGAAATTTGAAGGAATTGAAGGAAAATTTAATGAAAGAATTTAAAAGATAAAGCAGGACATGAAAGTGCAAACTGAGAAAGAGTCAACAAAAACTTATGAAATTCCCAAATTAATTTGAAGTACCTGACGAGAGCAAGTCTCGGAATTCCCAGCATATGCCTACCGTTAATCAACCCTGCATGAAATTATTGCCATATGACGGTCACACATCTTGGGAAGTTTACAAGACACAATTCGCTATTGTTACCGAAGCAAACGGCTGGGATCCAATCACCAAAGCTCGTCAGTTGGCTGCCTCTCTCCGAGCCGGAGCTGCCGATATACTCAGGACAATCCCTGAAAAACAACAGCTAAATTTTGACGATCTTTCAAGTGCACTTGAGTTACGGTTCGGCGAGAAATGCCTGAAAGATTACAGTCGCCTCCAATTAAAGATTCGCCAGCAAAGACCCAACGAGACCCTACAGGAACTTGCAACAGACATAGAAAAGTTGTCTCATCTTGCATACTCTCATTGTCCTCTTCAAGTTAGAGAAACTTTGGCTGTGCAATATTTTGTAAACGGTGTCAGGGAAACCGAAATACAAAAGGCACTTCGAATGGCAGAAACGAAAGATCTCAAGTCGGCTTTAATTTATGCCATCAAATTCGAAGCAGCAGAACAAACCTCGAGAAGGGACCGTCACTCAATCAGAGGTGTGAAAGTAAATGAAAACGAAGATCCCTTACTTAAGATTATGACACAAGTGTTGGAAGAATTGAAAGAAATGAAGGCAAAGCCAGTACTGGCTGCGAGCGAATCTAACAAGAACAGTGTGCGTTGCTGGAAATGTGGCGTTGAAGGACATCTCCAAAGGCAGTGCCAGGCTCGGCAAGATCAACGGGCTAGGAACCTGTCCAAGAATAATGCCCAGGAAAATATATATGGCGGTCTCGCGGGGCGGAGGTTGCCAGAGAAAGAAAAGTCCTATTTTGAAGTGATACAAATTTCATCTAGCAATGGCAGTGAAAATGGATTTTTATCGAAGCAAACATGAATGGATTTCCGTGTCAAATAGAATTGATAGAACAGGGCGAGTTTTTATTTCTGAAAACAAAAATCTCGACAAGAAATTAAAATAGAAAAAAATGATTTTATAAAAAAAGAAATGAGTTTAGCATTTTTCAGATACGAATATAGTCTTACATACATATATGCCATTATATATTTTATATTTACACTTGCATTTTAATATTGGAGATACGTTTTTAGTGTAATAGGAGAACCAAACATCAGGCGATAATAATGCCAACAATGAATTATTTTTATGGATTCTTTATTCAAAATTTAAAATTTTCAAGCAATGTGTTTGATATTAAACTAGTTGTGTTTTTAGAAAATCCCAAATTATATTCTAGATTCACAAAAAATTTAATACCGTAAAAGGGTGAAGAGAATTACTAAAACGTTGTATAATTTTAAATAAATCTCTTGCCTAAATAGTTTTTCACGTTAGTGAAAATCGATACCCAATTTTCTTCCTATACAAATTCTAAAGATAGAATGAAAAAATAAAAGCAATTAATTACTATGTTGGGCTTTAGAAACATTTTTAAGGAATATTTTGGACGACTCAATATTTATAATTAAATAATCTCGTGTTTTAACCAAAATTTCTTTTCTAATAGTATATATGTCTAAATTGTTTCATGTAACAACAATATATATCCTCATTATAAAAAATGTATTTAAAAATTAAAATTGATGTAATTGAAATTTAGCTTCCATTGTCTCTTAAATTTAATATGATTACAGAATATTTTAGGTTTAATATAACATTTTAATAATATAGACCTTCTATTACCTTTTAACATCTTTTTCTAAAAACTCTCAACTTTTTTCAAATAATATATTCACGTATCCAAGCAGACTATTTTGTTAATCCATGAGAGCATTCGTAATATGTTTAACATTTACTAAATCTCATTGATGTTCACGTTTCATAAACAATCAGTTATACCAAGGATCTTACGAAACTGATATATAGGATTATAGTATTACATTAGATTATTCTGATAGAAATTAGAGAACATAGATCAAGAGAGATATATAACACCGTTACCAGTGTTGATTAATATATAATATGCTATGTTAATACAGAAATAGGAATAATAGATTGATAAGTATTTGCATTATATGTGAAAATCCATTGAATGCTTTATAACTCAGACAAAATAGGAAAAAAATATTGGTAAACCGTTATTGTAAAATTATATATAAAGTATAATTATTGTATTGTGCAATTATATGTGTGAACAAAATTATTTCAGTATAAACTACATACTCAATAAATATATTTAACTTATTTTCAGTGCAGAAGGGAATTATTTTTCTATTTCATACATTATACTTATTCGATGTTAATACTTTTGACTGTGATGTTTGGTCAAGCCCTTTGGTGTTTAGTACAATCATTTTTGTTTTATTAAACAAGCATTTGGAGCCATAAAAAAATAACTTTTAACTTTTTATTCTATTATTCTTCTATATGTGGACAAAAAAATAGTATAAAGTAATGTTATACCATTTATCTTCTCTTATTTAGTTGATTATAAAATATTTCATAAGTTAATCAAAATATAATTTTTCTAAAATTTAAGCTAAATAAATAGAGAAAATACCTAACTAGTTAGCTCCAGTATAGTATAACATTGACCATAATGCTTTGAAATAACTTAATTGGGAAACTTATAACTGTAAATTGGTAAAAAAACATAATTTGTTATGAAAACCAAGAAAAAAATCGTTTTATATAGAATAGCCTATTTAATATAGAAAATTATATTCAAAGCTTTTCTGTGACCCAAAGCGTTTGTAGACGTCTGAAATAATATATTTTAATTTTCTATAGAAATGCATTACTTTATGTAGAGAGATATATTAATACATCGATCTAGACATTTCAACACATAACTTTCATTATTCATAATCTGTCAACTACTAATCACTCCAAAATAAACATATAACAAAATCGTTGTTGACATTTTAAATAGAAATGCATTGCTTTAGGTAAAAAGATAAATTTATGTATTGATCAAGAAACTGTAAAACATAACATTCATCATTCATAATGTTTTAACTATTCCTTATTTCAAAATAAACATATAACAAAATGATAACTATAATTTCACATAAAAATGCATAACTTTAGGTAAAGAGATAAATTCATGTATTCATCTATAAACTGTGAAACATAACATTCCTCATTCATAATGTTTTAATCATTCATTTTTTTTAAATAAACATGTTACAAAATTCTTGTTCTAATTTCACATAGAAATGCATTACTTTTAGTAAAGAGATAAATTTATGTACTTATCTAGAAACTGTAAAACATAATATTTATCATTCATAATGATTTAATCATTTATTTTTTCAAAATAATCATATACCAAAATCTTCGTTATAATTTCACATAGAAATGCCTTACCTTGGGCAAAAAGATAAATTCCTGTATTTATCTAAGAACTCTAAAACATTCATTATCCATAATGTTTTAACTATTCATTATTTCATAATAAACATCTGACAAAATGATAACTGTAATTTTACATAGAAATGCATTACTTTAGGTAAAGAGATAAATTTATGTATTGATCTAAACACTGTAGATTATAATATTCATCATTCATAATGTTTTAACTTTTCATTATTCCAAAATAACCATCTAATAAAATGGTTACTATAATTTTCCATATAATTGCATTACTTGAGGTAAAAAGATAAATTTATGTATTGATCTAAAAACTGTAAAACATAAGATTCATCCATCATATTGCTTTAACTATTCATTATTTTAAAATAAACAACTAACAAAATGGTAACTATAATTTCACATAGAAATGCATTACTGTAGGTAAAGACATAAATTTATGTATTGATCTATAAACTGTAAACTTAACATTCATCATTTATAATGTTTTAACTTTTTATTATTCCCAAATAACCATGTAATAAAATGGTTACTATAATTTCCCATATAATTGCATTACTTAAATAAAGAGATAAATTTATGTATTATTCTAAAAATTGTAAAACACAAGATTCATCATTGATAATGTTTTAACTATTCATTATTTTATAATAAACATCTAACAAAATGGTAACTATAATTTCACATAGAGAAGCATTACTATAGATAAAAAGATAAATTTATGTAATGATCTAAAAACTGTAAAACATAACATTCATCATTTATAATATTTTAACTATTCATTATTTCAAAATAAACATCTAACAAAATGGTAACTGCAATTTCACATAGAAATGCATTACTTTAGGTAAAGAGATATATCTTTGTATTGATCTAGAGACTGTAAAACATAACCTTCATCATTCATTAATGTTTTAACTATTCATTATTTCATAATAAACATCTGACAAAATGATAACTGTAATTTTACATAGAAATGCATTACTTTAGGTAAAAAGATAAATTTATGTATTGATCTAGAAACTGTAAAACATAACATTCATCATTCATAATGTTTTGACTATTCATTATTCCAAAATAAACATCTAATAAAATGGTTACTATAATTTCACATTGAAATGCATTACTTTATGTAAAATGATAAATTTATGCACTGATCTAGAAACTGTAAAACATAACATTCATCATTCATAATGTTTTAACTATACATTATTCCAAAATAAACATCCAACAAGTTGATAATAATAATTTCACATTGAAATACATTACTTTAAGTACAGAGTTAAATTCATGAACTGATCTAGAAATTGCTAAACATAGCATTCCTCATTCATATTATTTTAACTATTTATTGCTAAAAATCATCTCTAACAAAATCGTAATTAAAATAATGTACTATATTTATGACGAAATTTTATTTTGAATTGTCTTTAAGTGAATTTAATTAACTCAATAGCTGAGTTAAGTTACATATTAAATTTTTCTGGTATTTATGATTATTAAAATGGAATTATATTTACAGAGAAAAATTAAAATATCTTACCTTAATAAATACTTTGATTTTAGTTATGATTTATTTGAATAATAAAATATATAATACCGATATCATTATCAGTAGCAAAAGAATGATATAATGAAATAACGAAATGAAATTATTTTCAAAAATATACATTTCTATATCGAACTAGGTTGATTATATTCATTATTTCAAAATAAACATCTAACAAAATGGTAACTATAATTGCACATAGAAATTCATTACTTTAGGTAAAGAAAAAAATTCATGAACTGACCTAGAAATTCGAACACATAGCGGTGGTCATTCATATTGTTTTAACTATTTATTACTAAAAAACATCTCTAACAAAATCGTAATTAAACTAATGTACTATATTTATATCGAAATTTTATTTTAATTTTACTTTATGTGCATTTAATTAACTCAATGGCTAAGTTAAGTTACATACGAAATTTTTCTGTTATTTATGCCTATTAAAATGGAATTATATTTACAGGAAAAAATAAAAACATCTTACCCTAATAAATGCTTTGAATTTAGTTATGATTTATTTCAATAATAAAATATATAATACCCATATCATTATCAGTAACAAAAGAATGATATAATTAAATAATGAAATGAAGTTCTTTTCAAATATATACATTTGTATATCGATGTAGATTGATTGTATCTAATCTTCATCATTCATAATTATATAAGTGTCATATATTTCTGTGAATGCCATATTTTGAATATGTTTTTATCCGCATTTCATGAACTTGGCGGTTGAGTGAAATTACGCTATAAATTGTTCCTGTTATTTAAAGACTATAAATTAAATTATCTTTAGAGGATAAAATAAAAAAAGCATTAATATAATAAATGCTTTGATTTTAGTTATGATTTATTTGAATAATAAAATATATAATACCGATATCATTATCAGTAGCAAAAGAATGATATAATTAAATAACGAAATGAAACTCTTTTCCAAAATCTACACTTATATAATCTAGATTGATTACATTTAATCTTCATCATTCATAATTATGTAAGTGTCATGTATTTCTGTGAATGCCATATTTGGAATAAGTTTTTATACGCATTTCATGAACTTAGCGGTTGAGTGAAATTACGCTATAAATTGTTTCTCTTATTTAAAGACTATAAATTAAATTATCTTTACAGGATAAAATGAAAATACATTAACATAATAAATGCCTTGACTTATTTGAATAGCAAAATCTGTAATGCCGACATCATTATCAATAACAAGAGGATACTTTTTTCTTTGTGATTTACATCATAAATTTACAATGCAAATGAAGAAGTGTTTTAAGATCTGGAAGAAGTTAATGGAGTACATCTATATTTATATCTCCCTTCGCATTTTGTAAATAAATTAAGTTACTTCAGAGTAATGCTGTTCATTTTCATATTTTAAAAAGAAATTATACATCATAACCTTGTAATTCAGTCGTATCAATCGATAAGTCGCTGCTTTTCTCCAAACATAATGCATTAATGCTTACAAAAATATTTCGGTCTTGGACAACAAATGCATATAAATTTTTCCTTGCATTTCATCTAAGCGTATTAAACTTAATTTGTAAAAAAATAACTATAAAACTGGAATTATTTCTCTCTGATAACTTTAAGAAATAGGTATTATTTTGAATTTAAAAGCAACGAAATTAATCTTAAAGTACTCTAAATTTTTTTAAAAATTGAAACAACTTTATTTTTGTTAATAGGGATTTCCATTTTTAATCTAGTTTATTCAACCCAAGCTAATTAGTTACTAATTAGGAAGCAATGAATTGATTAAATTTAACCACGGCTAAATTTACCGTTAAGCATTTAGATATAAAGAAAAATTAAGTATATAAATAAATATTCGTAGCATCAAAGTACCATTTTTAAAATATTAACCAGAAAGCAGTTATTTATTGTAAAATGCTTTTAAGCTAAGACTTTAAATTTGCATTAATTTTTAAGTAAATTCTATCAATCATAATCATGGAAATAATGAACTCCGGAGCTCTCGGCAGTTTCGAAATTAGATTCCATCTCAGTCACGTGTTTTCGAACAGATATAACAGTGTTGGCCACAGATAAAAATATTTCTAATCCTATTCTTCTTTTAACTGTTTATTTACAAAGATTACAATTCGGATTTTTAATGACTGCAATACACACTGAACAGTTACTCTTGCTTTGAGTAATTGTGTTCCCAATTATAAACATGGAGTACACATCATCATAGAACGTAGAACTCTTGCCACTGTTGCCAACGGAAAACAACAAATACATCGTTGCCAATAGGTAACAACAAATAACATATGATACTAACAGGCATGGTAGATGATTACTCAATGATATTGAGAAACTTAAATAGACGATTCAGTTCTATTTTGAGAAAGCCGCATTACTGTTATTCTCCATAAGCAATTATATGATAACTAGATTCAGCTTTACTTTCTTACTATGTGGGTGACTCACCTTAAAGCAAAAGCCATCAGAACTTCGTTGAAAAAAGAATGCTGAAGCATATTCTTTACACGGCCAAAATAAGGTACTATTTCGTTATTTTTATAGGTACTCTAAAAGATCTATAAACCAAAGTTGTCATAATATTTCTATGGAGCAAAACGTTGTTTGCCATCTTCAAACCAGACTAAACTCTTTGCATAATGTGTAATTGTCCTAGACTTTTTATTTCTGATATATGTATAAAAATCTTTATGGATACTTTAGCACTTTGTGAAGTTCTAAAGTTGGTTAGTATCTGGTTAGATATGTGTCCTCATTCCAAACAGTTTGAATGCTATAATCTAGTAGTTCGACTCAAACAGCTGTTTCAAGTTCACTCCAACAGATTTAAGAAACTGATTGGTTTGGTTTGGTTTGGTATGCTACAGTCAAATGTTTGTAAACTGTAAGTTTGCCTTAAACTAGCTGCTTAAAACCGATTTTGCAGACATTTAACTCAATAATGGGATTCGAACTTATGAACTTCGTTTTAAAAAAACAACATTCTGTCTGCTATATCTTTCTACTTCTGATTCTGAAACTGAACATTGTGATTAATTAGTTCTTGAATCAATTATCCGGAAAGTAAAGAAAAAATGTGATTCTAAAACATTGTTAAATTTTTCCTATTGGAAACAAAGGATATATTTTAGTAGCATTATCATTTTAACTCTATAAAAATGTTTGGAAACTAATTTCCCTCTAATATTTTTATGAAATTTAATATGTGCTTGGATTTATTTCGCTTTTAATTGAACGCTAGATATAAGGAAATATAACAACCACTTTATTGTTTAGTCTGACTTAACAAGAAAGGTTTTATCACTAATACCTAAAAATAGGAAACGAATACTGAAAATAATAGTTGAAAAACAATACATTATAATTTGTTATTATAAAACAGAATGTAATAGGGAAAAAGACGTTCTTAGAATAACGAGACTCTTTGTTTATGTAACATTCTGTGATTCCTAAAGTAAAAATAAACTACTGTAACAAAATTTCTCTATCTAAACTCATTTGTTTTAATTCATTTTTAACGAATCTCGAAAGGATAGCAAGAAACGTTCTAGGATATTTTTTAAAATCAGAAACCTTTTTATGATAAAAATATTTTTGTATCATTAAAACTTTAAATAACATGTCTTTGTGCGGACATTTATTATTTCGAAATAGGCTGGGTGTCACGGTTTACAAATTGAAGTAGGTGGAGTATAATGTATAATATACGTTTTCATGAGCTTTGCTGTAGCTTTGTAACGTTTACGAGAACGAGAATTCACTACGATCTAAATGCAATTTCCAAACGGCGCAATACTGTCACGTGACAGTCTCAATAGCAAGTTGCAGGTATATCCGAGAAATGACTACTCTTCAGAAGGAACTTAGAATTTACTTTACATCAAGTACGTTTCCCATACAGTAATCTTGTCTGTAGATGTTAGATTACCTGCTGTTTCAGAGGATGATTAGAATAGAGTATGTTTCAATGTTATGTTAGGACGACTTTATAAAGGATTTGTATGCATTGCTTGCTGTAAATTCCAAGATTATATTAATTTATTTCATAATCTAAAATAATTGTAAATTGTTGCATACTTTTTGTAATTTATGCATTATCATAGATTTTAAATCGTTAATGAAGGAAATGGTATACCTAATTTTAATCCCTCCTGTAATATTCATAATTAGTACTAATTACAAATATTATTTCTGTTACTACAAATTCTGTAATTAGATCTAATTTTAATGAAATTTTAAGGATTATGCCATGATTTAGTAAATTTTGTGATTTTGTACATGAGGCATGATTATTATATCATTATAAACTTATATAATTCAATAATAAGTATTTTCAAATTATGAAATGTTTTGATAAAATTTGCGTCCTGTAAATTTTAGAATGAATTTCACATGATTACACACTACACATTGTTATGCAGTTACTTTTATATATTTCTCACATCACTAAAACATTCTATTATTTAGTGAAGAGCTAGAAAATACACATTTTTGAAATCACTTAAAAAAGAAATTATTAAATGCAAATTAATACTTACTTTTAAACATTTACAAATCATTTATTTTTAACCGATACAGAGTGGTAATATGCATGGTTAGCATTAATTTCAAATATTAATTATGTTAATACAAATGTTTTAATTATAACTAATTTTAATGAAAATTTTAGGATTATACCATGATTTAGGTAAATTTCTATTTTATACATGTGTCATGATTATTATATCACATAAATTTTATAATTCATGTGCAATTTTTAATAAGTATTTTCAAATTAGGAAGTGTTTTAATAGAATTTGCATCTTGTAAATTTTAGAATTACACATTTTTCAGGATTGCACTCTAGACAGTGTTGTACAGTTAGCTTTATACATTTCCCACATCACTAAAATATTCTATTATTTAGTGAAGAGCTAACATATGCACAATTTTGATATTACCTAACAAAGAAATCTGTTATTAAAAGCAAGTTAATACTTATTTTATAAACATTTACAAATCATATATTTTAACAGGTAAAATATTAGTTTTAAATACTGAGTGTTGTATTTAAAGCAAATATTTTCCCCTAGAGTACCAATAATGTAATATTCATATAATTAGTACTAATTACAAATATTATTTCTGTTACTACGAATTCTTTAATTAGATCTAATTTAATGAAATTTTAAAGATTATACTATGATTTAGGTAAATTTCTGTTGTTTTATACATGTGCCATGATTATTATAATTCGTAAACTTATATGATTTGTGTGACATTTTTAAAAAGTATTTTCAAATTATGAAATACTTTGACAACATTTGCATCATGTAAATTTTAGAATTAATTACATTTTATATGATTGCACTCTACACAGTGTTGTGCAATTACTTTTATACATTTCTCACACCACTAAAACGGTTTTTTATTTAGTGAAGAAATCTGTTATTAAAAGCAAGTTAATACTTATTTTATAAACATTTACAAATCAATCATTTTTAAAGCTACTGATTATTGTATTTAGAACTAAGATTTTAAGCTAGAGTACCAATCCTGTAATATTCATGATTACCTTCACACAGTATTGAGCAGTTACCTTTATACGTTTCCCACATCACTAAGATATTCTATTATTTTGTATAGAGCTAGCAAATACAAAATTTTGAAATCACCTAAAAAAGAAATCTGTTATTAAAAGAAAGTTAATACTTATTTTTTAAACATTTAAAAATGAATTATTTTTAACAGATACTGAGTGCTGTATTTAAAATTAAGATTTTACCCTAGAGTACCAATCATGTAATATTCATAATCAGTACTAATTACAAATATTATTTCTGTTACGAGTTCTTTAATTAGATCTAATTATGATTTATGTTAAATTTCTGTAATTTTATACATGTATAATATTTATTATATCACATAAACTTTAATAATTCATGTACAAAATTTTAATAAGTATTTTCAAATTATGAAATGTTTTGATAAAATTTGCATCTTGTAAATTTTACAATTACACATTTTGCATGATTGCACTCTACACAGTAACGTGCAGGTACCTTTATACATTTTCCACATCACTAAAATATTCTATTATTTAGCTAAGAGCAAGCTAACACAAATTTTTGAAATATTTATTTACCAATTATTTTAAATAGCAAGTGAGTGGTGAAAAATAAAATTTTCCCCGAGAGCAAAAATCACATAATATTCGTTAAAAATCCATTTACTTTATTTATGTCTAAAAATACATCTTATGCTTTACAAAATGCATAGAATGCCTTTCTTGTTATAAAATACTCTCATTATTATTACCCTTTTCTCAATCATGCAATCCCAATAAAACCATTAAGATAAATAAGATAATAAGACGTATTGGCCTTAGTATTTATTTACTTTTGACTTAAATATAAATATGAAAATGTCTTTATCTATCAGGAACAAAGTAAATCAAATAAATGCTAATGAATACATTTCAGGTTAGAAAATAAAATAGAAGTAGAAAAACATCTTTCTCTTCTTTTTGCTAATGGCTTTTTTCAAATAATTTTTCTGGCCAGACAATTATTCCTAAACGTAAATGTATATGTTTTATGTCCCATTTTAAAGACATTAATACCGTTTTATAACCAGATATTTCTCTTTTTAGCTTCCAAACGGTAAGATTAATGACAAAATATTTATGTATTTTAGAAAATATTGGAAAACATTTTATTTCGCTTCTAGCAATTTGTGGTTTTATGAAATGATATTTCTTAATGTATTTATTAATAAAAATATAGTATACACAGTCGAACTTATTAAATGACTTAAAAGTAGAGAAAATTAGAATAAATTACTATTTTGCAGTACAATGATTACGGAAACATTTTGGTAAATAATTTTAAAACATTACTTGAGTGTAATTTCTTAAATGAATTAGATTTTAAACAAGATATATACTTTATTCCTAAATACCTTCACATGGAATATTGAAAATGCTTAATGGTAATAGATTGTCTGTAATCGACAGTATTTTAGATAAAATTGCATATACTATATGCATATCACTCATAAATATAAGGTATTATTTTGAGTTTTTCTTAATATATAGCAAGATAAATATTCTATTTATAGCAGAAAAACATTAAAAGCCGGTTAAATATAAGGAGCATGCTAAATTCAATTTTTCTGTATAGTATGTGCCTCAAATTCTGTTTAGAAAGATAACTTTTCTTTTGGTTATAAAACTTTGGTTTCATTGTTTGGCTTTTGGTTTATGTTTTGTTAAGTTTAATTTTTATTTAGAACCAAATTAAGTTTCCATACTTAGTAGGCAATGTCAGAAGTGTAAACATTTCACTCGATACTTCACTCTATCGCAAGATATTGAAGCCAAAATCTAAAATATGAAACATATCCATTTACTTTATTTCATTCGTCTGCAGATCTTTGTTTGGCAGGACAACTTAGTCTTTCTTTTCAAAATTGCCATTTAGCCTTTTTTTAATATATAGAGACAATTTTGAAATGCATTAATTATACTCCGTGGTATTATAGACAGGTCAAACTGTGGCCAAACTAAGTTGTAGCAAGATTTATTTTCAGGAACAAAAGAAGCATTATATATAAACACACTCTCTCTCTTTCTCTCTCTCTCTCTCTCTCTCTCTCTCACACACACACACACACACACACACACACACATATATATATATATATATATATATATATATATATATATATATATATATATATATGTATATATATATATATATATATATATATATATATATATATATATATATATATATATATATATATATATATATATATATATATATATATATATATATATATATATATATATATATATATATATATATATATATATATATATATATATATATATATATATATATATATATATATATATATATATATATATATATATATATATATATATATATATATATATATATATATATATATATATATATATATATATATATATATATGTATATATATATATATATATATATATATATATATATATATATATATATATATATATATATATATATATATATATATATATATATATATATATATATAATATATATATATATATATATATATATATATATATATATATATATATATATATATATATATATATATATATATATATATATATATATATATATATATATATATATATATATATATATATTATATATAAAGGCTATATTTTTCATAAAATAGGCATGTAAAACTAGTTATACGTTACTTAAAATGTATCAAAATTTATAATACATATACATATTTCAGTTGGCTTTATAGTAGTTGATTATAAAAAATTTTGCTTCTGTTTAAGTCTAAATTATAGTTGACTTAGTTCTCAAAAATACTTAGAACTGTTTAAGAATCCTGTTAGTTCAAACATACGATAATGAAGGCAAGCAATTTGATATGTCTGCTTACTTTGAATTAACATATATATTTTTAAGCAATGATATCATAGAAAATTCATTTAGCAATAACTATATAAGTTTACTTTGCAAGATAGCTTTCTTATTGCTTTAGAATGTTTAGAAAGCATGTCAATCAAAATCTGCAAGCTTTTAAAGAGCGTTTGAATCTGGTTAAAATTCATAAAATTAGGTGAAATCTAGAATGAGTATTTACGAATTTATTGTTTACTAAAATTTTTAAGAGTTATCAAAAAAGGTGAATGTTTATTAACCAAAATGTGCTCATACATTACTATACATTTAAAAATACATATAAGTTTGAAATAATTTTTTTTTAAATACTAGTTAGCTTCATTTCTTGTACACACAGATATATAAAATAGAATCTTTCTTTATTCAGTACCATTTTCATGATGGTATATATTACATATTACAAAGCCGAATAATTTTAGTAAACACAAATTATTAGCATTTGTCTCTACAACAGGGGAGAATTAACACGGTAATTCTGGTTCAAGCATTTGGTAAATTGCTAATAAACATATATGTAATGCACAACAAAATGAATTTATTTAATTCTTTTAACGTTAACAGTAGTTTCTAAAGTGTTATTAATAATTAATTAATTACTAAATAGCATACTTGTTACGTTTGATCTCTGCTCAGTTCTCCACGACAAACCGATCCCAATTTAGAAAGAGATGAATAATAGAGAATCAGATTTGAATATCAAATTGAATATGAATCGAATATTCGGAGGCACAGAGAATATTAGTGACGATAATGCATCGATTTGGAATTCATCACAGCACAGTTCAGGAGTTCAAGTACTAAGTAGCTTAATTAGTAAATATAAATACATATGATTGCTGAATAGAGTAGTATTATCTCCCTTCTGATGAATAATCAAATTATTGCCTCACGATAATATAATTCGATCGTTCACTTTGAAATTGAATAGGTTAATAGTTTTATTTAAATAGTTAATCTCTCCGAATAAAGCTGTCTCTCTGCTTTTCTGTTTATATCGGTAAACAGCATTTTCAGTGCTTAACCTGCGAAAATTAATGCACATAAGAATGGCTTTCTGCTGAAAAGACTTATTTTAAATATTAATGTAAAAATATTTATGTATTTTATAATATGTTTCAATATTTTCCCTATGATATTGAATAGGTTAGCAGTTTTATTAAAGTAGTTAATCTTTCAAAATATATCTGTCTCTACACTTTTCTGTTTATATTAGTAAACAGTATATTTAGTACTTAATATATGGAAATTTATACTTATAAAGGATACAAGAGAATGACTATTTATTAGTTTCCATAAAGCTTTATTAATTTATTAGTTCTGTTTACTGCTATGAAAATTTGTTTTAAGCTTATCTAAATGTATTGCCATAGCTATGCATTGAGAGTAAATAAAAGAGGAGCCAAAATTTAATTTTACTTAATTTTGCTCGATTAATCTAATTAACAAAGGCACATTTCGATAGTAACACGTAAAATTATAGGTTAAATTATACGTTACATACGTTAATTATACATAATTGCAAGTAAATACGTATAAATTAATATTTAATGTACTATTTATTGGTTAGTTCTAGTTTTGCAATTCTAAAAGCAAATCCATTTGTTTTAAAGGTTGAAATATACATTTTCTAACCTGCTTCACATGTAAAGAAAAATGAAAACATATTCTAACTGTTGATATACTTGAAAATAGTTGTTTTTCAGAGTTCAGTGAGTTTTGCCACTTTCGTAATAGTGGTTTCTGTCAGACAAGCCCCAAACATAAACCCTTTTTTCAGCAATTTTTAAAAATTGACTTTTAATTAATTTTACTCTTAAAGATATTGTTTTTAAGTGTTTCTGTAAAACATCAATTATTTCAGTTATAGACTTCAGAATTAATTACAAATATGAAAATACATCAATTTTTACTTGTTAATTTGGACTATTTCTGGAAATTATATGTTGATGAAATTTTATAGAAATATTTAAAAATACTAACACGTAAAAATTGGCATAAATTAATATTTAATATACTATTTATTGGTTACTTCTACTTTTACAATTCTGAAAGCAAATCCATTTGTTTTAAATTGTGTAAAATACATTTTTTATTCTTCTTCACATGTAACGAAAAAGGAATACATATTCCAACTGTTGATGTACTTGAAAATAGCTGTTTTTAAGAGTTCAGTGAGTTTTGCCGCTTTCGTAATAGTGGTTTGGTTTGGTTTTTGGAGCGCTACGGTCTACCTTTTGCAACACGAGGGTTAATGAGACCGGGACCTACTGCTTAAAGCCGATTCCGAACGGCTACGAACATCCATGCCATAGTGGGATTCGAACCCACGAACTCCGGCTCCGAAGGCAAGCACCCTAACCATTCGGCCATCGTTCGGCTTCGTAATAGTGGTTTCTGCCAAAAAATACTCCAAAAATAAACTGTTTTTTAACCAATTTTTAAAAATTGACTTTTAAGTAAATTTTACATTTAAAGATATTTGTAAGTCATCAATATAAAAACATCAGTATAAAAACATCAATTATCTTAGCTATAATCGTCAGAATTAATGAAAAATACAAAAATACATCAAATTTTAAGTCTTAAATTTGACTATTTCTAGAAATTATATGTTGATGATATTTATAATTATATTTAAAAATGCTAACATATAAAAATTGGTATAAATTAATATTTAATGTGCTATTTATTGGTGAGTTCTACTTTACAATTCTAAAAGCAAATCAATTAGTTTTAAGGCTTGAAATATACATTTTCTATTCTGCTTCACATGTAATAAAAAATAAATACTTCTTCGAACTGCTAAACTACTTAAAAATAGCTGTCTTTAAGAGTTCAATGAGTTTGGACACTTTCATATTAGTTTTTTCTGCCAAACAATCCCCAAAAATAAACCCTTTTTTAAGCAATTTAAAAAATTTATTTTTAACTAAATTTTACTCTTAAATATTATTTTTAAGTGTTTTTATAAAAAAACATCAACTATCTCTGCTATAGTCTTCAGAATTAGGGACATATAAAAAATACATCAATTTTTACGTGTTAAATTAGACTATTTCTGGAAATAATATGTTGATGATCTTTATAGAAATATTAAAAAATGCTAACACGTAAACATTGGTATAAATTAAGCAAATCCATTTGTTTTAATGTGTGAAAAATACATTTTCTTTTCTGTTTCACCTGTAACGAGAAATGAATAAATATCTCACTTTAAATGAACAATTTTAGAATAAACATTTCTGAGTAATGGGCGAGAAAGATTCAAAATCTGATGACACGCTTATTACTCTACAGATTCTAGATTTGTTCTTTGATCGCAAGTTTCACAACATAAACATGAATTTATTTCTAAAATCTTCCCTTTTGAAACAGAATAACAGAAATATCAAATTCTAGGATATTGCTTTTTTGTTGTTTTCACAATGGTAGTTTCTGCCAAACAAGTCCCCAAAATAATCCCTTTTTAAGCAATTTTTTTAAAATTAGTTTTTAACTAAATTATACTTTTAAAGATACTATTTATTAGTGTTTGTATAAAAAATATCACTATATTATCTCAGCTATAAACTTCAGATTTAATTACAAATACACAAACAAACCAATTTTTAAGTATTGAATTACACTATTTCTGGAAATAATATGTTGATGATTTTTATGGAAACATTTAAATATGCCATCACATAAAAATTGGTCTAAAGTAATATTTAGTATGCTATTGGTAGTTCTACTTTTACAATTCTAAAAGCAAATCCATTTGTTTTATGGTGTGAAAAATACATTTTCTATTCTGCTTCACATGTTGTGAAAAGTGAAAAAAATATCACACTTTAAATGAACAATTTTTAGAATAAACATTTCTTAGTAATAGGAGAGAAAGATTCACCATCTGATGAGACACTTATTAATGTACAGATTGCAGATTCGGTCTGCAATCGCAAGTTTCACAACATAAACATGAATTTATTTCTAAAATCTTCCCTTTTGTAACAGAATAACATAAATATCAAACTCTAGGATTAAGGACTTTTGTCGTTTTCACAATGGTAGTTTCTGCCAAACAAGTCTCAAAAATAAGCCCTTTTTTAAGCAATTTTTTAAAACTAATTTTTAACTAAATTATACTTTTAAAGATACTATTTATTGGTGTGTCTAAAAAACACATCAACATATTATCTCAGCTATAATCTTCAGAATTAATTACAAATACACAAACAAACCAATTTTTACGAGTTGAATTACACTATTTCTGGAAATAATATGCTGATGATTTTTATAGAAACATTTAAATATGCCAACACATAAAGATTGGTCTAAATTAATATTTAGTATGCTATTTATTGGTAGTTCTACTTTTACAATTCTAAAAGCAAATCCATTCCTTTTAAAGTGTGAAAAATACATTTTCTATTCTGCTTCACATGTTATAAAAAGTGAATAAATATCTCACTTTAAATAGACAATTTTTAGAATAAACACTTCTTAGTAATAGGAAAGAAAGATTCACCATCTGATGACACACTTATTTCTAAAATCTTCCCTTTTGAATCAGAATAACAGAAATATCAAACTCAAGGATAATGGACTTTTGCCGTTCTCCCAGTGTTAGTTTCTGCCAAACAAATCCCACAAAAAATCCCTTTTTTAAGCAATTTTTTAAAATTAGTTTTTAACTAAAGTATACTTTTAAAGATACTATTTATTAGTGTTTGTATAAAAAAACATCAATATATTATCTCAGCTATAATCTTCAGATTTAATTACAAATACACAAACAAACCAATTTTTAGATATTGAATTACACTATTTCTGGAAATAATATGCTGATGATTTTTATGGAAACATTTAAAAGTGCCAATACGTAAAAATTGGTCTAAATTAATATTTAGTATGCTATTTATTGGTAGTTCTACTTTTACAATTTTTAAATCCAATCCATTTGTTTTACGGTGTGAAAATACATTTTCTATTTTGCTTCACATGTTATTAAAAGTGAATAAATATCTCACTTTAAATGAACAATTTTTGAATAAACATTTCTGAGTAATGGGAGAGAAACATTCTCCATCTGATGACACACTTATTAATGTACAGATTGCAGATTCGGTCTTCAATCGCAAGTTTTACAACCTAAACATCAATTTATTTCTAAAATCTTCCCTTTTGAAACAGAATTACAGAAATATCCAAATCTAGGAGGATAATGGAGGCATGTATGCATACCTATTTTTAAGGTTGCATTTAAAATGCAAATAGAGTACTCAAATTCGCAGCTATTGAAAGAAGTTAATGGAATACGGGCACTTATTTATTCACGTTTCCAAAGATTCCTTTTTAAACAAATCCGACTTCTTGAGATATCGAGATAATGATATTTGCCGAATAATTTCTGAATAATGTATGTACGATGGTCTCATTAAGTTTCTCAATGCAAGAGAAAGTCTGAACAGCTAAGGTACATTTTGAGTTTTGACAAAATTTGCAGAAAATATCAACAAACAAAACTAATACTTGGGGGTAGGGAGGAGAAGGACGAAACTTCTCGAATGTATTTTAGGTTATTTTTTATTTTTTTCTCATTTAAAATTTAGAACGGTTTCCGAATAGATGCTGATATATATTCGTATCTGAATTACGTAATAAATTTTCACGCAATTACTATCGCTATGTCATATTTTCATTATTCGCGCCTACGCACGATAAGTTTATTATTTGACTTTATCTACGTTTGTATGACTTATTATTTAGAGTTGTGTAATATCACAAATCATTTTCTTCTTTGGAAAAGTTTTAACTTAGATTGTTGTTAATATACGACAAAATGAGAAATGATAGGATATTCATATAAGGTAGTGATAAGTAATTAATAATAAATACAATAATTAAAAAACGAAAAGGGTAAAATGAGCAAAAAAAACCTTGTTTGGATTAAGTAACGTATACTGTAAGATATTAACTTTTAGAAATTTTCAAAATGGAATTCTTTATACGAAATCAGGTAATACACATTCTTAATAAATCATTTCTCATATATGATAATGATATGGGAAGACGTTTGGTAAAAAGTGTACTCAATTTAGCTACACTGACAAGTACTTACCTGTCAAAATCCATATGTTTCTCTAGCGGTATGAGAAATTATACAGACCGTAAATCTTTTTATAATACAAGCTACATTTACTCAGTTAACAAACTGGCTTGAAATTGACATTTCTCATTAATATACATGTACATTAATATATTAGTGACTGGTATTTTTACACTTGAATGTGTGTGAAAAATTGTGTAATAGAATGGAATATCACGTGGTATGAAAAAGTGCAAATATTGTAACTAAATTATGAAAAATGTGTAACGGAATCAAGTGTCGGGTCACATGACATAGTCAAAATACTGTAGCCACGTTATCAAATTTGTCACTAAATTTGGCAACAAAATTTCATTGCTAAAAATAGGCTTGCCTTCTATTAATGCAAAGGAAAAGAAAAAATAAATATTCAAATACAATCGTCTGTTTAATTTTTTCCCACTTTGTTTAAAATTGTATACTCGATTGAAATCTTATTTTATATATAGATCTATACAAACATGCAAATAAACAACACTTACACACAGAACGATACGAACAGTTTTCCTAAGGATATCCGAATGGACAATGCTCTAATCTTCGGTACTGGAATTCATGAGTTCGAATACCACTGTGGCATGGATCTACGTAGCCGTTCAGAAACAGATTTAAGCAGTAAGTTCAGGTCTCATTAGCCCTCGTGTTTATATGTATGTATATATATATATATATATATATATATATATATATATATATATATATATATATATATATATATATATATATATATATATATATATATATATATATATATATGTATATATATATATATATATATATATATATATATATATATATATATATATATATATATATATAATATATATATATATATATAATATATATATATATATATATATATATATATATATATATATATATATATATATATATATATATATATATATATATATATATATATATATATATATATATATATATATATATATATATATATATATATATATATATATATATATATATATATATATATATATATATATATATATATATATATATATATATATATATATGAAATGGTCCAGTGTTAAGGTGAAGGGAATAATTAGTCCTTAGTAAAAACACTTCTTTATTTAGTTTGGATTTTACGTTTCAGGCATGGCTTGCGCCCTTTTCATTTATTCGTGACGAAGCTAAACGTGGAAATGTGTTGACAGGTTCATATCCAAGCGCTAACTGAACTTCTTGCTTGATTAGTTATCAACTTCCTATGAAGTATCTCTACGCCTGACCGCATTACTCCAAAAGGTTACGCAAGCGTGGGTCTTTTTCATTTATTTTATTATTATAAAAGAGTTCCCTTTTTAAAATCATTTATAACGCACGTAATTTCCAACTTCCCCCTTTTTAGACCTGACTTACACATACACATATATATGTATGTATATATATATATATATATATATATATATATATATATATATATATATATATATATATATATATATATATATATATATATATATATATATATATATATATATATATATATATATATATATATATATATATATATATATATATATATATATGTATATATATATGTATATATATATATATATATATATATATATATATATATATATATATATATATATATATATATATATATATATATATATATATATATATATATATATAT
>CM063501.1:20445915-20450915 GCA_032207245.1 Pardosa pseudoannulata
TAACATAATTAGATAATTTGAAACTTTTATGCGTAATAGGATAAATATACAAATCATGTATATATTCTCTATACATACAAAAGATAAGTAAAAAATTTGTCATTGCTTCACATTGTAGCCATCGGACAAAAATATTGTGTAGATTTGAAAATATTACGCAATAAAGCAAAAATATTACACAGAAGTGACGTAACAAAAGAAAGTGATGTCATTGATGTACATAAAAGAAATGGCTATACGATTTGGCGTCTTTTTACGTTGATCATACAAAACCATACAAATCTAATATCATATTTATTCCCTTTTTTAAATTGAAGATGGTGAACCAATCATAAGATTATTAGATCTGTAGTTTCAATGATAATTAAAACTGAGGTATTCTATGACTGTAAAGAAAGTCTAAGAGAAATATAGTATAAATATTATATTTAATTACCATAAACATAATTAGTAACATGTGACATAATTAGATATTTTTAAACTTTTAAACTTACGAAGAGCGTATAAATTTCTTCATACACACCCTTTATCTAATTACATGTTTAAAAAATGTTGAATTTTCTTCTGCAAGTTCTGTAACATAATAGAGGCCCTCCTATGGGTATTAGAATTCATTCTTTAAACAAACATGCACACACTTGCAAACACCTATTCATGCATAGATGCCACCTATTCACAATATTTATTTAATAAATTCTAAAATATTTGTATGGAATAACAACGTATGTGAAATTTAAAACTTCATAATAAACAAAATTATTATAAAATTTAAACAACTAGATAACTGAGGAAATACAAACCAATCAGAAATTGAATTCGTTTTGAATTAAGTTCCATTCCTGTAATTAAAATTTGTCGTGCTTTGTGTTATATTTTTGTGAAAGGAGATCTTGAAATGTTAAATATGAATTTTGGCAAACATAACGAAAATAAATAAATAATATCCTTAAATGGCAGTTACTTGTACAAGAAGTGAAGGAAAACAAAATACTTTTCTTGAAAGCTTATATAAGAAGGATTTTTGCATTTTAAGACTACAGTAGATGTTTAGCTGTCCAAAAATTGCCTTAAAGTTGTTATTTATATCTTACTGAATTTTAAAACATAATTAAGTCTTTTAAAATTTGTCTTGCTTTGTGTTATATTTTTTGAAAGGTGATCTTGAAATTCTAAATATGATTTTTGGCAAAAATAACGAAAATATCCTTAAATGGCAATTACTTGTACAAGAAGAGAAGGAAAACAAAATACTTTTCTTGAAAGCTTATATAAGAATGTTTTTTGTATTTTAGACTACAGTAAATATTTAGCAGTAAATTTTAAAACATAATTAAGTCGTTTAAAATTTGTCTTGCTTTTTGTTAAATTTTTTGAAAGGAGATCTTGAAATTATAAATGTGATTTTTGTCAAAAATAACAAAAATAAATAAATAAATATCCTTAAATGGCAGTACAAGAATAGAAAAAAAATTTTCTTGAAAGCTTATATAAGAATATTTTTTGTATTTTAAGACTACAGTAGATGTTTAGCTGCCCAAAAATTATCTTAAAGTTCGTTATTTAAATCTTACTGAATTTCAAAACATAATTAAGTATACGAAAAGTAAACTGTTTTAATATAACACTACTCTATTATTACTATAATTATTACAAGAAACAATGTAAATGTTTTATAATTAATTATAATAATCCAGATACATTTTTAATCCCTTTAATTTCATATCCCTTTGAAAATTTTTGATTATTTACCTTGTAGTAAAGAAATTGAAATTAAGTAAAAATTAATGTATTTAGAAAGGGAAAATATCTTATTTGTGTACAAAAACTATAATACAGACCATAAGTAAAGAATGGAATTTCTTCACATTTGTTTATGTTTCCTTTTAATATTTCTTATGAATTCTTATACGAAGAAATATTTTTATTCTATATTTTAAAAGACAACTTAGAAATAAAAATTGCTGCATTATGCAAAAAGAATTAAAATAGAGCTTTTCTGATAAGCTTTTCTGTTTTTAAGCAATTAATAGTTATATCAATTAATAGATTAAAAATAGTTAATCATATTATTTATCAATAGTTAATCAATAGATTTTATTATAATTATTTAAAATAATCCAGATACATTTTCAGCTGTTATATCATTTTAAAATTTTTCGTCTATGTGCCTTGTAGTATACAAATTCAAATTTAGTGAAAATTAATGTATTTAGAAACGGCAAATTAGATAAATCTGTCAAAAAACACTAATATAGACTATTTTATGAATAAAACAACATTTTAAAGATTATTATTTTTTAAATGTTTATTATGAATTCTTACAGTAACAATTCAGTTTTATTCGAAGTTCTATAAGCCTTCCTATAAATAAAAATTGCCGTATTAGGCATGAAAAGAGTGAAAATAAAACTTCTATTATAAGATGATTTTTATGCAATTAATAACTAGTAGTTTTCAACATTACTAGTATTTTCACAACTTATACACAATTATATTACATATAAACATATAAAATTTGGAATCAGATTGATTAAAAACAAAATCAATTTGGATAGTTCACTGTCAAATTAAGAGGCGTATAGGAAATTTAGATATGATTTTTGGCAAAACGAGGACAAATCAAAATTCATTAAATGGTAAATAATTTATAAGCATCACAGGAAACGAAATACTTTGAAATCTCTATAACCGTAATTCCTCTATTTTAATGCAAAGATCTAATGCTCCATGTAAAACTTTCTGTAATCCTTTTCAGACTCCAATCTTGCCATTTTATTCCGTAAAACTGGGTGTCTCATCAAATATAATACGCATATTAAAATTAATGACGTAATCTGCGTAATAATATTCACCTCCCATATCCGCACTAAATGTAGTGTAACTATTATGTTAGCGGCGACAGCTTGGAATTAGTTTCTGTCTTCTCCCACGAAAATTTTCAATGCCTCTGCTTGCAGAACGAATTTGTTGTTGACCCTCTAAAACCAACAGTATGGCCTAAATACGGGAGCGCTGTATAAATTTTTAAAACCAGGAACTTGAAATTAGATTCTGAAATTAATGTTGATGCTCGTTGACCAAATAATATACTAAGCCGAGGTTATGTATTAGAGCATAAGTTACTTCGTAAATATACTGCATAATGTCTGCTGTAATGCAGAGAATTATATATATTTGGAGAAACAGAGTTTCACTATGTTTATTATTGCACGATATCAAACTTTTAGACGCTGAAAATGTTTTCTCATAAGAAATGTGCGTAAAGAGGTTATTAAATTTAAGTCTGAAATAAAACACCACCTGAAAATAATGTGTTTATATCGTGAAGTTTAGTCTGTAAGCAAAAAAAAAAAAATTCAATTAAACTACAACAGGTGAAAAATTTAGTAGTTTTTAATAAAATATATTGGTAAAATCTGTATCTGTTACAAGTGTACTGAATAATTGTTTTAAAACGTAAGATTTAAATTTTGAACTGTATTTTACAGTTGATATTTATACACTCTATTTTATATCTGATATATATATACATATATATATATATATATATATATATATATATATATATATATATATATATATTTATATATATATATATATATATATATATATATATATATATATATATATATATATATATATATATATATATATATATATATATATATATATATTATATATATATATATATATATATATATTATATATACATACATATAATATATATATTTACACACATAAATTATATACACACATAAATATATATACATATTTATACATATATATATAGTATATATATATATATATATATATATATATATATATATATATATATATATATATATATATATATATATATATATATATATATATTATATATATATATATATATATATATATATATATATATATATATAATCAATTTTAAAAGGAAATTACACAAACCGTTGCAATTAGAACAATAATATTATTTTTTTACTAGAACGATGACAAGAAAATTATTTCCTCTTGTTTATATAGTTTCCTCCCATCAATCCCCGGCCAAACGGTGGCCCAAATGGAATGGCTCTGCTGTATGGTACCGGAGTTCATGGGTTCGAATATCATTGTGGACATTGTAACGATCCGTTACATGACCCAAACGAAAGAAGAACGGAAGGTGATCTTAAAGGACCTTCACATGGGACAATTATTGTTACCGATAGGTAGACACGCGAGGTTCAAACAAAGCCGCTGTGTACTGGGTTTCCGTCATCAAAACAGAGGTAGTCGCTTCAGTGGAAATAAATTAAAAAGTGTCAGTACGCCGGAGCCAGTGTGTCTACGTGTTTATGATATCTATTGCCGTCAAGAGACTCTGATATTAATTATAAATCGAGTGACAGTTTGCTCCACTATTCCCCACATATGGACCAAGTTAACGGTGCCACTAATATATTTAGGATGGTTGGTCAGTTAACTTAAGGAAGAACTTCGGCCACGTCTGGAAACGCATCACCTGAGCCAGGCGGATCGTTTGACCACAAAATTTCGTCACCCAGGTTCTGGAAGTTTCCAGAAAGAATCACGAGAGGGGCAACCGGGACCCGTATATAAGAGGATTGGCTGAGAGGAGAAGAGGCGGGTTTTTTGTATAGTTTGAGAGGAGTCCACTTGTCTCTCCGAATTGCCAGAGCTTGCTTTTTTTTGGAGACCGCCAGCGTCTTTGATTTCTGTTAGGAAGTCGACCTTCGACTTCGGGATCTCATTCCCATTACCTTCAATAATTTTTTACTTCGTGCTTTGACGTAGGTTGCTGAGAGTGACACGTACTTTCATTTTGAATCGTCTTGCATCCTTTTATTCTCAACGAACTCCAGCGAGAAGTCAACTGTTCGTATGATTAGTTCGGTAGAATACAGTGTCAGAGCCCCGTATCTGCACTAATTAGAGAACTGTTCCGGTGTTCGAGAATTACTAACTTTACTGTACCCACGTGTTTTATATTTTTAATGCTTATC